>OX463849.1:22732467-22833956 GCA_949825065.1 Odontocerum albicorne | reverse complement strand
TGTTTTGCTTATTTTCTACCCTTAACTTTTTAGCTTTTAAAAATATTCATTTTGAAACAGCTAACCCAACTGGCCAACTAGCAGGGTCGTTGAATTTTTCAACTAGCTGCTCGGGTGCTACTATTTTAAATGACGCGTATTGTTTTTTTTGTTGGAAGTTTTTCGATTTGGAAGTCTTCTTTTTCAATAGACCTCAAATATGTCAAAACATCGTTCATTGTGGTCTCTGAGACAAATCTCCAAACATGTAGAAAGGCTGCCATTTTTAGTTTTCAGATCGGTATTTCTTTTGGAACCGGTAGTAACTGCTGACCTTTTGGTCTTCCGTTTGACAGGTTTGCAGTCACTCAAGACTTTTGGTGCTGAATTGTTAGAATCGGAGGCATTATTTAGACCAAATATAATATGCAAATTCACATTAAAATTAAAATGGTTTAAGCATGATAAATATACAGCGCAATTGTAAGAGGAAGACGTGTTTCAGGAAGAGTTAGGTTAGTATGGTCGGATCAAAAAAGTTTTATTTGAAAGAAGGAAACGTGAAAAGTCAAAGAAATCGTAAGAGTTATATGAGAATATGCATGGATAAAGAAGAAGCAAAAATATATGTCACGATAAAAAAAGTCCTCTGCCTTTTCCAAAATGGAAATGGGGTGATGGTATGTGTGTATGTAAAACAAATTATCTTCCGGTCACGTTCTTTAACATGTTCGAGTCACCAATTCAAATATATTGAGAGGTTCCATGCAAATGACCGATTAAATGTATATCATAAAAACAAAACTAAAAATGCTCCATAGAAATTGATCAAACACAAGGATATGGCAAATTCAACGACCATCATGGAACTTTGATTTCCCTGTCACTAGAACTTTGAATTCGAACTGTCTACATTATATGCATGCTAAATTGCAACAACTTGCACACGATAAACGAATACACGCAAATACATTTTTATCCCCACGCTGCTGCTGATTTGAATCTGATGTCGTCATTTATATTTTATTGTTAAAACTATACGACGGAATTCGTACAAATGTTGAAAAAATCAATAATAAATGGGATGGAGGTTTAAGTGGTTTGGAATGTGGATAGAAAGATATTCCATAACGTTCTATAAACCTAAATCACCCCTGATATGGCATAAACTGGTAGAATAAACGACATATTAGCAAAACAGTGTACTCATGAATGTGTTGGGAAACGTCATAGATGTTGACCAAAACAGTGTACTCGTGAATGTGTTGGGAAGCGTCATAGATGTTGACCAAAAACAATGTACTCATGAATGTGTTGGGAAGCGTCATAGATGTTGACCAAAACAGTGTACTCATGAATGTGTTGGGAAGCGTCATAGATGTTGACCAAAAACACGTTGTTGTACAAGTAAATTATACATTAAATTAAGGATCTTTCAAATTCAAATTACACTTTATGAAATATATTTTATACTAGAGCTAGAATATTTCAATATATTCTATAGCAAATAATAAAAAAAAAATCATGTACCGAAATCATAGAACTCGAAGAAAATGTGACAGGGCATATGGGTGTGGAGATGGTGATAGAATTGTACCGCGATCTAAAAGTTTAGACTTTTGTTTTCCCTACCGTCAGATAGTGATTAGATCTGTTTATTTGCGATTCGATGTAAAATTTCAATCACGAAATAAATATTTGAGGTAGCCAAAATATAATTAACCTCATTTTCTGAACAAAAACGAAAGCATAATTCAATTCTTAGGTTCGTTTTAAATGTTTTTTTTTACTAACATTTGCATTGCATAGATTTTTTTAAGTATCTTTTATATTTCTCATCTTATTTAAGAGAACAAATTATCCGATAAAAAACAGAAATAATTACAAAACGGATTTAAAATAGGATTAATTAGAAAACGGATCAAAAATAGGAATAATTACAAAACGCATTAGGAATAATCACCAAAAAAAATCTCAAGATTCAGAAACATATTTATATTTCCTCCGAGAGATTTGATGATACTAGAGAAATTTTAAATATTTCATCGAGTCCATATTTGCGGGGAATCTGAGAGTCTATTTAATTTTATGTGTCTCTATGACCCCCAGAAGAGTTGTCTTGGGTTCCACAAAGTGGAAAAATTTGCACTAGTTTATTTATTTAAGCATAAAAGTAATATTGGATTTCATCTACTTTCTTCTTAATTATTTTCCTACATAATACTTGGTAAAGGTTAATATTTTCTACTTATAATTTTTTACCAAATATATAATTAAAAATATGAACAAATAAAATTAATTTTATTTAGTTAAGACAAACCAATCAATTACTGAGAGAAAAATAATGATTATGACTAATTGTTGGCATGGTTTAGAAAAGAATTTTCACTCTTAAGATGCCTTGATGACTTTTGTCTAAAGTAGTGTTTTTAATTTTCTTCTAAAAGCTTTCTAATCAACCGAAATGAGTTGCTTTACAAACTAACGACTCCACTGAAAAGATCAAGCAACGCGGAGGTTTTATTAGATATATTTATCTTATAAGTAATGTTTGGCTCGATGAAACGGTTCATTACTGAGGTGGTGGATTCCAAAGTTCAGGACAGACAGGCCACGAGGCATGATTTATAATAAAATCTCTTCTCGTACTGTAATCAGTGAAGTTAATCCAAAAGATCGGTAACGTGACTGCGTTTATTAGCTCTAAATAATAGCTTACAGACGTAGATGAAAATTATTTGCTCGAGTAGCTAGGTCATCTCAACTCCCAGCAATCCCGAAACCGGTTACTGAACTCTCACATCGTAAAAAGACGCATATTCAATTAATTCATTATCTATTTCTATAGCCTTTTTGTGACCAAAACTTCTCAAAAGCTGTTCTCATTTTATTGTAAATGACATCTTGAAACCAGCGTCGGATTAATAATCAAAATGGGTTCGTAAAAGCCGCTAGTAACGGCCCTTTTTATTTTCAAATACTTCCCCTCCCCCTTCGTTTTCTTATTAGTTAATAATTTAATTTTTGATGCATCTTTGTTTATAACATAATCATTATTAAACCTGCTCAAAAGATTGTTTCGATACCATTGAGTTAATGAGTTTTGTGATCCGTTCAACTTGGAAAAATACCTCCTGCAGGATATTTGTGTTGATGCAAGGGTTAAAAAAATGTATAAGCCATGAAAATGTTTTGCTATTTAAATTTCTGCAAAACAAAACAATAGCATGCCGTGTACTTTTTGTAGGATATACATGATCTTGCCCGACTTGCTCGTAATCGTGGCTGCTCGCAATATTATTGTGAATTTCGTCGTCAAATATAAAGCAAATAATTTTCCATATAAAAGCTCCGACTAAAGTAAGGTTATATTTTGTAACAAACTATCACTAGCGTCTATATTATTCCTGCTCGTAAAGGGCTGGTAAATTGAAATGTCTAAGTTTTTTTTCATTTGAAACTGTATACTAAATATTTCGACCCATTTGAACAACCATCGGCCCACCGGGAAGTTCCCGGTAGCTCTCCAGCACAGTTCTCCCCCTATTCTGAACATTTTCTATGTTCTCGATCTTTTGACAGTTCATATGAACTCGTATGCGATAAGGGTTGCCGCATGGAAATCTCAATTTAAATAATTTGCCTTGTTTGCTTAAATATCTTTAACGAATATTAAAAACGAAGATATCAATACCAGGTGTCACGTGTTAACAAAAATACAGTGATATTTGCACGTTTTTTAAATTTTGTTATTGAATATAATCAAACGACTTTCAATTTGCTGAATAATATATTATCTCACTGATATATACATAGGTACAACATTTTTTAATATTCCAACGTATCATATTTTATTCCGTGATGATATCACATTTTATTACGTTACCGTAAACGACCTCCGTGGCTTAGTTGTTAAGGTGTTTTATTTTCATCTAGAGGTTTCGAATTCGATTCCTGGTGGTATCCAAAAAAAGTATACTACTCGCACTTGTTAGACGTGTTTGAGTACTGTTGCCTCATCACGTGCAGTAGTGTTACTCACACGTGCGATTACGAACAACGAGTTTCATTTCTACTCTATTGGATCTAAGCCTGACGGCTCGATGAATTGATGGTTCTGGAGATATTTTAAAAGCAACTACAGTTTGACTTTTTTCATCTACACTGCAACACTAACATTTTTTTAATGGAAATCTAGCCGTATAGAATGGAAAGATTAACAATTTCCTCTAGTTCTACCATTATTGATAGATATGTAATTTTTTTCTGTGAAATACAATATTCGTGGAATATATTTTTTATAAGATCTGTTATGGAATAAAAAAGATTAATGTATTCACGATGAGCTGGTCTGTTGGAAAAAAAATGTATAGCAATAAGCCCATCAGATATACAAATAATTATCATTTACATAAAATAAGGAAAATTCGAAAAAAATAGAAATGTAGAACTATTAAATAATATTATTTTTAAATACCTTCATTCTCTAGTCTTAGCCTCGTAAAGTAACTATATGTTATATGGCTTCACTAGGTTAAGCCTGTAACGAAGTGGCCTCTTTCCTTAATCACAAATTTCATATAATTGTCTTAAATACTAAAACTCCCAGCTGAAATATTCACACTCAGCATTTACATATTTAAACATATTAAAATTAAATCTCCAAATATTCACATAAATAATTCTAGCCCTATAATTATATGAAAAAACATTAAAACCATATTCAATTCCTCAACATTCTTGTCAGTCATTCACTCACATGTATAAATGTCTATGTGGAGACGTCCAAAAGCTGATCTCTCCTCACTCTCTCCATATCGATCAGTTACCTTGTTACATTTTTTCTTTATATTTGAAGCTCCGATATAACAAAAATCGCCACATTTTCTTTGTTGAACACTTAATACCATAACATAATTATCACGCTTCAAAGAATTTAGGGAGAGAGCTAGTTTACCAATAATGTCTTTATGGCTTAAATCTTGTTTCAGACCTTGCTTATTTGAACTTCTTTTGAGTTTATAAATCTAAAGCAGTACTCTTTGAGTTAAATTGTATTATGAAATGATTATTCACATAAATTGGTTTTATAATAGACTCAATCTTAATAAAATAAAGTTAAGGTTTAGTTAAAATGTAAGTAAATTACATACTAAGCGTTTAAAAATAATGTATGACAGTATAAGAAATAAGGAGGCTAGGAAAGGATACGGATTTAAAAAAGATACAGCGCTTAAGATGCACAAAGTAGCATTGAGATATAAAAAAAATAGAATGAAAGAATTGTTGAAACACTCTATACGAGCAATAAAGAAGGAACGAGAAAGTACTTCCAACCAGGTAGTTGCGAGTTTGATTCCCTTTCGAATCCAGATTTTTTTACAAAGGATTTATTTATGTATGGTTTTTACTAAAAGCGTCCTTGTATATTTATGATTGGTTGGAAGAGATTGCCACATAGTGAAAAAATCGTCAAATTGTACCTACTGAATTCATTGCCGTATAACAATTGAGTAAAAACTAGACTGAAATCTCTTTAAAAATTTAATCCTGCAGCCCCGGGTTTGAAAGATTGACATCTTATCCACTAGGCCACGGAGGTCGTCTTTTCTATATTGTCAAACACGAAATCATGACATATTAAATCTCAAATATTACTCTTAATCCGTCAATATCACTTCGCTAACGGAGAGGGAGTGTGAAAATCAACAGCAGTACTCGCAAATACGAGTACACACATAACATATGACATGACTGATTTGACAG
The DNA here is from genome assembly GCA_949825065.1 of Odontocerum albicorne. Taxonomy (NCBI): domain Eukaryota; kingdom Metazoa; phylum Arthropoda; class Insecta; order Trichoptera; family Odontoceridae; genus Odontocerum; species Odontocerum albicorne. The sequence goes on along the minus strand of OX463849.1, from coordinate 22,828,211 downwards.
CCGCTGTCACATTGTATAATATCAGTGCGTGGCAGTTTGTATTTTTTACTTCTGATAGACATAATGTGTAACGAAAGACTAAAACAATCCAGTGTGCAAAATGATATACTACACGAAATGATGTTTTTTTCTTAATTTACATACATACCATCACGCCATTTCTATGTTGGGACAGGCAGAGAGCACAACGAGGCAAACTTTCCTATCACGGCGTACTTCTTTCACTTCCATTTATCTTCTCATAAAGCTCTTTCTGTTTCTTTTATTTCTTAACTTTTTTCTGTCAATCGGTCCAACCATTCTTTTTTATTTCTGAAACACCAATTCTGATAATTTCTATTGTACCATACAAATGAATGAAGAATTAACGTATCCCCTCCATTTAAGCACTTTTTTTATTCAATCTAGCTACCATTTGAATTATACTATAAATGTTTAAGTTTATTAAAAAATATTTCAAAATTATATTGTGCAATTTATTGTAACTATTATATGCGTTAAATATATTGTATAAAAACAGGAATTGTGGACAAATTACACTAAGAAGAAAAAGGAATGTTAATTATTAAGGATAAATGTGAGGTAAAAGAAGAAAAAGAAATGTTAATTGTTAAGAATAAATGTCAGACATGTTGAACGGATATGTGACGAAAAACTGACCAAACAAATTTATAGTGAAAACATCAGTGAGAGTCGTGGTAGAAATCGATCTTAAAAAGTATAGCTCGATAAAGTGAATGAAATTTTGAAAGATGGAAAGTTAAGGAGTAAGAATAATAGAAGGAACTGTATGAGAATATGTATGAATGTGGAAGAGGTGAAGAAAGTTTTTCATGATACGAGTAGAATGTTTAGAACCCTATCTTATCTCTCCTACCCCAACAAGGAAATGGACTTCGTTTTGTTTAAAGAAAAAAAAACCGTGACTCTGGACGATTTAACGCTCAGAAGAATTTATAGCGGAGTTGTTTGCTTATTGGGCGAGAACAATTATTTGGAGGGCAAACAACATTAACTAATTCCTGTTTTTTATAGCGAGATGCCGGTATCAGGAAATTGTTTGCTGAATTTAAGTGAGCAAGAGAAATAATACCCTTTACAGTGGCGTTACTAAAAATTTACTCAACTACTCCGATTTTTTTTTTTATTTTTACATATCACCCTTTTTTCCTTTTTGAGTAGGCAGAAAGGGCATATATCTACTTTTTTTTATCTATGCAGACAGCTCTAGCTGGATCCATCTCGTCATGGATGCTCTTCTGTTTCTCTTACTTCTTACACTAAAGTGTTGGGTAACTTCAGTTTATCAAAAAATAGGGCAAGAGTAATTTAAAAAAGTTGAACCAGCCTTTGGAAATAAAGATTGGTAACGCAACTGTGCCTACAGAGAGCGTGGTGCGCAATTTAGGTGTGTATATGGAATATGACTTAAGATTCGAGGCTCACGTTAAAATTGGATTACAATGGGCATTTTCGCGGCTTAAAAATATTTATCTCATCCGTCAAAACCTGTCGATTGAGGCTAGACGTAAAATAACTGACGCGCTCATTATCCCAATAGTCGAGTATGGTGATTGCATCTATGGACCGTGCCTTTTAAAGAAAACCGAAAAAAAGTTGCAAAGATTACAAAATGCTTGTTGTAGGTATTGTTTCAACATTCTCCCCAGAGGACGCCCCTTTTTTGAAAGCTTTTAAAATTATTGACATGAAACAAAGATGGGTTCTTCACTTAAGCGTACTCATGCTTACAATTACCAGTACAAAAATGCCACTTTATCTCTTTGAAAAACTTAATTGGGTTGGAAACTCTCAAGGCTACGAAACTAGAAGCAGAGAACCTCTTTTACTGATCCCAAACCAAAATCTAACACTATTTAAGGGATCCTTCTCTTACTCAGCCAGCAAATGCTGGAATGAGTTGCCCCAGGCCTTGAAGGAGCGGGTGAATAGTTGTACCTTCAGAGATGCTCTAAAGTGTTATCTTCTGGGTGGTTAATGGGTTTCTTAGTGGTTAATAGGTCTCTTATTTGCTTCTTTTTTTCTTCATTCTTATATTACTGCTTAACTATTTCAATGTATTGTGTCGTGTTTTTTTTTTATTTATGTGTGAACATCATTTCCTATTTGTCATTTTACTTTCATAAAATTTGGACTCCTTTAAGGCTTTTTTTTTTCGTTCTTGCTGACAGTTAACCTGAGTTGGTATATGTGGGTTTACTTTTTATTTTGTTTTCTGCCATACATCTTTTTGTTTTTTTAATCTAGATATGCGGGGCTGTGGGCTGGAAGCCCCCCGATGCCCTTGCGGTCGGGCTCGCTTTACATTGGTGGGGTGTATCTCGGCCGGGGGAATATTTGTGGGATGAGCCCGGACCTTTTAATGTCTTCTCTCTTGAATGTATTTTTTTTCCATCTATTTATTTTCTGTGTTTTTTTCTCTTCTTATTCTACCTGTTCAAGAGAGTGGGCTGAAAAACATCTGGCATTCTCGTGGCTGGGCTCGCCCTATATTGGTGGAGTGTATCTTGGTCGGGGGGATGTTATTAGATGAGCCCAGACCTTTTGATACCTTCTATTTATTAATGTATTCTCTTTTTAATGTGTTCTTGAAATATATCTTTATGTATTATGTACATACTATGTTGCTATCAATAAATCTGTATTTATTTATTTACTTGTTTCCAGGAAAAAAATAAAAAAATTCTAAATTTGTCTTAAGTTAATTTTTTTTCTTTCGTGGTATAATATTTTTTTTACTCTTTAGTCTGTAAAGAGAAATGATTTGGAACCCTTGTTTGTTAAAAATTTAAATTTCTAAAATACATTAAAGAAACATTTCTCTAGTGTATTTTTCACTTCAATAATAAAACAAAGATTGAAAAGAAGTCTGGTTTTATCAAATATCGACAATGGTTGAAAGGAAGTCTATTTGTAACAATAGAGGTTTTTTAAGATTTTTAAATTCGTGCGAAAATATTATTATCATTCTTTTTTCGTTAAAATTTAATTCTTATTCACATGTTTTTGGTATATATTTAAACTTATGGACGAATAAATGTGATGGAAATGTGGGCCTTATGTAGAATATCTGGTTTTAGATAGAGAAAAATATATATAATAAAAGATACTACATATATTGTAGACGATTTGTTATAAATATAATTAAGTAAGCAAGCTTGAGATAATTTGGCCCGGAGGAGAAAATTAAATGCGAAAGACTTACGAAACAAAAATACACGTAAATTAAAATGAAAAAAATCTACCATTTTACAGTATCACCTCACACAATATTCATAGAAGTGTTCCAGCTGACCTGCATAAAGCAAAAGAAGTTCAAGGCCCAAAATACCACTTATATGGTCACCAGTTAACAATATCGAGATTGAAATCTAGGAATGGTTTCATGAAAAGATCGCAAGAACTGGCAATAAATAACCTTCAGAGAAATCGTCTTTCCCTGATGTGGAAAAAATCTGACGATCAGTTGTTCATTTTGCCACACCTACTCTCTAAGGAAAGACCTGAATAGAGTAGGTGTGGCAAGATGAACATTAAAAATGGGATTTCTTGATCGAAAATAGCATTGAATGTGGTTGTAGAACTCGACAAGACTCACAATACATGCTAACTTGTCCGAACCTCAGGACTACATGCCTTGAGCAAGACCTGATTGGTGCGAATCATGGTGTGATCTTTGTTACCTTCTACTGGGAACATGTGGATTAATTAACAATTTATGGTACAATCACAGAAACAAATTAATCAATTAAAACTTATTTTATTATTTCCGTCCACTTTTTCCAGGTTCTATGTCTTTCTCGCTCTCCATTATTTCAGAAGTATATTTTTGTTCCGTAAGTCTTTTGGATTTCATTTTCTCCTCGTAGTTTAATTATTTCAAGCTTGCTTACCTAATTCTATTTATAACAAACCGTCTCTACAAGATAGTTATCCTTTATTATATATTTTTCGCTATCTAACATTGTATTATAGCACCAGATATTCTACATAAGGCACAAATTTAAATCACATTTATTCGTCGCGTATCACACTGCTTTACAATGCCAAGGCTTTGAAAGGTCCATAGGGTTAAATGTAAACCAAAAACATGTGAATAAGAATTAAATTTAAACGAAAAAAGAAGGATTTATTTTCGTACAAATTTAGAAATCTTAAAAAACCTCTATTGTTACAAGTAGACTTCTTTTTAACCATTGTCGATATTTGATAAAACCAGACTTCTTTTCAATCTTTTTTTTCTTATTTAAGTGCAAAAAGTGAACTAGAGAAACGTTTCTTTAACGTATTTTAGAAATTTAAGTTTTTAACAAACAAGGGTTCCAAATATTTTCACACATGTCTCTTTGCAGACTAAAGAGTAAAAATAATGCCATGAATGAAACAAAATCAACTCAAGACAAATTTAGAAAAACTTGTTTTTTTCCTGGAAATAAGTAAATGACTCAATGCCCTATTTTTTTATAAACTGAAGTTACCCAACACTTTGGTGGCACCCCTGTTACTGTTATTCCAAAATAAACAGAATAATCCCATTCCACTGAAGTAATTGGTCCTAGTAACCTATTTACAGTTCTTCAGATAATAAATAACTTCGATGGCCTGCTTACAGTGGAACTAATCAGGTTTTATGTTATCTCTAACTGTCGACCCACGTACGGCCACTGAATTATAATTCAACTGACTGTTGTAACCCGCGAAAAATCAAGGGATGTTAATTGACTTAATTAATTAAATAAATGGCAACAATACCACATTTGATTGTTTTGTCAAATCTCACAACAGCGGAAATCGAACACCCAATCCTCGGGTTGAAATACAGATGTCTTGCTAACTGTGCAATAGAGGGCATCCAACCAATCGTCATTTTTATTTCATAGTTGTGTTTTTTGCATTCCTAGATTGTAAATCTCAAATATATATTTTGAGTATTGAATTCAATTTTGACATCTTTAAGGTAGCGAAAGACCAATGAAAATATGGATGAATCAAGCGAAATATATTTTGAAAGCAGGAAACTTAAAAAGTCAGAGAAATCGTAGGAGTTGTATAAGAAAATGTATGGATGAAGAAGAAACAAAATATGTGCGTCGAGATAGGAAAGTATGGCGCTCTATCTTGTTTGCCTACCCCGACAGGGAAATGACGTAATGGAATGTATGTATGTACCATCTTGAAAAATTACCGTTATTAAAATGAATATTTTTTTACTTAACACAACGTTGAAAATCTACTTAGGATTTAATAATTATATGCCCAGATTTAAATTATTTTACTATTTTTTTACAGCTGTTTATAAGATATGACATATTAAAATACTTTCCTTTGACAATGCAACAATATCGTAATATATTTTGATATCTTTGAAATATTCTAAATAAGTTTTGACTGTATACCAAATATGAGTATAATACTATACAATTTCATTTTAACTCAGATACTTTTTTCACAAATATGTTATGATAACAAAAACGGATATATATGCCCGAGTTTCAAAAATAAATATTTATACTTACTTGTATGTTAATACCAGTAAAACCCCTGAGTACATTTTCAAAACAATTTATTGTATATAAATACATCTTCAAAATTTTCCTGTCATGACGATACGACCATTGTACGAGTATTTACAAGTGTCTCTATGACAGACTGAAAAATTTACTGAAAAATTAACGAAATTATTCAAATGTTTTGTAAAGATTTTATCGATATAGCAATACTTTTATTCAACAATACAATCTCATAGGGGAGGGCAATTGGAGACGAAAAACTGGAAATCCTATGTTCGAGAAATGTAAGTAGTTTTTGTCAACTATGTGTGTATTAAAATTTTAGCAATCAAGGACATGTTTTTTATTTATTATTTGACGTTCCAATGCAATACAGTTGAATGAATAAACAGCTAATAAAAAAATCGTCCTATGTATTATGTAAGTTTTCATTCTAGCGTAATTATATTTATATGTATCTGCCAACAATACTTTCAACTAATCAGTTCCAAGTTAAGTACTACGAGTACAACCTCCGTGGCCTAGGCCTTAGGGGGTAAGACAATTGTCCCCAGCCTGGAAGGTGCGGTTTTGATCCCTTTTGAAACCCAATTTTATCAAAAAGGGTGTCAGTCTGTTTTTTACTTAACATCTCTTACATCTTTCTGGTTGGCTGGAAAAAATATTTTTCTTCCCGTGGTGCTGTCTCCTATCGAGGATTGGCCACCATCATAGTAATTCTTATCTGGTTCACTGCAGCTCGGTAAAACTCTGTAGTACTGCATTCAAACGAATCTCTCAAGTTCTAAAGCCAAGCGGCGTTTTTATCTGTCTCCTTCACCATTTATTTTTCCTTGGATGATAAGTTGTGTAAATAATTTGCCTTGTACCTTTCATAAATGTTTTATTTTTTATAATTTCACCCTCTAGTAGTCTCTAAAAGGCGCTATATAAATTGTAGTTTAATTATTATTTATATGAGCGAAGTACCTTCGCAGTTTATGCAGTCTTTGTACATACGAGCAAACACTTTTACATGTGTCCAGAGAATTTTGAGGATACTTCTGTAGCCAAATTTCAAGTCTCAACGCTACATGGAAAAAGTTCCCACGTGGTTATAAAAGGCTCTAGGTTATAATTTGTATATTGAAAGCGCAAAACAATATTTTTTTAATTTATTTATTTGTAAAACAAGTCATTAAATACATAAATAATTTATGAAAAACAGCAAGTAGTAAAAGGTTATTAATTTGTGTTATTAAAAGTGGACACTCAATTTATATGGATCTGTGTTCGTAATCTTTCATAGCTCGTGTCCCCAGTAAATTAGACTTTGGCCTGTATCTTACTGTGGATATATAAAGATGGAAAAAATAAGTGGATGCTTTTTACCTTTCGATGACTGCTACATATACCTCTATTACAAATTCTCATTAATTTTATAAGTAGTAAGACTTACTCGTAATTACATATATCCCACAATGTTCCGCGCATAATCACCAAAAACACACCAAACTCAAAAGTTTAAACGAACTTTTACGACCAATTATCTCTCCTGCAAGCCCAAGTACTCAAACTCATGGCACTATAACAGCCCCGCTCCGACACACTGCCTGAATTTTTCGCACCCTTTTGTCTTTATTGAATCCCCCCTCCCCCACCAATTGACTAATAAAACTATAATTATAATTGTTATTTTAAGCAGCCCCGTGGTTTTAAACAAGTTTTCTTCTACATGCTTAATACTTGCGTGTCACGATTCCAAATCTCAACTAGAGTGTAATGAATTCAATTAGTCAACCTGAAAACGCATCCATCATATATCTCGTGCAGCGTCAGAAGGTAGCTACCTCAGCAGGATAGACAGTCAGCTCGTGACGGATAGCCATTAGCTTGAACCCAAATACTTCCGCGAATAATATTCAATTCCTATGTATTTATAAATTTATAAATAACTCTTTAACTTTATAAATATATATATATATATATATATATATATATATATATATATATATATATATATATATATATATATATATATATATATATATATATATATATATATATATATATATATATATATATATATATATATATATATATATATATATATATGTATATATATATATATATATATATATATATATATATATATATATATATATATATATATATATATATATTTGAATAATATGTTTTTTCAGGTACTTTCGCGAGGCTGCAAGTAAGTTAAATAGATATTCAACCAATTGAAATCTTACTTCGGATCTTCCCGGAGTTCCATCAGAAGACTTCCTTTGCAGTATTTAAATTTATTAAATATTTGTTTTTTTTTTTTTTGACCTGGACGACATTTTTTAGGAACATTGTACTCTGTTTTTTTTGGATATACATGAGATGATATCTATTTTTTAATTGGTATTTTTGGGCTTACGACCAAACATAGGCTGAGTTGAGTGTACACTTTAAACACCTAGGCAACGTTCCTCATTTACCATATAGATCCATCCCTGTACATCCTTAAGATGTTATTTCATTCTGCTTCCTTGAAAGCGAATGATACCTGAGGGAATTTGATTTTGTTATTTATAGTATCAAATATTTCAGTATTTTTTTTTTTTTTTATAGTATAGACAACAATGTGAATTTCCTTATATGACATCTGTTGACAACAATGGCAAGCTTTTTATTAGCTTATTATTATATTGGCAGATATGTATTGATCTGTCAATATTTTTTTTGTATCATTGTTTTATCATTTGCAAGTCTTTTTAATTATCACTTCTGTAAAGGATTTTTTATGTGATTATATTAAGGGTTGTTTTTTTAGCGAAGAATTATATTTGAATAATATGTTTTTTCAGGTACTTTCGCGAGGCTGCAAGTAAGTTAAATAGATATTCAACCAATTGAAATCTTACTTCGGATCTTCCCGGAGTTCCATCAGAAGACTTCCTTTGCAGTATTTAAATTTATTAAATATTTGTTTTTTTTTTTTTTGACCTGGACGACATTTTTTAGGAACATTGTACTCTGTTTTTTTTTGGATATACATGAGATGATATCTATTTTTTAATTGGTATTTTTGGGCTTACGACCAAACATAGGCTGAGTTGAGTGTACACTTTAAACACCTAGGCAACGTTCCTCATTTACCATATAGATCCATCCCTGTACATCCTTAAGATGTTATTTCATTCTGCTTCCTTGAAAGCGAATGATACCTGAGGGAATTTGATTTTGTTATTTATAGTATCAAATATTTCAGTATTTTTTTTTTTTTTTATAGTATAGACAACAATGTGAATTTCCTTATATGACATCTGTTGACAACAATGGCAAGCTTTTTATTAGCTTATTATTATATTGGCAGATATGTATTGATCTGTCAATATTTTTTTTGTATCATTGTTTTATCATTTGCAAGTCTTTTTAATTATCACTTCTGTAAAGGATTTTTTATGTGATTATATTAAGGGTTGTTTTTTTAGCGAAGAATTATATTTGAATAATATGTTTTTTCAGGTACTTTCGCGAGGCTGCAAGTAAGTTAAATAGATATTCAACCAATTGAAATCTTACTTCGGATCTTCCCGGAGTTCCATCAGAAGACTTCCTTTGCAGTATTTAAATTTATTAAATATTTGTTTTTTTTTTTTTTTTGACCTGGACGACATTTTTTAGGAACATTGTACTCTGTTTTTTTTTTGGATATACATGAGATGATATCTATTTTTTAATTGGTATTTTTGGGCTTACGACCAAACATAGGCTGAGTTGAGTGTACACTTTAAACACCTAGGCAACGTTCCTCATTTACCATATAGATCCATCCCTGTACATCCTTAAGATGTTATTTCATTCTGCTTCCTTGAAAGCGAATGATACCTGAGGGAATTTGATTTTGTTATTTATAGTATCAAATATTTCAGTATTTTTTTTTTTTTTATAGTATAGACAACAATGTGAATTTCCTTATATGACATCTGTTGACAACAATGGCAAGCTTTTTATTAGCTTATTATTATATTGGCAGATATGTATTGATCTGTCAATATTTTTTTTGTATCATTGTTTTATCATTTGCAAGTCTTTTTAATTATCACTTCTGTAAAGGATTTTTTATGTGATTATATTAAGGGTTGTTTTTTTAGCGAAGAATTATATTTGAATAATATGTTTTTTCAGGTACTTTCGCGAGGCTGCAAGTAAGTTAAATAGATATTCAACCAATTGAAATCTTACTTCGGATCTTCCCGGAGTTCCATCAGAAGACTTCCTTTGCAGTATTTAAATTTATTAAATATTTGTTTTTTTTTTTGACCTGGACGACATTTTTTAGGAACATTGTACTCTGTTTTTTTTTGGATATACATGAGATGATATCTATTTTTTAATTGGTATTTTTGGGCTTACGACCAAACATAGGCTGAGTTGAGTGTACACTTTAAACACCTAGGCAACGTTCCTCATTTACCATATGTTTAAAGTGTACACTCAACTCAGCCTATGTTTGGTCGTAAGCCCAAAAATACCAATTAAAAAATAGATATCATCTCATGTATATCCAAAAAAAAACAGAGTACAATGTTCCTAAAAAATGTCGTCCAGGTCAAAAAAAAAAAAACAAATATTTAATAAATTTAAATACTGCAAAGGAAGTCTTCTGATGGAACTCCGGGAAGATCCGAAGTAAGATTTCAATTGGTTGAATATCTATTTAACTTACTTGCAGCCTCGCGAAAGTACCTGAAAAAACATATTATTCAAATATAATTCTTCGCTAAAAAAACAACCCTTAATATAATCACATAAAAAATCCTTTACAGAAGTGATAATTAAAAAGACTTGCAAATGATAAAACAATGATACAAAAAAAATATTGACAGATCAATACATATCTGCCAATATAATAATAAGCTAATAAAAAGCTTGCCATTGTTGTCAACAGATGTCATATAAGGAAATTCACATTGTTGTCTATACTATAAAAAAAAAAAAAAATACTGAAATATTTGATACTATAAATAACAAAATCAAATTCCCTCAGGTATCATTCGCTTTCAAGGAAGCAGAATGAAATAACATCTTAAGGATGTACAGGGATGGATCTATATGGTAAATGAGGAACGTTGCCTAGGTGTTTAAAGTGTACACTCAACTCAGCCTATGTTTGGTCGTAAGCCCAAAAATACCAATTAAAAAATAGATATCATCTCATGTATATCCAAAAAAAAACAGAGTACAATGTTCCTAAAAAATGTCGTCCAGGTCAAAAAAAAAAACAAATATTTAATAAATTTAAATACTGCAAAGGAAGTCTTCTGATGGAACTCCGGGAAGATCCGAAGTAAGATTTCAATTGGTTGAATATCTATTTAACTTACTTGCAGCCTCGCGAAAGTACCTGAAAAAACATATTATTCAAATATAATTCTTCGCTAAAAAAACAACCCTTAATATAATCACATAAAAAATCCTTTACAGAAGTGATAATTAAAAAGACTTGCAAATGATAAAACAATGATACAAAAAATATTGACAGATCAATACATATCTGCCAATATAATAATAAGCTAATAAAAAGCTTGCCATTGTTGTCAACAGATGTCATATAAGGAAATTCACATTGTTGTCTATACTATAAAAAAAAAAAAAATACTGAAATATTTGATACTATAAATAACAAAATCAAATTCCCTCAGGTATCATTCGCTTTCAAGGAAGCAGAATGAAATAACATCTTAAGGATGTACAGGGATGGATCTATATGGTAAATGAGGAACGTTGCCTAGGTGTTTAAAGTGTACACTCAACTCAGCCTATGTTTGGTCGTAAGCCCAAAAATACCAATTAAAAAATAGATATCATCTCATGTATATCCAAAAAAAAACAGAGTACAATGTTCCTAAAAAAAATGTCGTCCAGGTCAAAAAAAAAAAAAAACAAATATTTAATAAATTTAAATACTGCAAAGGAAGTCTTCTGATGGAACTCCGGGAAGATCCGAAGTAAGATTTCAATTGGTTGAATATCTATTTAACTTACTTGCAGCCTCGCGAAAGTACCTGAAAAAACATATTATTCAAATATAATTCTTCGCTAAAAAAACAACCCTTAATATAATCACATAAAAAATCCTTTACAGAAGTGATAATTAAAAAGACTTGCAAATGATAAAACAATGATACAAAAAAAATATTGACAGATCAATACATATCTGCCAATATAATAATAAGCTAATAAAAAGCTTGCCATTGTTGTCAACAGATGTCATATAAGGAAATTCACATTGTTGTCTATACTATAAAAAAAAAAAAATACTGAAATATTTGATACTATAAATAACAAAATCAAATTCCCTCAGGTATCATTCGCTTTCAAGGAAGCAGAATGAAATAACATCTTAAGGATGTACAGGGATGGATCTATATGGTAAATGAGGAACGTTGCCTAGGTGTTTAAAGTGTACACTCAACTCAGCCTATGTTTGGTCGTAAGCCCAAAAATACCAATTAAAAAATAGATATCATCTCATGTATATCCAAAAAAAAACAGAGTACAATGTTCCTAAAAAATGTCGTCCAGGTCAAAAAAAAAAAAAAAAACAAATATTTAATAAATTTAAATACTGCAAAGGAAGTCTTCTGATGGAACTCCGGGAAGATCCGAAGTAAGATTTCAATTGGTTGAATATCTATTTAACTTACTTGCAGCCTCGCGAAAGTACCTGAAAAAACATATTATTCAAATATAATTCTTCGCTAAAAAAACAACCCTTAATATAATCACATAAAAAATCCTTTACAGAAGTGATAATTAAAAAGACTTGCAAATGATAAAACAATGATACAAAAAAAATATTGACAGATCAATACATATCTGCCAATATAATAATAAGCTAATAAAAAGCTTGCCATTGTTGTCAACAGATGTCATATAAGGAAATTCACATTGTTGTCTATACTATAAAAAAAAAAAAATACTGAAATATTTGATACTATAAATAACAAAATCAAATTCCCTCAGGTATCATTCGCTTTCAAGGAAGCAGAATGAAATAACATCTTAAGGATGTACAGGGATGGATCTATATGGTAAATGAGGAACGTTGCCTAGGTGTTTAAAGTGTACACTCAACTCAGCCTATGTTTGGTCGTAAGCCCAAAAATACCAATTAAAAAATAGATATCATCTCATGTATATCCAAAAAAAAACAGAGTACAATGTTCCTAAAAAATGTCGTCCAGGTCAAAAAAAAAAAAAAACAAATATTTAATAAATTTAAATACTGCAAAGGAAGTCTTCTGATGGAACTCCGGGAAGATCCGAAGTAAGATTTCAATTGGTTGAATATCTATTTAACTTACTTGCAGCCTCGCGAAAGTACCTGAAAAAACATATTATTCAAATATAATTCTTCGCTAAAAAAACAACCCTTAATATAATCACATATATATATATATATATATATATATATATATATATATATATATATATATATATATATATATATATATATATATATATATATATATATATATATATATATATATATATATATATATATATATATATATATATATATATATATATATTTATGTATCCCTTGATACATATTTTAAATTGTATTTTATATAAAATAAACACTTAGGTTTTAGTTAAGTTTTGTTTCATTGACATTTGAAAACATGCAATTTAACGATTCATCAAATAAATGTTTATTTGAATTATGAGCATTCATATAATACATACATACCATCAAGCAGTTTACCTGCTGAGATCAATAGAGGACAGGGTGCCCAACTTGCCTTTTTCGATACACATATCATCCACAGGCATACACCTTCTCATTCTGCTTCTACGTTTTCTTTTAATTCTTACTTTACTTTTTTTCAAATATCATACACTTGATTGAATCATAATTTCCATGGTCTTCCTCAACCACGCCTTCTCCTCACATTTGGATTATGTATTTGATAACAATAAGCTCACCAAGTTGTACTGTATAGAATGAAAGTGTAATGCAGTACAATTTGTGACCTTTGTGGTAAAACGCTTGTCTTCTGCCTGTTCGATTCGAGTTTGATTCCTAATGGAAATCGAAAAAAGTGGGTCCTTGTCAGGGTTTTCATATAGAAAGTTTAACATTTTTTGCTTAACTTGAAAAAATGCACATGGCAACAGTAACTTCAAGTTGAAACTAATAAATTAAAGTTAAAAACTTAAACCTAATTAACGCTTTAGATTTGTAGCGTTCTAATTTGCAGAGAAACATTTTATGTTATCGATTCGGTATGCGTATACCTAGTTAATAACATTAAAATAATACCTAATGAAACGTGTTGAAGAAAATGAAAAAAGTAATATTTAAAAGTATAAAGAAGTCTTTAAAAATATAAAAACAAAAAACTTTTATAATAATATGAAATCGTCTGCTATAATAACATTGTTAATAATCTGTGTAGTGAAAATAAAAAAATATGTATGGAAAATAAAAAGTGAATGCTATGAGAGTAATGTCGATTAACTGGTTATATTTAAGGAAAAGTCTAAATCAGATTGATTTTTGAAAAAGGGATGAAATAAATAAATTAAATAAACATAATTATTGAAATAGAAATTTAAAAAAAAATCTTTTAGTTCATTTTCATATATCTTAGTGATTTTTGTCAAAACACTTCTCTTTTTATAACTACTCTGATCATTAAAAAATGTCAAAGATTATTTAAAAAAATAAGCATCCGAAATACTTGTTAATACCGGATTACGAACTCCCTTTAATTTGACAGATGTTCAAAGGCGACTCCTCAGCTTGCATGGTTACATCCTACGAATGCAGCTGGAATCCCTTTTTGAGTTGAGCTGAATTTTTGTTTATTCAATCTATTGGCTTTCGCTGCACTAGTAAACTGCTGCCGACTGCATACTTATTTATTAATTTCAACGGTCAAATGACCTTTTTGATATAAAGATTAATAGACAACAACACGTAGAATTTAACATTAATATGTAAGCAGTGTTATGCATTAGGAACAGTACAGTACAAGTCACATAATACAACAAATCAAATCCAAACAATTCAATCTATTCATCCAGGCACGAACAACTTTTTTTGCTTTATTCCTATAAGTAACCAAATACATATGAAAATCCAAATAAATATATGTAACATGACAAGCCGTGTTAGTTTCGGACTATTGAAATACGAGCTGACAATCTTACAACAATGTTGGTTATAACTTTATTCTATCTGACAAGATTTTAAGCCTCATCACTTTCAACAATATATCATAGTCCAACTCAGTTGTCGGGATCTGCAGTTTGAAGTTTACAAATCGTAAAAACCTCCGCTGTATACGTTAATATTTTTATCAACATGGACATCATAGTGAGGTAGCCATATTACAGAATTGTAATTCTTCTTATCAGAGAAGTATTCAATTTTTAAACGATTCTTGAGTAATTCTTGAGTTAAATCATTACCTATTTTTTCTCAGTATAAAACTCAGTCTAGACAATGGCGCAAATTCTATTGTATTTATGCTGAACAATTCTCAGATTTTCATAAAATATAGCTTCGTGGTCACGAACGTGCGTAACAGTTTCCAGTGATATTTCATTAAAAGCATATATACAGTATTCGATAAAGTACTAAAATATCAGCATTGATTGCTTGGGAAGAAGCAAGGCTGCTTGCAACTGACAGGGCTATAAGGACAAAATTCGTGACTTCCGCATACTCCACGCGGGGAGTCTAAACGGCAGTAGTTTATTTGCAATTTTCCACTATCTATCATTCGAATCGAATAAGCTTCAAATAAATCAAACATTTAGTTGATTCATTTAAAGCTTATTAGTTAATCCATTTAAATCATTGGCATTATATTAAGATTTCTTTTCAGCTCTACATGATATAATGTGGTTAACCTAATATATAGTATGTTACGATTAACATTGCCGAGTCTTCAACATAATGGTATCCTTAATTTGTTTAATGCAGGCAAATTCGACTGTATAACTACCCTATTGAAAAAGATTAATTAATTGAAGTGTTAAAAATTCTGAATGGTCTATTGCCACAATTTAATGGAATTATACGTCAGGAATATGTTTTCTGGGAGACGTACTACTCTAAGGTTTTCAGGGTTTCATATTGTTAACTGTACATATATTGTTGAGGTGGTTAGGATCATTCTATCTCGATCGGTATTTTGAAGTCGCTGTTCATATATGAAAAAGATTCCTCTGGAGTGAAGGTAGTTCGATGGCATAGTGGCATTATTTTTTTTAAGATTATATTTATTTTCATTGTAAAACGCTAAAATTCCATTGCTTCATGTTAAATCCTTTTCCCTTGAAAAATAAGAAGTCTCATTTCGTTGCAAAATGTTAAATATTTTTCCTTATTAAAATGTTAAATACCTCTCCGTTGCATAATTTTAAATCTTTTTCCCTTGTAAAATGGTGAATTTCTTTCCGTTGCAAAATACTAAATATCTATCCATTGCAATATTTATAAACACTTTTCCTTCAAATCATTGTTGGGGTGATCTTTTGTCACTAAAGAGTGCCAAAAACATTATTTGTCACTCTTGAGTGCTAAAAATATACTTTAAAGTTGAAATAGTCAATTTAGGTTCAGGGTTCTTGAAGATAATGAGAACGTGATCCAAACTCAGAACATTTAACCCAGATTTATAAATCAATTATTATAAATGTTACTTAATTAGTTGTTTAAGTGTAGTAGTCGACACAATTACTAAAGTAAAAATAATTTAACAAAGTTTTGTCTCAAAGTAATGAGATTTGTGATTTTTGTATCACGTACATAATTAGAAAAGTTTTGTATTTTTTTCGTGTTTAACGAAATAAAGTTGTATATTTCAAATTAAAAGTTAGTTGGAACGTGTTAAGTCGTTAAATGTGGTGATATTACATAATCTTTTGTAGGTAGTGTGGCGTGTTCGAAGGATATGATAAGGGGGTGTAACCGAGGATCAACTACAGTGGATTAATATTTTTTTCATGTGATTTTGTCATGTTCGAAACTTAAACTCTTTCCAATAATTCAATGCCTTGTACAGGCAGTATATTATGAATTCTCATTAGACTTGCTGATTGCCCTCTACAGGCAGTATATTATGCATTCTCATTAGACTTGCTGATTGCCCTCTACAGGCAGTATATTATGCATTCTCATTAGACTTGCTGATTGCCCTCTACAGGCAGTATATTATGTATTCTCATTAGACTTGCTGATTGCCCTCTACAGGCAGTATATTATGTATTCTCATTAGACTTGCTGATTGCCCTCTACAGGCAGTATATTATGCATTCTCATTAGACCTGCTGATTTCCCTCTACATGCAGTATATTATGTATTCTCATTAGACTTGCTGATTGCCCTCTACAGGCAGTATATTATGCATTCTCATTAGACCTGCTGATTTCCCTCTACATGCAGTATATTATGTATTCTCATTAGACTTGCTGATTGCCCTCTAGAGACAGTATATTATGTAGTCTCATTAGACTTGCTGATTGAGTCAGAATTTTTTGTTTATTTTAGTAGTCTATTATTATTTTTATAATCACTATTTTATAATCAATTTTATTTTATTATAACAAGCTATTAACTCACCATGACAGATGCTTACAATTGTAAGTGACCCACTAAGACTTCACACTACAATTTGTAGGTCAAGATATTTATAACTATAAACATGTTAAAAACTAGGCAGAAATAAATATTTCTTTATATTATAGGGCAAGATTCGTTGAGAGATTCCGATATTATAAGTCAATTAAAAGAAACTTAGTTTCTGTCTATTTCTAAAAGCCTTGTTTTACCTCGTGGTTTGTCGTATGATGCCAACGTTTCGAAAACGTTGCAGTTTTTATTTGCAGAGTTCCTTTGTAGTCAACCTCGTCATTAGTAGATGCGCGGCAAATACTGCTTGGCATATGGCGGAGTCTCAACCGTAGCGTGAGCACATGTTTCCATCACCTCAGTGGAACACAAGCGCGCAGTTTCCATAAATGTTGAAGTTATTGTTAATTTTAATTTACTTGTTACTTTGATTTGATTATCAAGTACCAAGCTGATTTGAAATGAAATTTGTCGTCTCTGTTAATATTGTTTGGGTGATAAATATCTATTACCTCTTTAATTCATTAGGCACGACAAGTCTGTCGGCATCGTTAACCAAACCACGTGATAAACACTCCGAAATACTTGATACAACTGTTATGAAGAACTGCAAAAGCCTCAAAATAATACTTACTTTCATTTGTAAATAAAATGTTCAGGATCAATGACTCACCTGAAACAAGAGAAAATAAATATAGTAATACTAAAACAAAATACACATGTTCCATAAAAGCTTCCACTCAACGAGAACTATTATTGACTATTTATTATGGCACTCGAGTTTCGAATATCTATCTCAACCTCATCACACAAACCATACCTTAATTATAGTAAACCTTGCAACAGTATTCGTGTATGACGCTTGAAAAATAAAGTGTTTTTTCTTTTGGAAATATTAAAATTAGAGCTGACCTTTAATTACCCAGAAACAAACACTCCACCAAACACTAGTTCTTATTTTGATATTTTTTATTAAGAAACACTTCATCTCGTTATCCTAGCCTAATTGCAAAAGAACTTAACTTCCTCCGGTCGTTTGTCTATCTGAAAAAATAATAAGCTTAGTACGAGTTATCTTTTCATATCCAGTTCAGTTGGATTCCACAACCACCCACTATGTTATGGAGCACTACATAAGTCCTATTGATTGAACATTCCAGATTCACATTTTTAATGCTACCAATCTTGTTAATCATTGAATAATGCTTTGATAACTTGTAAGCGGGAAGACGATGCATTCTCTGCCCCTCTTCACATACAATTAGCACTGCCAAAGCATGCGATGACATACCACGAGTTTTGTGTTTACTCAAGTTATTCTAAGTTTAAAGGCTCCATGGATGTGTCCAACGACAACTTTATCATCTCCCGACCTTGATGTTTAATATGTTTGAATCGCCATTTTGGATTTCTTGAAGGGTGCCATATGAGTGTAATTCATAATTAAAAAAAAACTAATAAAATATAAAAATAGAGTTCTAAAAGTCCTAAAAAATGCTCTACAATACGGGGCACGCAAGTCAAAGAAGATGCAGAAATAAATATTTTTTTTAAATATTCCCATTGTCTGCTATTTCTTTTATGAATTGATTGAAATAAAATTGGAAAAGTTTGAAATAAAATCGTTTTATTTCTTAAGACTCATACTTTTCAATAAAAACACATTGGTTATAGAGCATCAGAAAAATATAATAAAAGAAAAAGTATTTTATTATTGGAAATGTGATGTAATCTTTACGGAAAATTTCATAAATGTCAATAGATTTCTAGCATACAAATATATTACTTCTTTCCAAGAGCTTGGGAATAATTGACAGGTAAATAAAGGTTTCCGACTTACTTGTATTCTGAGTTTGTTTGGTTACTCTGCTCTCAAAAATGTCAACAACAGGGAAAAGTGTGAAATAGTCGGACAAGTAAAGAGGATATGGTACGAGAATTTATTACAATAAGCGTTCCATACGTTATTCGATTTTAAATTTGATATTATTTTGTTCTCTTATAGAACGAACTCTGTGGCCTAGTTGGTAAGACGCCTGTCTACTGAACCGAGGGTTGTGGGCTCGATTCCAGTTGGAAGTAAGATTTTTTAAATAAAAAAATGATTACAGTCTGATTTCCACTTAAGGCTTGTTTTAAATCTTTCTAGTAGGCTAGAAGAGATTTCTACATTGCAATAAGTCAATCAAGGTTTAAATGCATACAATAAAAGTATATGCAGTTAAACCTACAATATTACATTTGTTTTCATATCCGAATTGGTGATTCAGACATGTTAAAGAGCGTGCCCGAGAGATAATATTATCTTTAGCTTCAGTAATCGAGTCTTCCGGTTTAAAACCACTGGAGTATTCACTGTATTCGCAGTTCGTCATTGCACATGTTAGTAATACTACCGCACGTTAAAAGACAACAATTATTGCACACGTACTAGGCACATGAGATGATGAACTCTTTTACCAAACTAGGTCCGTCTTTTATTTTGGATATCATC
Organism: Odontocerum albicorne; assembly: GCA_949825065.1. NCBI lineage: Eukaryota > Metazoa > Arthropoda > Insecta > Trichoptera > Odontoceridae > Odontocerum > Odontocerum albicorne. The sequence goes on along the minus strand of OX463849.1, from coordinate 22,808,554 downwards.
AGGAATCAAATCCGAAAGCACCAGGAGAAATTAAAGCTTTTAACTAACCGAGCCACCGAGATATTAAAAAAATAAGTAAATAAAAATATTTATATTTAATTCAATACTAACGATGTAATACTTTTGGGTTTTACATTGTTAATATGAATATATTAAGAAATAAAATATAAAGAAAAACCCAATTTTTTTTTGTATTTAAGCTAGGTTTGAGAAAATGGAACTGAGAAGCTTCATTAAATTAATTTAGCTAGACTTAAACTTAAAAATGAGATTTGAACCGAGACGTCAATAATTCTACCATTTATCAGACAATGTACACCAGCTACGTATTTTATACTAGAAGCTGTTCAAAGTAAATGTTTTAGCTAAGTGTTTTAGTATAATATTTAGAACTATGAAATTTATGAAAGCCGCATGAGACCACTTCGTCACAGACATTGACTAACGAAGTGGTTCTGTGTATCAACAAAATACAAGATTTTTCGCAACGTTATTTATTTGTTCTATATGGTTCGCCTTTCTATTAAAACGATGTCAATTGTAAATATTGTATTGGTGATAGTAAAAAATAATACTGGATGAGAAAACCCCTGCAGGTGGAATAAAAAATTCAACTTTACGAGCACTTTTAGAAAGCTTTGTTTGTGTTTGAAGTGAAAATCTATGCCTGAATTTTCAAAACAAATGGAAACATATGAGATAATTCATGTTGTAAAAAACACGTCTGTACAGTGAACTTAATGAAAAAGTCAATATTTAAATTATATTTACAGTCTTAAAATTATTCGCCAATATCTAAGACAGCATTGCTTACACCGGTGCTGACATTCTTAGATCACATTTTTAGAAATAAAATCACATTCAGTCCCATTTGTCTTGTATTGTTATTTTTATTTCTTTATTTACATTTATTATTTTAAATATTTTTTATAATAGAATTAAAGTTAATATAAAATAAATTTATTATATTCATTAGTAAACTTAACTTAAGCCTTAGATATTCGAGCATACATTGACACTAATGATGTGACATTTAACATTTAAGCAGATCAGCAGACATGTAACATTTAAGCAGATCTTGTTGGCATTGCTTAGTTTGAACACAAGTTCTTCAGTGCTCTATTGACTTTGTTTACTATTACGACTTGCCATTTTATGTCTCGTTTCATATTCCGGTCGTCTGAAAACATACTTCGCAAATAGCAGAATTGTTTGACTCATTCTAATATTTCACTGTTCACCCAAATGACGCATTTACTTTCCCGATCACACTTTTCAAATGTCACAGCTATTTTTCAACATTTATTCTTAGGTCTTTATGCTCACATTTAATGTAAAATGTAATAAAATGTATTAATCATAAGCTACATTTCATATTTATCCTCCACTAACATAACCATGCCACCAAAACCACAAATACAAAAATTTCTGTTCGAAATTAAAAATTTGAATGCTACATTTATTTGAATTTTAGAACGCAAATGTAATAATTACATTTGTACCACATTTTTCTAAGCACATTAATATATTTTTTTTCGTATTGATTACGTTTTCAAATTTTGGTTTTTTCTTAATTTATATTGTTGATTTTCTATTTCGTTATGTGATGTGTTTTCTAATTTCAATCATGTTTCTATTTCGTTATGTGATGTGTTTTCTAATTTCAATCATGTTTCTATTTCGTTATGTGATGTGTTTTCTAATTTCCATCATGTTTCTATTTCGTTATGTGATTTCTAATTTCAATCCTGTTTCGTTTTTATTTATAATCATTTAAATATCATATTCTATCAAGGCCGCAGAAGTTAAAAATTAATAAATAAATATATCCATTTCTTTTTATTTTAGCAGGGTGTTAAATGTTATCGATCTTGAAAATTATAAATCGCTTTTAAAAAAACAAAAAAAAAATATAAGTATTCGAATTTCATTATAGGTACACACAAAGACTAAAAAGTTTCATAAAAATATTACTTTCGTTAAAGCCTTGATGTAATACCGGATAATTTGAGTTGATTTCTTTTTGAACGAAATACTTAATGATAATTTGCAAAAAAAAACAACTCACGCCATTGTTTGTAGTGCCATATTTTTCTACAACAGGGGCAAAAAAAAAATTTCTAGCAAAAAAACCTGTTTTTTATCTAACTGACTCTAGTACGCAACTATTAAACCAATTGATTAATCTATATTCTAGATTAAGTTAAAAGTTTTCATAATTAAAATATATTGGCATGTGGCACGAGCGATTTTGTTGGAAACTGATTGTTAAATATTGTATTATATTATACTAGCTGAAAAACACATCAATGGATTTACGAAAACAATAACTAAATACTTATTAATGTTCACACCTGGTTACATTCAGTTCCATCACGTCATGTCCTAGGGGTAGACAGAAGGGATCGAGCACCACATATTCCGGTTCTTAGAGACATCCATAGCATTTGCCACGTCTATAGTTTGTCTCATAGAACTATCGAGAAAATTTGAAAAGTTCACTCACTTCACACATTTACTTAAGAATGTGTTGATTCCATCAATACCAAACAAAAATAAGTTGAATAAACTACAACAAAAATTATGTTAATCTTAAGGTCCTTATTTTCCAAAATGCACATGCAGTGTTTATATAGAATATTAGGTACTGTTTAACAGGATAAAAACATAAATGAAGAATCTTAATAATCTCAAATTTCCATGGCTACATTAACTTGGTTATGTTATTAGCCGGATAGTAAGCATCGACAAGCAAGACATCATCTTTCAAAGTAAACGTTTTTTAACGAAGCTGAGATTTTTCTTAAGTGTCTACCTTAAATGGTACTAATCTATCTATCTATCTATCTATCTATCTATCTATCTATCTATCTATATAAATAAAAATGTAAATGTTCGTTAATTGAAGATCGCTAATCTCCGGAAGTTCTCTAGCGATCGCTTTGAAATTTTGAGTAAAGTTGATATTTGTCAACGGAAATGTTTTTTCATTTTTATTTATATATAAATATCAGTGTATATAATAAAAGTTTTAATTAAGAAATGAATATTTACGCGAACCTGTGTTTCGACATGTAATTAATTTCAGCTGTCAGATTTCGACGTTTCGGAATTTACGATCATTTAATCTGAAATGAATTATAAATAAATTATTTAATAATTTTATGTTTAATAATCTATATAAATAAAAATTTAATCATTAATTTTATAAATACAAATTTTATATGTATTACGTACTTTATAAGTCGAGACACGAAACAAAATAGCGAACTGTTTTATCGACAGGTTTAAAATACGTAATTGCTCACTTGATATCGCCATTTTGGAAATGTATTGAATGTTGATCTACGCTCCTGAATCATATTTACGTTCAAGATTTATAAAATTTTATTTATATAGATAAGATAATAGATAATTGACTTCAATAAATGTGGTAAGTTATTGATATTATATTTAAATTAAAAAATATGAAGTAAAATCGTTCATTTAAAAAAATACTAATTACGAACACGTAATTGCTCAGTTGACATTGCGTGAGTGCGATGTACTTTTACGACGTAAAGATAAAACTTGATAAAAAATAGTTATATTGTCATAAAATTGACTTAGTGATTATGGTAAGTTGTTTAAGTATAAAAATAATGGACTTAAGAATTATATTTGATGAAAAACTTTCATTATTGATTCATATTTCAAAAGTTAACCTAACTTTTTTCAAAAAGAAAAGTGACACATACATCCAAAAATTCAGAAAAATTAAACGAGATACAGGGAAAAGATATTATACTCAAACTGGAAACATTATTCCTGTGTTATACATACATAACATATATTGAACTTAAATACACATATAATTATTAAATAATTTTAAAACAATGACTTTAATTTATTATTACTAGTGCTTTTTGTATTCTCATGTTAATTTAAGATAAAGTTGTATTATTTGTCAATAATTTTAAGTACTTGTATAACCTGTCACATGTTCATTTGTATATAAAGACACTTTTATGTCATTAAGTAGAAATATCGCAAAAAAAAATAAAAATTAAAACAAACTTTTACGCTGCTGAGTTACTTTTTTAATGTTTCACAATTTTATATGTTTTAACTTTCTTTTTTCTTACTGAACAGATACAGGGAAAAGATATTATACTCAAACTGGAAACATTATTCCTGTGGTATACATACATAACATATATTGAACTTAAATACACATATAATTATTAAATAATTTTAAAACAATGACTTTAATTTATTATTACTACTGCTTTTTGTATACTCATGTTAATTTAAGATAAATTTGTATTATTTGTCAATAATTTTAAGTACTTGTATAACCTGTCACATGTTCATTTGTATATAAAGACACTTTTATGTCATTAATTAAATAAATAAATTATTTGGTGGTACATTAGAAAGAAGTACCCGTAGAAATATCGCAAAAAAAAATTAAAATTAAAACAAACTTTTACGCTGCTCAGTTCCTTTTTTAATGTTTCACAATTTTATATGTTTTAACTTTCTTTTTTCGTTTTCAGTGCAATCGATCTGCTTTAGTTCATCAAAACATCGAAGAAGCAACAGAACGACGTGTATCCAGACTTGAGAATGCACGGGGATTATCTCGATGTTTATGTCGAAGAAGCAGCATAACGACGTGTATCCAGACTTGAGGATGCACGGGGATCGAGATCTGTAGATTCAGAACTGGTTCGTTCTCATCATAATGTAAGCGACAGGCTGATAGAAACTGAAATAGGTCAGTAGGAATATCAAAAGTATCTTTTTTATATAGAATTAAATTTTATGTTTATATTTCAAAATCTATCAAATCGTATGTAGAAATGGAGTTTTTTTTATTAGTTCCAATTATCTATTTGTCTTCCGTTAAAATTTAATAAGTTACAATTATCGCTTTGTGTTCCTTAACATTTAATAAGCTACTTTTATGTTTCGCAATTTTATATGTTGCATGAAATACTCTACTTTGTGGCGACACGTAAAGACGTTGAAATTAACTACAAATATGCGTGTCGGGCTGCAAAACGATTGATCAGTTGAGATATTCTCACATCAATCGTATGTAGAAATGGAGATTTGTGACAAGATGTATTAATTTGTCATTATTGTTAGTTTTTTGTAATGTATTTAACTTAATAACTTGCTATTTATTAGAATCGAGCCTTATATTAAAGTCGATAAAATAATTATAATCACTGAATGTCTATATTTTTTAACGTTTCAAAATTTTATGTGTTTAAACTTTCTTTCTTTTTTTTCAGTGCAATCGATCTGCTTTAGTTCATCAAAATGTCGAAGAAGCAGCAGAATGACGTGTATCCAGACTTGAGGATGCACGGGGATGGAGATCTGTAGATTCAGAACTGGTTCGTTCTCATCGTAATGTACCCGACAGGCTGATAGAAACTGAAATAGGTCAGTAGGAATATCAAAAGTATATTTTTTATATAGAATTAAATTTTATGTTTATATTTCAAAATCAATCAAATCGTATGTAGAAATGGAGTTTTTTTTTATTAGTTCCAATTATCTATTTGTCTTCCCTTAAAATTTAATAAGTTACAATTATCTCTTTGTGTTCCTTAAAATTTAATAAGCTACTTTTATGTTTCGAAATTTTATATATTGCATGAAATACTCTACTTTGTGGCGACACGTAAAGACGTTGAAATTAACTACAAATATGCGTGTCCGGTTGCAAAACGATCGATGAGTTGAGATATTCTCACATCAATCGTATGTAGAAATGGAGATTTGTAACAAGATGTATTAATTTGTCATTATTGTTAGTTTTTTGTAATGTATTTACCTAAATAACTTGATATTTATTGGAATTGAGCCTTATATTAAAGTCGATAAAATAATTATAATCACTGAACGTCGTTACAAGGTTGTATTGGGGCAAATTTGTGAACTGTCATAGAAATCAGAACGTTTGATATTCATCCGTTTGACACGGACCAAGCTTTGCTCTGAAGAATACGTTCATTCGCGAGATGCAGTTGTAAATTACGGTAATAGAACTAAGGTTGGAAGACTATAACTTATGCAATTTAGTGATGTCAAAAGAAGAATCGGTTGAAAAAGTATTTCCCTATATTCAAATCACTTATAAGAATCAAGATTGGGTGAGTGAAAGAGATATTGTTGGCGCGAAGAACAAAGACGTCTATAAACTTACCAATATTATTCAGTTCCTTTTTTAATGTTTCGCAATTTTATGTGTTTTTGTTATAACTTTCTTTCTTCTTTTTCAGTGCAATCGATCTTTCATTTGAATTCAAATCATATCGTGAATTGACCTATTGGAGTGACGCGATCATTTGCGAGCACGGCGATAAACGTGACAGACTGAGAGTGACTGAAAGACATCAAAAATATTGTATACCCACAAGCATTGTGAAATTAAACATAATTGAAACGTGTGCTTTCTCTTTTCTTTCTTTTCCATTTAACCAGACTGAGCCACAGCAACGCGTGGCTGGGTACAGCTAGTTGTTTATAAGTTTTTTCGAAATTCATTCTCTCGATATTTTAAACCATCTCCAAATTCCTTTTGTATATTCTACAAATAAGAATTATCTTTACTATAATCGTAGTAATCTCTTATCTGATCCTTGCTTTCTACACATTTCATTGTAACACCGTATTCTTATTCTTTATTTGTATTCGTTTTGATAATTACTTTTTGGTTAACTATAATTCATCCATTCAACAATATTTATCATCATTACCATCACGCCATTTCCTTATTGTAGTAGGTAGATAAGACATATCCAATATATTCTATCTTAGCACAAATCTTTCGTTTCGGCCACGTTCATATAACTTATCGTACCTTCTATGCAACTTGTATATTATATTGAGTGTTAACATAAGCTGTGTCCGTTTTTTTTTTCAAATGAAGAGATCAAGAGGACACAACAAAAAAAATTACAACAAATTAGTCAATAATGTATTCTCCTTCCTTATTTACAACTTCTTGCCAACGTTCTACAAGTTTTTCAATGCCTGTGCGATAAAAACCATCCGGTCTTGACTCGAGGAATTCGTCCAACCATGTCTGCAATTCGACGTCATTATTCAAGGAAACGCCGCGCAAATTGTTCGAAAGCGACCAGAAAAGGTGGAAAACAACAGCGCGAGAATACGGAGGGTGCGGTAGGACTTCCTACGGTACTCATTCTAAGGTAGTTTGAAGGGGATCTTCATGAATAATATGGTTTAAGCGGTCCTCATCTAAGTCCACTGGTCGTCCGGAACACTCCATGTCTTTCAGGTCGAAATTACCGTCTTTGAAACGCAAAAGCTATCGACGAGCTGTCCTTTTATTCATAACATCTTCACCGTATACTTTGCTAATATCGCGAGCAGCTTTGGCAGCTTTATTCCCTCGATTTAACGCGAACAGAAGGAGGTGTCGAAGATGCTCATTTTCATCTATTTGACATTCCACTTTGAAGGCTTGTAACCAAATAAAATAATATATGTAACGTAAAAACAAACACAACATCTCGTAGAACAGAAAATTTTCTTTCGAATGGCGTATAAACTTTACCATTTTGTTTTACTTTTGGTGCTCATTTTTAAATTTGGAAAAAAATGAACACAACTTATGTTAACACCTAATATATAGTATTAATTTTATAAATCTTTTCCTATACATTCTCTACACTTTTTGCTTAATTGTAAGCATTAAACCTTCATTCGATCCGCAGACTTAATTTATTGATTTTTTTTATTTGGCAATACATTGTTTTCCATACATTCTAAGCAACGTTTTCATTTCTACCGCACTTATCCAAATTTCATAACTTTTTTACTATGTCGAAATTGCACTTATATACATTAATGTTAGTATCAATATTCCATTATAAGCAGTCAGTTTGGTTCTCTTAAAATGTATCGGTCATATTAAACATTAGTATTACAACCCAATCACTCAATAGCCTGCTGCTACTCTCTTTCAATATTCCACTTGGTCTGGCCATCCGATGTGAACATGTTTCCAAGATATCAAATTTCCTCAACTTGCTCTAATGTTTCATTGTTATTTCACATACACTCTTACTTCAAGTCTAAAGTGGTCCAATCGTAGTTAGAGTTAACTAAAATCAGTGATTAAAAATCAAAACATTATCTAATTATTTCTTAATTATATCTTAAAATACCATTCGTAAAAGTAACATTTTAGAATAAATGTTGTCCAGTTTGACCTCAGAGGAGACAGAATAATTTCAGAATAAATTTTATCCTTTTTAGGGTCTTTCGTAACCAAATCGTGAATGGTCATGAGACGAAATGTTCAAATGACTGCACCCATCAATTATCCAAGATTAAATGGGAACAGACAGGATAAGGCGAGATTAAATAAGATTAAAACGAGCGTATTTCCGGGAACCGCTGCGGAACATGGTTAACCCGATAGATACCGCAAAAGTTTTTTTTTTATCTTTATGGATTATTCTTAAATTAGATAAAAAAAAATTATCTTCCCTGTTGATTTCCTCACATTTTTTCCATTGCCTTAACACATATGTGTAGTTTCAGGATATATGTGTGCATATTTTGTTGCAGTCGTTAAAACTGTATATATATTATTTTTCTATTTATATTTCAGGCCCCGTCGTTGTAATTGTAAAAAATATAAATATTTATTTATTGTTTAACTCCCTTATGGTTGATTGGAAGAGATAACAATATGATAATTAACTCTCAAAGTTTTACTGTGTACATAGAAAGTGCAATACATTATATAAATGGTAAAAATCTACACATGACTTTTGTATAAGTTACAAATTCAAGAAAGTGTTTTAAGAAAGGTCCAAGTTGGTGTTTTTAAGTAGTAACACTCACCAAATTTATTTCTATTATTTTTTTAATAACATATAAAAAAAAAACAAAAAATAGCAAGGATGAATATTCATGTGAATGGGGTAAGTTGAGTCATAAAATTGCGTCATATAAGTTACTTCGTATTAACGCCTTGGATGGCGAAAATATGATTCATTTGAAAGGCCATCCATGACTAACATTTATAGAAAAATTAATTTAAAAAACCCCAAAGATGAAGAAAATTTAAATCCATTTTGTATAACTAACTGGAAGGTCACGGTTTGAAGATGCCGCTTCGTCGCCAATTAGCGCTGTTTTCTTGGTAACAGATTGTATACTGATTATTTACCATACGCCGGTGTAATGACAGGGAGATTTGTCGTCATCGTCTAGCGTGAGAAGGCGTTAAGTGCTAGGCTGTGAACCAGTTAAGTTTGAATCCACGATCACCTACATTGTTATGGGGGACAAGATATGTCCCCATTCATCACTTAGTAACGTACAAGAAGCTACCCAAAGGGACTCCTCCTACGACAGTGAAAATAAATTTGCGATGACGGTAAATGTTGTGGATCAATTTGAATAGAGTTTTAATGGCTCCTTTGTGTTCCTGATGAAATGTTTAGGAAGAATAATATTGTCAGTGAAAATTATACATACGTTTAAACTTTTGATGTACCTACTAACTACGACTTGTGAACTTTTTTTATGATAAAATATATAGTTATATAATACGAACATAAAAACATATAGTTACGTTATACACGATATTGCAAACAAAATATAATATGGTCAAAGATCTACATTAATATTTCTGTCGAGATTATATACCGTTTTTTATTCAATCTCAAACGATTTTCACAGAAATTAATAAAAAAAAACATGAAAATTTTACATAAGCAAAACAAAACGAGTTCAATACAATAAAATAAAATACTCCTTGTTTTACTTAAAAAAAATATTTTAAAACTTTGATCAAAACCATAGTTTGTTTTTTTTTCATATTCTTCATACTATTTTCCTTCACCTCTCCAATTCTTTAGTGATATTAAAATACGAATATATTTTATGCATTCTTTTCAAATATTTATTTTCCACTTTAAATTTGTAATTTAAGTTTGTTCTGATTTTTTAACTGGTTACCTATTTGTGTGTAATCTAAAAACTTTGGTACCTCTCAATCAACAATGGATTCAATCTATGTAAAAATTGTCGGACTGGTTAGAAAAATATACCTCAGGACATAAGATCCACCTATTATTCTGTTTTTATGCAATAAACTACCAAATGAAGAAAAGATGTATGGTTATTTTTATATTTTAGGAAAAGAACGTGTTAAGAAGCAACGGGATGAAGAACTCAATCTCGCAACAGGACTTAATAGATTTGTAGCGCACCGAGCACGCAACTTTCGCTTTCTGATTTTATAAGATACTAATACAATACATAGATACTAATTCCGCTGCCCATCAAGAATTATACCTCTCTATAGGGTAAATTGATTGAATAGAGTGAAGGAGGGGATTTAATCGTTTCAAAACTAATTTTATCCAAAAAATAATAATTTTTATTTCATTTATCTTATATTTAAGATTTTATTCAATGTTGTGGTATATTTTTTAAAAGCTCTGATCTGGTTTCCCATCAGGTCGCTGATATATTTAATTATTAATTATTATTTAAACACTTCATTGTGGAATTGAGTGGGGTTATTGCCAAATAAAAATATCTTCCCATCAGCAAGAAAGTTGTTCAATAATTTAATTTCAAGGTACGGCGAAAGCTTAATATAAGAACTTAATACAAAAAAATTAAAATAATAATATATGAAATTTTAAGATAAAAGTAGACGGGTATTATTTGACTAATAACATAAATGAATAATATCCGCTACTAGGAGATAGGGAACAGATATTGAGAAAAAGGGAAACCATGAAACTTGCTACGTCACTGAAGGGAAATACAATGTATTCTGTTTGATTGGAAGAGATTGACACATGACAATATATCCACCATGTCGTAGTATACACAACGAAAGTATTCAATGATACAATAAAATATCTCGAATATATTTTGATTCTTTTAAGTATATAAATAGTATAATGATGTCATTTTGAAAATTGAGGGGCAAATTTATTAAATAGAAAATTTAAAAAAAATTATCGAGAAATAAATTTATAAAGGTGTTTATAAATGTATTTCTTGATACATCGCACTTCTGTCTTATATACTTGCTTAGTCATTCTTTGGTTATTCGTTTTCTCCACATGTCCAAACCATCTTAAAGCTTCTATCTTCATCGAACTTAAAATATCTATTTTATCCATGCATTGATTTCTGATGTCTGCATGCCGCTTTCTATCATACATTGACACTCCGAAAATTTTCCTTAGTTCACGAATCTCGATTTTCTTTATTTCACAAAGTCACCAAATCAGTAATTTTATATTTATCCTTCTTCTGCCCAGTCCAAGTCTCACTTCCGTAGGTCAAGGTGGGCACCAACACACTTTTACATGCCGTCATTTTTGATATTGCGCAGTTGTTGTTTATTCAGTTCGGTTCAGGTTGTTGTATAACATGTAAAGTGCTCCGTTTACCTTGTTCCCTGTCGCTATTCTTTTTTCAGTGCTATTTTTAAATCACTCATAACACGTTAACATACAGCCCAGATGACACAACTCAGCAACCTGCTCCAATTTCTCTGAGTTAGCACATTCATCGCACACACATTTTACTACATCTATTTTCTTAACCATATACTTTAACCCTTTTACTTGATGTCTCTCATCTCTCACTTATCATACTTCTTAACTTTCATTTTTAGCAAGCATAATTATATAATCTGCATACATGTATTTCACTCATTATTAAACCTCTCCTATCCATTTTCAAATCACGCACACATGAATCTACGTATAAATTAAACAACCATGGGGACATCAAACATCCTTGCTTTACGCCATTAATAATTTTACACCACTCAGTAAGTTCCCCATTCACTCTTATACATGCGCTACTGTATTCATACGGCGATGCAATTACAATCAATGATTGATAATTCACAGCATACCCTTTCAATGCTTAACACAATTCTCTCCCCTAACATGTTCATATACTTTTCCTAAGTCTACAAATGCACAATTATTAATTGCGATGGTAGGAATCTTTTTAAAGGTACATTCTGTGCTTAAGATCAAGCAACAGAAAAAGCTCACCCATACGCAAACCTGCTGGCACAAGAAGGCTCTAGAAAATGATAAAGACCCGTAGATTGAAATGACTTCAAAGTAAGACTTCTCTGTTATCAAACCTCGTATACAAATCAGTATAGGTATATGCCGGATCAGTCCTATATTTTTACTGTAAAGACTGAGGAGGCGAATAAATGCTGTAGAAATGCGAACATTGAGATAAATACATGGAGTTTCAATGAATGACAGAATACGGAATGAAGTGAATAAGGATGAATGTGAATTCAAGGTTGATGTGTTGTGTAAGATGACGAAGAGCCGCTGAAATAGTTTGGGCATGTGGCACGAATGAATGAAGAAATACTAACAAAATATATATACATTATAAATATAAGTGAAAGGCGTGTTAGAGAAAGACCAAGAAAAATGTGGTAGAATCAAGTAAATAAAATTCCGAAAGAAAGTCAGAGAATTTTAAAAGGTGTACGAGAAGTTGTATGGACGTAAAAGATGCGAAGGATGTATATCAAGATAGGAAAGCCTGGCGTTCTGTCCTTTCCACCTTTCCCGAAAGCGAAACGGCTTGATGATATGCATGATTTACTATACTTAATTCCAACTATGTTGCCGCTCTTACAGTTGTAACAAAACACTAAACAAAATATCAACATGTTACCAATAGTAAAAAAGTATAAATCGATTTAGAAGTAAAATTATAACAAAGGTGCCATCATTTTGCGTGAAAATTTTTAAACAGAATAAACCGAGTTCAAGTGAATTTGTGTAAATGGACAACGCGTAAATGGACACCGCGTAAATGAAGGAACTATATGTATTATTTAAGAGTGCCCTGTTTTCAATTTCAGCAAGGTGAGCGAAATGACGAAGAAAAATTAGAGCAATTTTATTATTAATTTTTTTTCGTAATAAAAAGTTTTACTCTTCAAACAAAAAAAGTTTAAACACCAATTCTCATTTGACAAATCTTGGAAAAGGCTTTCAAGGGTTGTTATTTCATTGCTAAGTTAATTACAATTTATACATCAAGAATTGACACGACCGACAATTTTCAATGATTACCAGCAGAATTACTTTGAGGTTCATGGGCAATGAAAGCATTTGATTCACACCAAAAGAACTCATCTGACCGACCGAACCGTGGCCTAGTTGATAAGACGACAACCCGTCTTCCAGCCTGGAGGTTGCGGGTTTGATACCCAATTTTATCAAAAAGAGTTTTAGTCAGATTTTCATTTAAGACCTCTACAATATTTTTCTGATTTGTTGGAAGAGATTGACGCGTGTCAATAATTTTTTTAGATTGTGATATTATATATGCAATGTACATGTAGAAAAAAATATGCGATTATTTAGCCCTATACGTGTGGAAGGATGGGCTAACACCTAAGTACGATTTACTCCGATATATCAACAAAGCCGAAAAGTGTCCAGATATTTATTGACAGATACCACGTCCGCCACATAGCCAGGATATATTACAGTTAAAATTTGATAACTCTGCCATCAATGGGATGTAAACTAGACCCTATAGAGAGCGTTTTGCTTCGTGGATGCTACCTATGGAGAAGATTCTCGACTAAACGTCGTTGAAGTCGTTCTGCCAGGCTTTACAATTTTAAATATTTCAGTAAAATAATGAAACAACACGCCTTCTATCGGCTTCAGTTGATAAACTACTAAGACGGGCGTGAATAGCGTGGTATCTAAACATACAATCTCCAGTTTGTTCAGGCCGCAAACTTTTGTTCCTTAGTGGTACGAGGAGAACAACATTTCAGTTTTCAACGATGTATCTAAAAATGTCTCAGGTTTTAATATTACTATTGGATTGGAAGGAAATCCTCAGTTTTGATGTGTCATTTTTTATTATTTTTATATAGTTTTTTTTATATTTCTGTGTAACCTTACAACATTTGTAACCTTTTGATCAGCAAGTGGTACATCATAACATATGTAACTCCGGTCTAGTTGATTAAATGAGACAATGTAGTAGGGCAATAAGCTTGCCAATTGTACGTTTGTGCAATGAAATCAAAATTAATTAAATAATTTATTAAACGAAAAAAATATCTCATAATTTTATTAAAATAATTCATTGTACTTGAATTTTCAATACATAATAAGTTTCCCCAGCTTGACAGGTTATCGAGAACAATGGCTATATTCAAGTAAGGCATTAATCTTCAATCTGTCATATTTTGATATGACAAGCGTAATATGACCTTAAGTCGGAAAAATTCAGGGTAAAATAGACGAGTCTCTTATAAATTTGAATATAAATAGCGTGTTTCTTGTGTCACTGAGGAAGTCAGAAGAAAGGAAATTCGATTGACCTAAAAAAAGGGAAAGAAAATGTACTACGATTTAGTGATTTATTTAAGTAAACGTTAATAGAAAAAAAACAGGGCAGCTCGAAGGTTAACGATATTCATCCAATTTAAATAAATCAGCTATTTATAATAGTTAAAAATTACTTAAGACATAATTCTGTTATTTGGGTAGTATTATCTTAAATGATGGAGGAGTTCAGAGAGACATCGAACGGCGTGTAGCGATAGGAATCAAAGGCAATGGGGCACTTACTTTAACATAAATGGTATACTCGAACCGGATAGTATCAAAATATATTAAAATGATAGTTCTCAACAGTATTTAAATGCGAACTTTGTTGTACGGAAGTGAAACGTGGATGAGAATAAAGACTGAGAGGAGCCGAATAAATACTGTAGAAATGCGTGTTTTGAGAAGAATACATGGAATGAAAATGTATGACAGAATACGGAATGAAGTGATTATAAATAAATTTGAACTTAAGGCTGATGTGTTGAGTAAGATGAAGAAGAGTACGTTGAAATGGTTTGGGAATATGGAAAGACTAACAAAACAGATATATAAGACAAATGTAAGTAAAAGGCGTGTGAGACGAAGACGAAGGAAAGTACAGTTGGATCAAGTGAATGATATTCTAAAAAAGGAAACGTAGACAGTCAGAGAAATTGTAGAAGTTGTATGAGAAGGTGTATGGATTTAGAAGAGGTTATAGATGTGTGTCGAAATTGGAAAGTCTGGCGCTCTGTCCACGTAATGGATGTAAAAATGACTTTATTTGAATATTTATGATGATTGCACACTGTAGTGTGCTAGTACTAACCTTAATGTATGAAAGTATGTGCATTAAAATGGAGTACTTATGGCTTAATGTGATAAATACGATAAAAGCACGTGACATGCTTTAAATATGTGAAAAAGAAATAAAACAATTTTATTTATTCATATTTTTGTATTCACCGCTGGTTTATTTTGAGTTCACTACCGGTTTCGAAGATCCCCTTCTTCATCGTCAGGTTAAGATAAATAGTTTATATTAACCTGACGATGAAGACCGAGGTCTTCAAAACCGATAGTAAACTCAAAATAAACCAATGGTGAACACAAAAATAAAAAATAAGTGTTTTATTTATTTATTTTATTAATTTTTTACATAAAACATGGCACAACAAAGTGAAACTAAAGTATTTTCGTAGATTCAAGAAATGCTTTAAATATTTTGTTCATTCCAGTAAAATAATGGTCAGATAAAGGATTTTAATTAGAGGTGGATGTTATAAGTATAATTATGAAAAGGATTTTGAATGATTTGGCCATAATTGAGAGAATGAAAACGAAACCGATATATATGTTTGAAATGAATGAAGAGCGAGAAAAAGGTAGACCGAAGAAAGAGTGGAAGGAAAAAGCTGCAGAAATTTTACCTAAGAGTAGCGTTAGAAGTATGAAAAACAGAAAACCATGAATGACGAGACTTATGGACGTGTACAAGGCGAGAGTTGTGTACATAGATAGATCTTGTTTTTCTCCCTTACCCAAAAGAAAACTGACGAAATTGTATAACATAATAAATGCCTTGCTTATTTGCTGTTCCGTGATAAAACATTGACAATCTGCAGAAAAGTATCTGATGCTTTCATAAATCAAAAGAATAAACAAGTGTCTCATAAACACAAACAAGAAGCAGGGGTAGGTTTCCTTAATTTAAGGGGATATATTATATTTATATCTGTTCATACTACACCTTCCCCAGCATTGTTTATTATTTATTTTATTGATGTGCTTTATTTTGTTTTTCTTGATATTTAAAAAAAAATTAAGAGTTTTTATCAATAAATGTTTTTTGTGTAATTGTGTGTACTCGTACTTGTATTATTTTTGTCTCTTGTTTTTGATATTATGTTAATCCGTTAAAAACACACATTTAAAAATGCATACGTGTATACACACAAATTTAAATCCGGACGGGCAAAGCGAAGTCCATATGTATTCCTACTAAAATCCATATTTGCTCCAAATTTGTGATCTCCATTTTCCCCTAAAATACAACACACAGAAGGAAAATATTTTGCGCATATATACATAAACAACCAAACCAATTTGCAGAATACATTTTTGAAGCCACAAATATACTCAAGCCGTTCAAATTAATATTTGGTTTCGTAAAATTTATTTTAGTCTTGTGATGGCTGGTCATTAAAATAAACTCTAAATTTTTATCGTCTTTTAATGAAAGTTTCAACGGTACACCGAACAAAAATTTAGTCAAAAGTGAGAATTTATTTAATTAACAATTAATTATGTGAAAATAAAATTAATGTGAACCAAAACTACAATTTTCTGTATTTTATATGTACGTAAAACAGTCCACCACTGAAAAGTTCTGTGTTTTATCAGAAATAAGCTCTATTTACACCAAAGGGATTTTAACTTTAATTAACTTAATTTTTCTATTGAATTAAAAAAAATCTAATTTTGAACATGAAGAATTTCGCCCACTTCCAAAACAGACCCGGCTTTTACCTTCTTCTATTAGTATTATTTTTAATATCCTACTATGAGGTTTACCTTTTTTGTCATTATGATGCAAAAAACAACAGGTATCATTTAAAGCAGTGATAAATACAAGTAAACAAATCTTTTAATTTAAATAACATCAATTAACTGGATACAATTAATAAAAGTAAATAATTGTTTTAAAATTAAAGATAAAAAATTATAATCACGAACATACAGTATACATTTTGTAAACGTGCAACCTAGATGTACGAGTATGTTGCATAGTACCTTTTAGTACAGTGGCTTGAATAAACTTCTTTATAATACTTAATAAAAGTGAGTTTTTATTGTATACAGACCTGCCCTGGTCTCCAGGTTGATACAATCAAGACGGTTACACCACCGTGAATGCTACACTCATAGACATTAAAACCGAACTTTGTAAAATACACAAATTTATTATATCAATTTCTAGATTCTATGTTGTGTTTTCCTTATGATATGCTTCCGATTTCGATGAATCCGAACAAAACGTTGTTAAAAAATATAATTCAATACTCCAGTACTATCCGGAATATCGAGACGTGAAGCTACGAACTACATACTTATTTTACCAAAGTAAAGTGCTTGTGATGTTTAAAAATCAACATTGTTCAGAATAAGCTAACCACTCGATTGAGAAGGCCACTTCTTCGATACCGATCGCGGTTTGCGGATTTCAAATATAAGCCGGGATAACACCTGGACGATGAAATTCTAAAGATTAGAAAAAGTATTAAATTAGGTCTAAATACTCGTATTTTAAATATTCAGATCAATTTTAATTTAACAGTACTCCCTTCAACTTGTTTCCCATTCAAACACCCACTTCTTGAATCCATCCACACGGCCCTTCCCCTTACTAACCGCTAATCTATCTCTTTCTTTATCAGTTTTCGCTAACATATATATTTTAAATATTTAATTCAGTTTCCAACCACATTATGAAGATGGCAGAGGTTTTTGAAACTGTCAGGAAACTGAGTAAATAAAACCGTGGTGAACATAAATGAAAATAATTAGTGATTTATTTGATTAAAAATTAATTTGAAAATTATTTATTTTGGCCAATGTTAAAATAATCATACCAGCATTTGAAAAATAAACAACTTGACTGGTACTGTTTTGTAATTTAATGTTACTTTAAAAGCATATCATTATTTTATTATACTATGCAGATACAGTCGACTTCATATAAAAACTGTATTAAAGGTTCAATTATTGTAAAAAGTAATAAATGAGATATCAATGCGGTAGGATTGAGAGCATTCCGTAGAATGTGGAGAAAACATATATGACAAAAAAAGGAATGAGAATATTGGAAGACAATTTTTTCAATTAACTAATCCAGGATAAAAGCGAAACTATTGCAACAAATAATTGAACTATTTCCTCAGTGAGCATTTATTGCCTTAAATGGAAAATGAATTTATAGGGCTCTTTATCAAAAAGCAATTACTTAACCATCTAAAATTTATTCTTTGAAATTCTCATTAGAATTCCAAAAGCTTTTATAATAATACGCTTGCTCAGCCCATTCTAATCACACGAGCGGGGTCGTGACAGAGTTCTATCACCAGCCTTTGTAATACCAGGATCAATCCATGTTACAATAGATTCAAATTGAGGCTTTTTTGCGTGGTGCTTTATATGTGTGACTAGGCATTAACCAGTCTGCCTCATCCAAATTATGAAAACGAATATCTTAGAATCCTGGCGTAGTGTTATTTGAATCGTTTTAAACAAACTTCGTGGCCTGATTGATTAGATGCCTGTTTTCCGGAAGTTACGAGTTCAAGTCCAGTTGATACCCAATTTAATGGAAAAAGGCTTCATCATTGTATTTTTCAAATATATGTTTAAGATTTGTTTCTTCGGAGAGGATTACAACATTAAGGTCAATGTTGTCTCAATCGAGTGAATAAATTGTTCCAAATCGATCCAATGGGGCAGGGTATTAAAACAGTGATTTTGTTATTAATGAATTGTCTGACTCTAAGTGTTAGAAAAATGGGTAACATTTGCAGCTTAATACAACCCTTTTTGGGAGGTCTTATCAAAATGCACGATTATATATGAATACTTCACTATAACTAAAGCGGAATGTGTTACTATCATATATTGGAAGATCGACATAAGTTTCTTTGTTATTCCTCATCTATTGGTAAGTTTTCTGCAGTATTATATTTTTCTATATAAATATATTTTTCTAAACATATGTAGATGCGGGGAAGAATCATATCTAATGGCCGCCATCACCACCTTCCTATCCTTACACTCAATTTATATATATATTTATTTTGTAATATTTTAAATTCATCAATAATAGTGAGTTCGAATCCCAAGTTAGAGCGCCTTTGAGGAGAGTGCAAGCTTAACGGCGCTATATACAAATTTGTCCTTTTATTATTTTTATTTGGTTTTTAACATAATTTTGGAAAAGTGGAAAAAAGACTTATTCTTCTCGGTTAGATCGCTTTATGCTAGGCATCGTGATACTGATAAAAGCCCACGATGACTCCTTTTCATTCATTTCGACTTTTTTCCCTAAGAAGGGTTGAAGTAAACGATAATAAATGATATAAGGATAATAATCAGTACAATGAATTTGATATATTTCCTCTTGTGCGCTGTCCTTTCACGCCTCCACTAACAAGTGTTTTCAACTGTCACCTTAGGCTTGATCAATCCTTGTTAATGCTATATGAACAACGCCCCTTACCGTTCAAACTTCTAAATCTGTTCAAAATACTAAAAGTTTTTTCGGAAGAGGAAAGTCGACCTGTTGAAACAAGTATTTCACAAAAAACTCATACTCGTAACGGCATGTTGAATTTAACTTAATATTTTATTTTGATTATTTCTCCATATCAGAAATCTTTATTTTCTGATTCCAATTTTAAAAGCTTTTTTTCTAAAAATAATGAAATTATTCATTTCAAATATGGTATAAATAAAACCCCATTAATGCCTTTTGATTTTCGATAAGAAATAATGTTAGAAATACCTGCTGAATACAAAAGTAACAAAGCATTCAATTATTAAATAGGTTCAAGAACCTTTTATTTAAATTTATGCCACGTATGTCTTCCCCTCCCTAACCCAATCTGCTAGGCCCTTCCACGCCATATATCGCGTTGACGTCACAACACTCAAATGACGTCGAAAAAACCAACACACTCTTGTCAAAAAGACCAGCATTATTGAGTGATTCTCCGGTGAATTAGTGCTCCAGCTTGAACTCTTTTTTTACATTGAGGTCTTTCCCACATTATTTTCATAAAACTGGTACATTGCGTGCAATTTTTATTTTATGTTTATTTCTATATTACTCTTCAATGTAAACGAATTGGTGATTCGGACAAATTGAAGAGCGTAGCCGGTAAACAACGTTGTCTGCATCCCCATTAATTGAACCCCTGGGTTTAAAGCAACTGGAGTAGACAAGTAGATGTAGGCAGTATTTCCACATGTGAAGACGCAACAAAACCCGTTCACATCCAACGTGCGAGAATTGTTACCAGACAAACTTGACAAGGCTGGGACCTTTTTTATATTATTATTATTTTTCATACCATTGGGAAGTCTCCCAGCTGGAAATCAAGCGTGTTACCAACTAAGTCGCGGAGGTCGTCAGGGAAATTTTCATCACGTACTCGTATGTCGTCGCCTTCCTTGCAATGCAATTAAATTATTTTGTATTAAAAGTAAATTTAAAAGTTAATGACCCACTTAATACTGCATAAATACATATCATCACGCCCTTACGGGATCGCCGTTGTGTCACTTACGACATAGCTAGAGAGAACAGATCTTCATACTTTTCCATCCAAGCACACAATTTTCTCCTTGTACACATTGATACATCTCATCATGCACAATATTCTACTATTCATACTTCTCGCTTTACTCATTTTCAAAATCTCGTTCACTTGATCCAGCCACGTTTTTCTCGATCCCCCTATTTCACGCACGCTTTATACTTCTGACTTGTAAACTCGCTTTTTCATTCCTTGGTTATTCACTTTCTCCATATGGCAAAACCATCTTAACGCTTCTTTTTTTTCATGTTCAATTAATAATACGAGTATCATCAAAGCCAATAAAAAGGTCAGCGGGGAATAATTAAATGTTTTCGCCAATAAATCACCTAAAATTATACGCACAATAGATTACTAGTGCCAGCCTTGATAGATGGAAGCAAAATCTGGGTATTTAAAAGGAGTGATAAGAGAAAAATAAACGCATGGCTTGCGTTAATAAAGAATAACTACATATTTGTAAATATGGATATAATAAGAATAATAAAATGCTATCCACGTTCGGCAGTATTTCCAATACGAACGATAGCGCACTGTGAGGCTTACCTACACTGATAGTATTTAGCCCTTAGGCTCGTATAGTAGTAATGAAGAAAATATTGTCTTTCGACCACGCTCTTCAACACTATTAACAACTTTAAAAAATCAGATATATTTGTAGGGTTGTCGTCGTTGTTGGGTTTCGTAGTCGAGGTGAAATGAGTAAATCGTTGCACATCAGCAATCTTGCTGGCCACACTGCTGCACAGGATCCGATGGCACACCGAAGTGAGACCATCGGAGCACACCGGTAAGGTTTTCCCTTTTTTTAAGACTAGATATGAACAAAGTCATGGGTATCCTTACACCCCCGAATACTAGGCGGAAAAAAATCCTGCGTCATTCGAGGGGAGTAGCACAGCGCGGGCTCGAATCATCGACCTTTAACACGGAAGTCCAGAACGTTACCGTGCGGCCATCCACCACTTTGTAGGGTACCATACAAATAAATCAATGAATATAAAAACGAAAAACTGCCATAAACGAATTATTTTTTCCTATTGACAAATTGATTTTGACGTATTAACAATCGTAATATTTCAAACTCAATAAGTGATAAAAACCTGTTTCTGAGATAATTAACTTAAGCCCACCTGATTTTCACATTTCCTTAATAATCAAAGAAAAATGAAAAATGGTAATAATAATTATAAAAGTTATTTATTTATTTAACACTTTTATTGCAATACAATCTGGCGGGCTTGTTGCCAGACGGCAAACTCTTCCAACCAGCCAGACATAAGTAAATGAAGCAAGTTATATGGTCGCATAAATCATTCAAATGACTATCCATCCCCACGAAATCCATAAACACATACGTGAGCACATGCCCACGAACCCCACAAAGACGGACAATCACCCGAACATTATTTTTCATATAATAGTGAGATATCATCAATCAAAAGGAAAGGAAGGGATGGTGGAGAGGAAAGGAAAAGAAAAATCAGGAATGAAACACGTTATTTTATTGACTAGAAATTAAGAACTTTTTCAGTCGCTTCTTAAAGCATGCCAAGGAGCGAGCGAGTCTTATATTGGTTTGTAACTGATTCCAGAGTCTCACTGCATGGACAGTAAAGGACGACGTAAAGAAAGAGGAGCGGTGAACCGGAAAGGCCAATAAAAATCTCTGTTTGAGCGTAGCGCTAATCCGTGATTGGAAAGAAGCTGAAAATTTTCGGCGAGATAGGAGGGTGCGGCGGGACAGTTAACTTATATAACTAATAAAAAAATTATGGCAAAAAAATATTTTTTCCATTGCGGATTGATATGAAAAAGTTTTAACTAACCTAACTTCATGTTATGACGACAACCATCAAAGTCAAAACTAAAGAACAAACTTTATTTCCTTGCTTTTCAAACTGCCTTTGTCTTGTCTTTATTTTCGATTTACCCGCATACTTAAACTTCACAAAACTCCGAGATAGATAAACTTGATGCAGTAAAAGTATTAAATGTGTATACTTAATTTATCATTAAAAACTACCAGTACTTACAAATTTTAATCTTGCACTATCATGTTCTTTTAATCTTGCACTATCATGTTCTTTTAATCTTGCACTATCATGTTCTTTTAACAGCGAATTAAAAAAATACATCTCCGTTCAGTGACAAAGCGTGGTTGTATCATTTCCGTCAACCTTTTTTTTTCAATAATCTTTTTCTTCTCTTAGCCTTTGATGGCATTGTTAATTTTGTATTTAGGTATCTTGTTTTATTTTTTTTTTCAGTGTTTCTGTATAGATTAGTAATTTACCACTCAAGTTCAAATGTTTCCGGCCTGAACAAGTTTGAGTGTGTACGACAGGACATATGCTATGTCTGCAAAGCCAAAGCTGCTGCATAGTTGATATTATAGTTAAAAATTGATACATCCACCTTCCGTAGTATGTCAAGTAGAATCGATGGAGACGTGTTGTTTCGTTATATTCAGAAAAATTAAAAATGTGATATCGCACTGTGATCAAATGTCTTTCAAAAGAAGGGAAAGTTCGACAGAAATTGCTGGCGTTAAGCTGTTGGCGGAAAATCTTCTCCGTCATGTTCAATAGTGGGCTACACACTCTCACGTAGGAAGAGAATCGATTGAAGATGACCGTTGTCAAGGCTTAACAGCAGTACTCACTCCATTAACAGTTGCATCAGTACAAGAGCAAGTATTACAAGATGGAAGAATAAATTCGAAAGATAAAGTAGCAAGATTTGGATTCTCCAAAACCACAGTGATTTACACAATCATCGTGTCATGAATAAAGTGAGTGCAATACAGGTGCCAAAACTTTCGAATGCTGTCCAAAAGCAACGACTTTTTTCATGTTGCAATGATTTTAAATGCTCTGCGATGGAAAAAAAAGAAATTGTTCAGTCAATTGTCACGAGTATGGAACTACACATTGTAAAATAAAGTATTGAGACGATCTCCCTGGCCTTGTTAGTAAATTGCCTGTCTCCTAACCTGGACGTTGCGGATTCAATTCTCATTGGTAACATTTAAAGAAAAAAAGCGTTAGTCTGCTTTCTACTTAAAAACTCATTAGTATTATTTTAGTCGGTATGAAAAGATAACGACATGACAATAAACCAGTCAGGTTGTATTGTATACAACACAAGTGTAATGTAATAGCTACAATAAAAAAAATTTAAGAAATGTAACATACATTATAAAAATTCAATATACAGGCTGACTGATATTTGATGCGATATGTATAATTAAGTACTAGAAACACCTTATACAAGCAAAAATGTGAACATTACATAAATTTATTACAGAGTTTACGAAATAGAAAAATTCGTTTGAACTGGAATTTATATTCGTTACTTTTGCATCAATACCTTTGCATCTCTCAAAGCGTCTTCAGCATATGTTATAATTATATAATGTTAATTAATTCAATTCAGCATTGATGTTATATGAATTAATTTATTATAAATTATTTTTTTTTGTCTTTCAAATTACAAATTATGTACCTGTTTAACAGTTTATTTGGAGAGCCTTTATTAAAATTTTAAAATGTAAAAATGATTCAAGATAACTTTAATATTTAAGCTCTACAATAAAAAAAGCTTACTAAACTTTCGATGTTTAGCGACAATGCAGTAGAAATTATTTTCCGAGGAAGATGATCAATAATGCATAAAGCACTCTCAACATACGCAACACGAGAAAGATCAACAAGATAAGGAGCATTATTTTAAAATATTCTTAGTATTGCATTATGCCTTTTTGCATACAGTATAACCTGGTGGACTTTTGACATGTAACAATGTGTTGTAAGCAACCAGAAAGATGATAAAAGGTCTTAAGTGAAAACTAGACCGAAATTCTTTTAAAAAATCTGGATTCCAACGGGAAACAAACCTTCAACCACCGGGTCGTAAGACACGGAAATCGTATTTCTAATGTTAACGAATAATTACATGGATTTTTTTTTACATGACAATTATATATAATATGTAAGCATAATATTATATTTAATACGTTGGAAGGTTTAACGCTCAAAGTGTTAATATTCATATTAACATTTTGAGCGCAAAAATCAGAAAACTAGGATACATATTCCGTATGATTCGAAATGTGCTGAGTGAAAATATTCTTAAAAGTATATACTTGGCCTTATGTCAGTCAGCACTTTGTTACGGTATATTAGTTTGGGGGGGATGCACCTTAACCCAAAAACACATATTTCAGGTTTCCCAAAAATTGAAAGTGAAAATAATTAATAAACTTCCTGTTCGATATCCCACGGCGGAGCTTTTCAGAGAGTATCAGGTCCTGAACATAGCCAATTTACATCTCAAATCCATTCTCTGGCACTACCATCGAGAGGAAGGGAAGATGCAGACTCAGCAGACACATGACACGCATGGCAACTAATGAAATGTTCACCATCCCTAGAGTTAAAACCTCTTTTGCCCAAAGGCAATATGCTTACTTGGCTCCCATTACATACAATGGCGTGCCGACTTCAATAAGGATAAAGGTAGGATAACCATTTAGACCAGGCGTCGGCAACCTATGGCACGCGTGCCAGGCTTGGCACGCGATGGGGTTCTGAATGGCACTCTACAAATAATCAGGGAAATCGCGAAAATATCGAGACGAAGTGATTTTTAAATAAGAGAAAATGTTTAATTATAATTATTTATCTAACGTGGCTCGCCAATGTCACGAAAATCTGCGCGAAGGGTGAGTGAGAGCGCATTCGGAGTAAAAGGGATGAAACATGCGTAGCGCCGACTAGTTATCGAAGCGGACTTCACGTATGTTCAAGCCGGAATGACATTCGCCCCTCTCTTTCTCGTTTTGCTACTGCGCACCATTTGCCTGTAATACCAGTTAAACTTGCATTTCGTTTAATACTGGTCGTTACTTTCCGTTCTAACTTTTTTGTGAAGACTTGTATCTTATTGGTTTAATATTTGTTATAATTCATCCATATTTAATCAAATGGAGGGTAAGAAACAAAAACTAAATGTTCGCGGGTTTCAAGACTATTGGACGAATGAATATGGATTTATACAACAAAAGGATCGTGCTGTATGTGCGATATGTCGCGAAAGTGTCGTATGCCGCACGTCAAGTGTACAAAGACATTTCCAAACCAAACATCAGTCCACATTTAATAGCAACGATGAGAAATGTGAAACTATAAAGAGAGCTGTTTCTGGTTATAAGAAACAAGTAACTTTTTTTTGTGGAATAACTGGAACGAAGCCTAAAGCGACAGAATGCAGCTTCGCAATTGCTCATTGCATAGCTGCCAAAGGCAAACCCTTTACAGATGGGGAATATATAAAGGAAATCTTTATAAAAAGTGCTGAAAAGTTGTTTAGCGATTTACCTAACCAACAAACCATATTATCCCGAATTCGAGAAATACCGGCTTCTGCGCGAACAATTGAAAGAAGAATAACTGAAATGGCAGACAATGTAACAACAAAACAGAATTCTGGATTACAAGAAGCTGTTGCATTTAGCGTCGCTGTTGATGAAAGTACCGATGTAAATGATATTGCGCGGCTTGCAGTATTTGCACGGTATTGTGATAAAGGTCAAGTTTATGAAGAATTGTGCAATTTGATTCCTCTGTCTGGGACAACTAAGGGGCAGGATATTCTTGCTTCATTCATAAATTGTTTTGACAGTAAGAACATTAATATCAAAAAAATATTTTGTGTAACTACTGATGGCGCACCTGCAATGGTTGGCAAGGATAGAGGATTTGTCAAACTTCTTGAAAATCATATTGGACATAAAATATTGAACTTCCATTGTATAATACACCAGGAAAGTTTAGTTGCCAAAATTTCGTCACAGCGCTTAATTCCTGTAATGAACACTGTTGTTAAAATAGTTAATTTCATAGTGTCTCGCTCTTCATTGACACACAGGCAATTTAAATCTCTTTTAGAAGAAATAGAAAGTGAATATGTTGACCTCCCCTTATACAGCCATGTTCGTTGGCTTAGTCGAGGCAATGTCTTGAATAAGTTTGTGTCATGTCTGGAACACATTAAAGTTTTTCTTAATGAAAAGGAACAACATTTCCCCGAATCGAACGATAAAGAATGGTTATGCAAATTGATGTTTCTGACTGATATAACTAAACATCTCAATGAACTAAACTTAAGATTGCAAGGAAAGCGCCAAACTGTGCTCGAACTTTTTGAATATTGGACAGGATTTGCTACAAAATTAAATATATTCTTATGTGATATTAATACTAGTACCTACAAATACTTCCCAAATGTTAAAGCGCTTGCAAATAAATCGACCATAGACAAAGATGAACTTAAAACCTACGTTGAAGCACTTAAAGATGAATTTTCCAGAAGATGCAAAGACTTTGAAGCTCATGTGCCTATATTTTCCTTCCTCATAAAACCAGATTTAATAGATCCATTAATAATCCCGTTTGATTTTTCAATTTTTGAGTGGATGAATGTTGATAATTTTGAAATGGAACTTATCGAACTAATATCTTCAGAATTATGGAAAACAAAATTTAAGGAATTACGAAAAAATCTGGAAGATGACTCTATGGAAAAATCGACTGCTATATTAAATTGTTGGATGTCATTGCCGGAAAGATTTAATTGTTTAAAGAAAATTGCATGTGCTCTCCTTTCCGCTTTTGGTTCCACATATCTCTGTGAACAAATTTTTTCTCACATGAAACATATTTTGAGTCCACAAAGAAGTCGTTTAACAACTGAACATTCAGAATCTTGTGTGAAATTAAAAGTCACAAATTATACCCCTGATATTGAAATATTAAGCAAAAATGTGCAGGGACAAGGTTCGCATTAAATTTTTTTAATTTATGTTAGAATTTTATGTTATTTTTTAATAAATATGTTTAAAAGATAAATTTGGTATAAAATTCTTCTCCTCTAGAACCCCATTATATAATTTAGAATTAAGGCGGCACCCTGAATCATATTGGTAGAGTGGCTTGGCACACCACAGCTAAAAGGTTGCCGACCCCTGATTTAGACAGTCGATCGGAGCGTGGTTGTTATTGCGACAGGATTTTGAGTACTTGGGCTTTCAGGATGAATGACGAGTGGAAAGGATTTATGTGAGCTCGTGGGTGTGGGTTTCTTCTTGTTGTTTTAATTTTGGTTGTTTTTGTATTTGTGTTTCTGTGTATTTTTTTTTGTTTTAATTTTGATTTTTGTTCTTATGATTGTGTGCGGTATATTGTGGGATGAATATTTTTGGTCTTTCTGGAGTGATGATGTGTGAGGAGTTGAATTTCGCAAAATGTTTCCAGTTGTAGTTGAGTGTCACTGTTTGTCAGGTTGATGAGAGCGTGCAACGGGGTTTTGTTTTTGTGTAATAAAAAATCGGAAAGAAGTATCGATTTATTTTTTATGCTAAATATCCTCAGTGAGATACAGGCAAAAGCCTAGTTTACTGGGGATACGACAAATGAAAGGAAACAAACCCAGATCCATTAAAATTGTATGTCCAAATCAAATTACCTGTTGTTTTTTCGCAAATTGTGTATATTTCTTGTCATGTGTAATAATAATAAATAAATAAATAAATATAACATACAAAACAAGTCTGAATTTTTGTCGTGATAATAAACTAAAATTTTGCCTGTTGAGGTCACGTGAATATGAACAATTTGATACTTTTTACCAATTGTTGATTATTATTGAATTCTTTTATCATATGAGTTAAAATTCACCTTTTTCAAGGGTTGAAGAAACCTAAATTCAAAAAGTCTTTGGTCTTTTATAAATTTTCTAATAAATTATAAGACTGAATCAATGACACTGGATTAGACAAATACACTTAACGCTGAGTATCTGGCAGACCAGTAAATGCTATTACGAGCATTGCATTTGGGGGATTGAACCACCTTTGTCTGGGGTTTAGTCAGAAGTGTTTTCTTTTGAGATATTAAATTAAGCGTAATTTAATAAGATTTCTTTCTTTCTGCGAGTATATTGAGAAAAACTTTTGATTATATTTAATATTGTATTTTTATTTCTTTAAGATTAAGTTGTAGTGATCTAAGTAACCTAGTTGGTAAGACGCTTGTTTCCCGTCTAAGAGTTATGGTTTCAATTCCCGTCGGTAACAAAACTAAATTTACGACTAAAAATTAAATGCATAGTTTAAGACCTCAGCTTTCCTTTGGTGCAAATAATTTCTCCAAAAACATAAAAAACCAAACGTTTGTAAAACGTGTACTAACTTCGAAATTGAAGTTCTGAATATTTCCAAAAAAGCCCGGAAGAGTTTTCGATGCGGTCTTATTTATGACAATTTAACAGAAGTGTAACTAAGAACTCGACAGAAGTAGTATAGTGAAGCTTGCGCAGCAAAAGTTTTGAAAAAATGCTCAACTGTACTGGTTTTAACACTTATACTACATGCATGACACTAATTCGATAAGTAGAGCTTCGTTCATCGATCTTACGAGTATGTGTATACTAGGAAAATGGAAGAGACCAAAGGTTTGATGACTGGATGATGTAACATATAACTGAAACACAGTCTAATTTGGACTAAATGCCTCTTTGACATATTTCTGGAGGGCTAGAAGAGATCGATATATGAAAATTAATTCGCCAGGTTGCATTGTATAAAACGGAAGTGTCATAAAAAATAATACTAAGCATTCTATTTCGAAGAATCGGCAATTGCAAAAAAGTCAACTTTAAACTAGGGAAATTTAAACTATTATATAATAATACCACTGTTTATGACGTACCAACTTAAATTTCAGGACTCATGTCATTTTATTTGTAATCTCTTGTAA
This sequence comes from Odontocerum albicorne, assembly GCA_949825065.1. Lineage (NCBI taxonomy): Eukaryota > Metazoa > Arthropoda > Insecta > Trichoptera > Odontoceridae > Odontocerum > Odontocerum albicorne. The sequence continues at coordinate 22,778,977 of OX463849.1, read as the reverse complement.
CGTAACAAGATACTTTGAAATGTTTAATATGTAAGAAAAACCTATTTTTTTAAGAAAATCAAATTTAATACTTTTGATAGTCCTATTTTTTTATTAAATTACTGAAAAACTTGTCATCATACGCCGTATCAAAGTATTTTTTTATTGTACGGTGTAACAATTGTCATTAATTTGAAACAAAAACATATATTTCCATCCTCTCACACCATATTCCTTTTAGGGTAAGCAGAGAATATAAATGTCTACTCCTTTCTATCCATGCACACAGCTCGATCCTGGTACATACTGATTTTCATCATTTTTATCTTTCCCTTATTTGCCGTCTTTCGCAACTCATTCTCATAAAAAAAATCTTATAAAAACGGAACAGGACTATCAAAAACGAATTCGTTTTTTCTTAAAGTTGTAATTCTACAGCAAAAGTTGATTATCGACAACGTCGAAAAAACATATAATCACGCCATGTCTCTTGCAAAGTAGACAGAGAGAATAAATTCTATCTACGTGTCCAAACCATATTTAAGCTCATTTCTTCATTTTATAAGGAAATTAGTAAAGATCTCGCAGATTTTAATATAAAGTGGGCCACCTGGTTCTCTATTGTCTCCTGAAAATCTTTCAAGAGGCTCCAAACTAGAATTATGAGAATCAAGGGCAGCATGTCAAAATGGTGAATATTGCTTAATAGATCGGCTCTCTGTATCTATGGTGAGAATCAGTCTATGCCACAATTGATGCAGCGCCTGAGGAGTTCGGTCTTTTGTACCGAAGAAGACTTGATTTGTGGATCACCCATTTGTGTCCAGACAGAATTTGGAGCAAAAGTAGTATAGTGTCTTTGAAACGTTAAGAAAAGGAAGCATAAAAAACTCGCAATTAGAGCATATTTTCGAAGCATACATTATCCATAAAAAAGTTGAAAAAAAAAGAATGACGAAACAACAACGAAACTTTTAAATGAAACAAATTAACTGAATAAAAAAGGTAAAAGGAAAGATTATTTTTCAGCCCGAAACAATTCATGATGTGTTTCCTCAACGAGACAAAGTACACAAGACTGCTGAAAACGAAACTGGCAACACAACTTCGGAAACACATGGGAATAGAAAGAAAGCTCAAATTACAAAGTGGTCTTCAGGCATTTTCTTAAGTTTATATACTTCAAAAGAACATAACACTACGGCTAGAAAGGACAAATAAAATTCCACACTTTTATTCTACCATTTTCTCGTCAGTTAAAAACATTTTTATATTGGTTCACAAATAAAGTGTAAGACAATGCCGTTAAACAAAATAAGACTCGTTTACTTGGTATATTTTTTTTGTAAATTAGTTTATTTAGTCCTTTTTTGTTTTTTCTTCAATAGATTCTTAGTTTATACAATATATAAAAAAATAACTGCGAACATGGGAAAATTGTTTTATTCTAAATATACTGAAAAGATTTTAGCTCTACCTGATTTAAAAATTGATACCTGTCTTTTAGCTCGGGAGTGCGGGTTTGATTCTCACTTGTGACGATTATTTTTCAAGTGCTCTAGTCTAGTTTTTTTTAGACTAATTAAATATTTTGTAAGTTCTCTAGTCTAGTTTTTATTTAGACTAATTAAATGTTTTTAAAGTACTCTAGTCAAGTTTTTATTTAGACTTATTAAATGTTTTCTATAAAACTAAACTCACCAAACTACACTTTATACAACGAATGCGTAATAAAATAAAAACAATGATCTGATATATGAAGATGAACATTACCTTCCTAATATTTCCTCTCCTAGTTTTTAGATGACTCGTAATTATAATATTACAATGAAGATGTGCTTGCTAATGAGATCAACGTACTGAACATTTATGCAGAAGGTCCCCAGTTTAAAGCCCGGATAATGTAAATTTCCTCCGACATAGAGTAATAAGGGGATCTATCTCAGGAATGTTTAAAGCGTTATTTTGTAATACCGATTACCTCAAAAGTGCTTTAAAAATTGAACATGAATATGTACATATCTAGATTCTAACTCACATTTTACCTGTTCTGAGGTGATTGGGGAAAAGTGTATTTTTGGGTTGTTCAGAGAATAATTTCATATTTTTAGGCCAAATTCAAACGAAAAATGCACTAAATACTCGGAAGTGGAGGTTCTCGATATTTTCAATGTCTCAGCAATCTTCCATGTCTTACAAGTCTGGGATTTTCTCGATCAAAGTCTTTATTTGGTCATCATCAGTACTAATTGGATTTCTAAAGCGGACATCATCTTCGAATGTCGTATCCCAATTACGATTTTTTAAAACTATATTTTACACACTATCGATTACATTGGAAATACTTTTATTTGGCTTGTATCGCATTTTATTCCTTTGCGGTAGTTAAAAGCATATTATTTTTCCTTGCCTTATCCCATCCATTTGAGCGGTAGTAAAATGCATCATGTACCAAAACAACAACTTATTTTGTTCTATCTTCAAAATTACACTAAAAACGCTCAGGCAATTTGGGCCAACAATGGCCAAAAAAATGTAAACTATAACTTTTCATAATAATATACATTTACCACGTTTTGAATGTAGTTAGCATGAAATTTTTGATCTAACGACATCCCTCCAAAAAAACGTGAAAGTACGAGTACTTCTCGGACAACTATATACAACACAGTACAAATTTCTAAATTTGAAACAGTTTAAACTCCGAAATCGGAACAGATTGGAAATACGAGTAGCTCAGAGGCGGAAAAAATAAACAATCAATGATTATAGAAATACGAGTACCTGTAATCTTGCAATAAACTAAACCCCATAATAACATCAAGAGAATTAATTGGCTTAGAAGTTTTAAAACACAAATGCAGACTATCACCCCATTTCCCTATTAGGATTAGCTAGGATGACACAGAGCCAACTTTCCTGACACAATATAATTCCTTCACATTATTCATATTCATACATCTTTTCACAGGCTTTCTTCTTTTTCTCTTCTTCTTTACTTTCTTTTCTTTCAAAATAACATTCACTTGGTCCATCTTTACTTCATTCAGTCGTCCTTTACCTCCATCGTCATTCAGTCGTCCCACTCATGTTTGCATTATAGATTTGTTTTGTCACGTATTAGCAAAGCATTTACTTGTCTTATTTCATTCATTTTCCACATCCACGTTGCACACTCATACATCAAAGTTGATAGTAAACTGTCATCTTAGATTTTGATATTTTTTGTTTAAATATATACCATGTAGTGCCTCACTGACTTTGTTTCCTATTGTGACTCGCGGTTCAATATCTCGTTCTATATTTCTGTCATCTCAGAATACTTTTTTCAGAACTTTTTAAATTATTTCTTATTCATTCAAATCAACATTATACAACGAAATATCGCATTTACTGTCATTACACTCATTTCAACAATCATGACTTTGGGTTTTGCAACATTCGTTCTAATGTTTACAATTTACATCTCAAATCCATTCTCTGGCACTATCATCGAGAGGAAGGGAAGATGCAGACTCAGCAGAGACACATGACACGCATGGCAACTGATCAAATATTCACCATCCCTAGAGTTCAAACATCTCTTGCCCAAAGGCAATATGCCTATTTAGCTCCCATGACATACAAAAGGATGCCGAATTCAATAAAGGCAAAGGGGGGAAAACAATTTAGGCAGTCGATCGGAGCGTGGTTGCTATTGTGAAAGGAGTTTGAGTACTTGGGCTTGCTAGAGGAATGACTAGTGGAAAAGGTTTGTGTGAGCTCTTGAGTGTTGCGTATTTTGTTGTTTTATATTTATATTTTTATTCATTTTTGTTTTTATTTTTATGATTATGTGCGGTATATTGTGGAATGAGTATTTTTGGTCTATCTGGAGTGATGAAGTGTGAGGAGTTTGATTTTTGCGTGATGTATACATGTAATTGAGTGTCACTGTATGTCAGGTTGATGAGAATGTGCAACGGGGTTTTATAAAATGAAAAATCGGAAAGAAATAAGGTATCGATTTATGTTTTCATCCTATATATCCTCAGTTAGATACAGGCAAAAGCCTAGTTTACTAGGTACACGACAAATGAAAGGCAACAAACCCAGATCCATTAAAATTGTGTGTCCAAATTAAATTACCTGTTGTTTTTTTTCGCAAATTATGTATATTTCTTGTCATGTGTAAAATAAATAAATAAAATGTATTTTTCGTCACATTCCATAACTCCTTTGTCATAAGCTGAAATTAGTTTTCGTTATCCGCTAACACTATCATATTATCAAGATAAAACAGTACTAATACATGCATATACGAGTATAAACGTGTATTGAAACCTACCATTGACTTAAACACACGAGTCTACATAAATATTGACTACTTCTATAAACATTTATACACAAGTCTATAAATATTAGGTCCTTACATATGAAATTGGCGTTTTGTTTGGGAGGAACATAAAGTTGATTTTTTTTTAATATAATTTATTTATTTAATCAAAGTATGTACCATTGCTATCTATGCACTTTTGCCATCTCATAGGTAGTTCATCGATCCCTTTACTAAAAAAACCATTCGGACGGGAATCAATAAAATCTTTGAAGTCGGTTTGGACTGCCCCATCGGAGTTGAATTTTTTCCCTTGCAAGAAGTTATCCAAATTTCGAGAAAAATTGTAATCTGTTGGGGCAAGGTCCGGAGAGTACGGTGGATGTCTTAGACATTCCAATTGAAGCTCTTCTAATTTGGTAGCCGTCTGTTGTGCAGTGTGTGGTCTAGCGTTATCATGAAGCAGCAGTGGCCTAGAGCGATTAACCAGCCTCGGTTGTTTAGCAGCTAGCTTTTCCATCATGGTTTGCAGTTGCTGACAATAGACATCTGCCGTAATCGTCTGGCCAGATTTAAGAAAGCTGTAGTGAACGACACCAGCACTAGTCCACCAAACGCTCACAAGTAACTTTTTTGGAGTCAATTTTCGCTTGGGGCATGGTTTGGCTGGTTCGGCAGGGTTCAGCCATTGCGATGAGCGCTTCCGATTATCATACAGGATCCACTTTTCATCACAGGTAATGATTCGATTCAAAATCCCTTCATTATTGTGCCGGTTGAGTAATGCAACGCAGCAGTCAACGCGCGTTTGTTGATTTGCTTCACTCAATTCGTGAGGTACCCACCTTTCAAGCTTTTTCACCTTCCCAATTTGCTTCAAGTGGATTAAAACAATTTTATCACTAACACCGCAGCCTGCAGCTAACTCGGACGTGGTTTGCGATGGATCCGCTTCCACAATAGCCTTCAATTCTTCATTATTAACTTTGGTCTCCGACCGTCCACGGGGCTTGTTCCGCAGGTCGAAATTTCCAGAACGAAAACGTTGGAACCAAAAACGCACTGTGTTTTCTTTTGCGGCACCGTCGCCATACACATCATTAATCCTTCGAGCCGTTTCTGCAGCACTGGTGCCACGGTGGAACTCGTACTCGTAAATAACGCGATATTTCAAGTTTTCCATTTTGTAAACTGATTTTTTTAAACTGATTTGTAAACTGATTTGTAAACTGTTTTGTAAACTTTTCGAAACACAAATACTTGAGTAAATAGCTGTATAAATTTGAATTTGGAATTCCTAACCAAAGAGAAGATATTTGAGATCAAAGTTGCCAGTACGGCAAAACGCCAATTTAATATGTAAGGACCTAATATTAGTTTTAAAACAATTCTAAATGTAAACCTTTTGTTTGTTAGTTCAACCGATGGAAACTTTTTCTCAAATTTAAAATAACACGGTAGCATTATATTTTAAGAAACATTTTAAAGCAGCGTTCCTTTTTCAAGCAGCGTGGTGAGATAGGGACAAAATATTTATCTCGTGAGCTCTAAAAAACACCCCTGTGGCCCCTCAACTTCTTGTTTACACCACTTATTTGATTATCCCCGCAAGTTTGGCGCGGCTGACCCCACTTGGAATCCATTCACCTGACGAAGATAAACCTTTTCAGTTAGGCAAATCTACTCGTTTCTACCCTCAACCTCTTTGGCTATTACAATTTTTCACTAACATCAGTACCTACTTTGAAACCCGATGACGAAATTGCCTACGTATGAATGCAATATTTAAATTTATATAATGCAAACCTTAAAGATATTTTTCTTATAAAATGGAATTTACAATTCTTTATTTTTCACTAAAACACTACACCAGCATTGGAATATTAACTTTTTCGATGAATTATTACTTACATACCTACTATCACGCCGTTTCCCTGTTGGGGCAGGTAGAGATAACAGGGTGCCAGACTTTCCTTTCGGTTCATATATTATATTTCGCCTCTTTCATATCCATATAAAGAATCTTTCAAGTTGAGCGGTTTTTTTAATTCTATTTTTTTTTGTATTTTTGAATAAAAAACACAATTGGTTTTGATTTCATAAAACTTTTTATTAGTCATTGAAGTATAATATGTATATGGCATTTAAACACAAAAAAACAATATCTGCCAAATATCCACCTCTTGCAGCTCCACAAATGTCCACTCTTTTGTCAAAATTTTAGATGGTATTTTGGTATAATGGTGGTTCTAACTCACAAATAACGCGAATAATTTTGTCCTTTAGCTCAGGAATTGATTGGGGGTCATTCTTATAGACCTGACTTTTCACGTTACCCCAGAGAAAATAGTCCAAGGGTGTCAGATCACATGATCTTGGTGGGCAATTAACATCACCGTTTCCGGAGATTACAATACGTAAAATAATTCAACAATTTGAACGCGTTGTTGTATTATATACGACTCCGTTTTTATAAATGTCATACATTACACTTCTCAAATGTCACAAGAACCAGGCAAGTTCGCGACGTCGTCTGTGTTTTATCCAAGAATTAAAAAAAAGGTCAATTTGAAAGACCCTTTACCTTCTCGTACAACTCCTACAATTTATCTAACTTCTTACATATCGTTCTCTTAAAATATAATTTCCTTGATTCAACCATTATTTTCTTGGTCTCAATCTACCACGCCTTCCACTGGCATTTGCACTACATATATTTTTCATCCATTCGTTCCACATGCCCAAATTATGTCGTTGTGCACGTTTTTACCTTACTCAACACATCGGTCGTATGTTCACATTCATACATTGTCACCTTATGCATTACTTTCGATGCACATACTTCTGCAGTAGTTGGTCGGCTTCTTTCAATATTTTTTCTCAGACACGTTTTACTCCCATATATCAAAATTGGTACGAAAAATACTGTTGTTATCTTAGAAGATTTTGAAACTATCTAGTTCGAGTTTATATATTTTAGTGGTCCCTTGACTTTGCTATCTATCACTACACGTCATTCGATATACCTCGTAAGTCTTCCATCATATGAGAAAATACTACCTTAATAGTGAATTCCTCAACTCGACTTAATTTTTTATTGCTCACCCATACGAGTACATCGCATTAACTTTTCTCTTTTTACTTTTTTATCACCATGTGGATTTTGCAAAATTCATTTTCAGACTTTTATTATTATTTTGGTGTGTTCATTTACTTTACCCACACTTACGTGTATATTAGATAAATTCTTATCGTTGAATGCAATATTCTAAACATATTTTATTGAAAAATAAAAATTGAGTTTCAAACATAAAACATCTACATTGTACTTCAGATCTGTCATATAACCTCCTCGCTGAATTTATTCATTAAAATACTTTAAGGTCTTCTCGTTGATTCTTCATAATATATGTTGTCATAAAATATTATAAAAAATTCAATAATTCTCACAATATTTTATGACAATAACAAACAAAAGACGGAAAAATAGACTCTCTCACATCGTGAGTACAAATAACAATAAAAAAACAATTTATATATCGCCGTTAAGAGAGCAGACTCTCCTCATGGGTGCCCTATCTCGGGATTTGAGCTTACTATTATTGACAGATAAAAACAATTTATATATCGCCGTTAAGAGAGCAGACTCTCCTCATGGGTGCCCTATCTCGGGATTTGAGCTTACTATTATTGACAGATAAAAACAATTTATATATCGCCGTTAAGAGAGCAGACTCTCCTCATGGGTGCCCTATCTCGGGATTTGAGCTTACTATTATTGACAGATAAAAACAATTTATATATCGCCGTTAAGAGAGCAGACTCTCCTCATGGGTGCCCTGTCTCGGGATTTGAGCTTACTATTATTGACAGATAAAAACAATTTATATATCGCCGTTAAGAGAGCAGACTCTCCTCATGGGTGCCCTATCTCGGGATTTGAGCTTACTATTATTGACAGATAAAAACAATTTATATATCGCCGTTAAGAGAGCAGACTCTCCTCATGGGTGCCCTATCTCGGGATTTGAGCTTACTATTATTGACAGATAAAAACAATTTATATATCGCCGTTAAGAGAGCAGACTCTCCTCATGGGTGCCCTGTCTCGGGATTTGAGCTTACTATTATTGACAGATAAAAACAATTTATATATCGCCGTTAAGAGAGCAGACTCTCCTCATGGCTGCCCTATCTCGGGATTTGAGCTTACTATTATTGACAGATAAAAAACAATTAATATATCGCCGTTAAGAGAGCAGACTCTCCTCATGGGTGCCCTATCTCGGGATTTGAGCTTACTATTATTGACAGATAAAAAATATAACAAAATAAATAACTCGAGGTTAAGAATACGATAAACTACTTCCCAACATCTTCTCACTCGACGTTTATAGTACGATTTGGCGAGTTAATTGGTATATCACAATCTTCAACAACCGAACAGAAATGATAAATTCTTGACTAAAAACAAGACTAATACTCTTCTTAAATCGAATCCACAACCCCCAATTGGAATATGATACAGCTGACTTACCAAAAGAGCATATTAACGTCTCTTTTATTTTGACACTATACTCGTAAATAAACGAGTATCCTCCACATTAACTCCTCAACGATAAAGAGTGTCACTGAGAGACAATATCAGCAATGGTAATCGAGCCTTCGGTTTTAAAACCTTTATAGTGGGCATGCTGTCCGACTTCATGTGTTGTTAATCTTTTGTATGACAATAAACTTGCAGATGACCTTTTATTCAAACTAAGTTATATTTTTCTTACTTTTTAGTAAATAAAGATAGAGAAGTAATATCCACCATCTACAGGAAAAAGTAAGAGTTTTTGAACATGTATGCGAACAGAAAAATATGAGATTCTTCAACTGACATAGCGGAGAGAAATTCAAGGCAAAAGAAGAGTGGCCATATATAAACAAAAACAATTTGTGTGATGAATCTCTTTTTGAATAAAATTACAAAAGTTCAAAAAACTAAAGGTTTATATTTCAAGAGAATGACCCAAAATTATCATCAAAATAAGAATAAACATATAAAAATATTCCCGTTAAATTTAAAAACTTTCAGTACGAGCATATCCAACCAGCCGTTAATCTATCAAACAAGCAAAGCTACCTTTACCTTAGTACCAGTTTTATTTGATTATTTTTGGTCCAAAGTTGAACCAAAATGTAAATCCGATCCCAAAGTTCGTTAGGGGTCCAACGTGCCCGTCCTGTTGCAGGTTTGAACACTTTCGTAAACACCATATTTTCCGTAAATCAAATCAACTCGAGCGAAACTCCAAAATTGTATTGGGAAAGTTTTGAAGTGATGTAAGCTTATGTTGAAACCGATATTTTGAGGTAAAATAAAAAAAAACAACAACACGGATTTTTGCTAATCGGCAGTTAATTTAAATAAAATTTAGCTCATTCCTTAACTTTTATAATTAAGTTATTTATTTATTGAAAAAATACAAACTTTAGAATTTTTTTCTAAATAAGATATATTTTATTTATTCATTATTAAACATGGCAAGAAATATACATAATTTGCGAAAAAAACAACGGGTGATTTAATTTGGACATGCATTATTTTAATGGATCTGGGTTTGTCGCCTTTCATTTGTCGTATCCCCAGTAAACTAGGCTTTTGTCTGTATCTTACTGAGGATAGTATAAAATATCAACAACTTAAAAAATTATCACAAATCATAACGAACATGGCAAAACGAACACATGCAGCATAGAATCATAAATGCGGCACCAAAAAAATACTCAAATTCAATGAACCAAATACAATTAAAAAACAGTTTCTTTTTCTTAGGAATTTGCATAGTTTTGAATTTTCGTTATAAAAAATTCAACCTGGAAAGTTTGTTATCATGTAGTCTAAACAACTAAAAATACATTCAAGAGGTTCCATGTGAAAATGGGTACCATCGAGAATCGAATTCGCAACATCCTGGTTGAAAAACAGACATCTTACAAGTAAGGTCACGGAGATCGTCTTAAAATTTTATTTTACAATGTATAGTTTTATACCCGTGACAATTGGCTAAATCTTTTTCTTTCCCATGGTAGAGCATAAAAAATCATTACAACACTCAATAAGTCATTACCTTTGGAAACAACTCAATCATTTTAGCACCCATCTTACGTCACCTTATTCATGCTAAGGTGATCGTGCAGAATTCAAAACACTGTGGTTTTGGAAAGGGCACGTTTGCTGTTTTTTTTAGATTGCATTACCTACTGGGATACGGAAGGGAATTGTTAAGGTAACAACATAAGAGTACTTAATAAAATTAATAAGTATTCATGTTTTCAACATGATTACTTGTAACATGTTTATAATATTGGCGTTAATCTATATATAGTAAGTTCCAAAAGTTTTCTGCCCTACGATATAAAAATGGTGATAAAAATAGTTATCGAAGTAGTCCACCTGTGGTTCTATACATTTTTTTTGAATGATGAATAAGTTTTAAAATATCACTGAAAAAATAACCGGAAATTTTGTTCTTAGAAACATTGCGGATATCATTTATTCATCATTTTCAAATTCTTTCCCACGCAAATTGAATTTCAGTTTTGAAAATGAAAATGTTGCCACTACGGTGGACAATCTTATGGGTATTACTGGCGTGGTATATATCCATAACTTGTTAACGCTGTAACTTGTTCAATATAATAAAATGCTCTTCCTCAGGCGAGATACAGTTTAACAATAAATTCATAAATATTTTCCCCCCAAGGTCGCAATTGATTCGGTGTAGCACACACAACTCACAAAAAAGCTCAGAACAATGTATTAAAATCGAATGACGGTTTTTTTTCGATTAAAAGACAGATGCAGAACTATAAACCCAAACTTAGGAAACATATATATTTCTTCTTTCCTCACAGTGACTCTTATCGCAATATCGTCTCGAAAGTGTAATACCTCCCTGGCTTACTAGAGTAAGTCCGACCTACCTTTCCGTTATAAGCACAGGTTTCCGAAGAATCATCTGTTACCCGACTAGTGCACCTACTAATAATTTGTTGTAAGAATTGTTATCTAGTTAAAAGTTAGTATTTTAGTGTTAACTATTTCGAAGAAATTTAATATTGATTATTGAAAATAAACATACTGGGGTGGATACAATAAAATTTTAAAAACTGGTGGACACACAGCCGGACTGGTTTTACTCTTGAACAGTTTTGCTTCTGAATTTATATTTTTCTGTAACTTAAATACTGCTTATCCTTAACTCTTTCAGCAGCACAAAAGTAGCGCTTAATAAAACTCTATCTAAAGAAAAGCTGCAGCTGATTAAACCTGCCAAATCGCATTGCAACTTGGATCTCTTTGGAATCGGATCTTAATATTGTAAGACTTCCTGAAGTGCGATAGCTTGCATACTTTAAACCAATACAAGCGCTGGCTTCTTCTATTTACAATATGGCTTACACTTTTACTTAATCATATCGTACAGTCTATCATATAAATTAATTTTGCATAATTAATTTGATAAACAGGTATTGAAGTTTTATTTCACCACATCAAATAAATTATGACAAGTTCTCACATCAAGGTTTCGTATTGATTCGTATAAGAATCAGATATATCAAATATTGGAAATTACCTCGGGTGCCATAAAATATAAGAAAATAAAACTGCTCCTAGGTCTCCAGAGGAATGACAGAAAATGGGCGTAACACTGTTGTTTTGACATATTTCAAATATTTTGCTGTCATATATCGCTAACAGTTTTCTCACTAATATCACATGATAGAGAAAACGGGTCCAATTTTATGAAAACGAAGTGATACTTTCAGAAACATAATATTTGAGACTTGAAATTTGAGAAACATAACTTTTGAATGCTGTAAAAATTTACCACATCCATCGTATAATAAAAGAGAATATTAATAATATTTCAAGGGAACTTTCTACAGCATATACACATATAATAACTATTCTTCGTATCGAGTTAGGCAAATAGTACACATATCTACACCTCTCTAGTTACGCACTGAGCTTTTGTATCGTACACATTCAAATATCTATACATACAAGATTTGATGGAAAAATAACGAAAATAAAACTTTTGATCAAAAAATATTTATTAAAACATTAATATTAAACTTGCCTCCTTTAAAATTGTCCGCATAAGACAAAATACATTTTTGCCGACGTTTTTTCCAATCCTTAAACATTTTAGGAACGCATTTTATCGGATAACCTTTAGCTCGCCCAACGATTTTGCCTTTATCTTCTCTATGGTCACAAAACGTTGTTTTTTCAATGTCCTCTTCATCTTCGCGAACAGAAAAAGGTCGCAGGGGGCATATCTGGTGAATACGGTGGCTGCGGCACAAGGACGGTCTTAATTTTCGCCAGAAAATCATGAATATGTAGTGAAGTGTGAGATCATGTGAATTATCGTAGTGTGAAATCCAGGAGTTGTTTGCTCACAATTCAAATCGTTTTCTTCGAATTGCCTCACACCTCAAAAAAATTATAAAGAAAAAATCGCAGAGTCAAAATGCGTTGTATTTAAATATAATACACCCCTGTCAAACACAAACTACTCATCCAATATGGCTTAAAAATTGAAACGTACATCACAGATAGTGTCGCCAACTTGAAGAAAAAAGATGAGCTCAATCAACAACAAACCGCCTGCGAAATTTAAAAAATCTCACATTTTTTTAATCGCCGTCGTACATGCACTTTTATTTTTAATGTGAACGTTTCCTTTAGTGAAAATTTCTCTAATTATGTCTTTCTGTTATTTCGTTGTTCTCAATTAATTTTTGACATAAATATTACTTTAAGTTATTCAATAAAGTAAATAACCTATATGAATACATCGATGATTCATAAAAGTGGCTGGATCAAATGGACCAGATTTTGAAAGAAGGTAAAGTGAGACACACGAATAATAGAAGATTGTGCATGGCGAAATGTATGAACGTGGAGGGGACAAAAATTGTATGCTTGGATGGAAAAGCTTAAATATCTGTTTTCTCTACCTACCCCGCAAGAGACACGATGTTATGATATGCATGTACACATTATATTAATAGCAAGTTCCACGGAATTGATGAAGAAAATCTATAATTGTCGGTAAGACGGGGAATCGTTTCCAAATAATGTTAATTAAATTTAATTTCTATTCATAATTTTAATATATTAATATTTCTGATGGGAAACCAATTTTTATTTTTCCAAATTTTATTTCCAACTTATCAATTTGAAAATTTTTCAAATGTATTAGAACCTTTACAAATATTTTTTAAAACACAAAAAACTCCAACAGTTTATTTTGACTAATCAAAGTTTGAAATTAGTCATACATTAAAACATTTAATTAGCTTTAGAATTATTTGTAGTGATATAGCAAAAATACCTTAATGATATCAGACATCACCTTTACGCCAGGATTGTTAAAAATGTCTTCAAGTTTTCTATACCAGTCTCACTGTACTTATAATCCCGCTTATTTATGTGTTAAGCTAAGCCTCAGCTACCAATTAAGTTGTGGAAGGTGAGTAACAAGAGTTCCCATAAAATCAGGACAGCTTGGAATAAAGGTTTCCCCAATTAAACCGTCCTGAACCGAGGCAGCAGCTCTTTAGAGCACGAAAGGGTTTCTGGTGGAACACTTACTAAAATAACATAAAGCCAGTTGTAGAATTGTTACATGAAACAACAACAGAATTGTTGGTATAAAAGCACTGTCAATAAATATGTGATACCCTGCTTATGAGAAGCACCATTATCAGCTGTTCAAACAGCTTTAGCAGACATGACCGTCACACGGTGATAACACGTCAACAACTTGATCCTGTAGAAAAACCAGAATCCAGGAATGCATTAGAAAACTTTCTGTTGAAAACTAAAATCTGGACCTTTGAATAAACTTTGTAAAAGAATCCAGGAATGCGTAAGAAAACTCCCTGTTGAAAACAAAAAACTGGAACTTTCAATAAACTTAGGAAAGGCTCAAGTAATATTAAACCATTTAATTGCAAAAAGAATTATTCAAGTAGATGGAAACCAGCTTGAAACCCTCTACCAGTACATTCACCCAAGAACAATTGATGTTTTTTTTAAACAACAGAGAATAAGATATTTAAAAGAAGGACCAACTTGGGTTGGAGTGGTTTTGGAAAACTGAATGTTATTTTTAAAAGCAACCTTCCACCCTGCTTTGAAAAAATATTATTATAAATCAGAACATTTTACCTATTTTAACACTTGGTTGCAGAACGTGATGGGGAGGCCTTCATCATGCAGTGAATACCATAGACAATGACTGATGATGAATGCAAATCTTGATATCTATCCATCCATCAGGTAACGTTTATGGCTCAATGGTCTGGTGGATAGTAGAATTGTTATTCTTTATTGACATGATGGATTTTATATCTCACTTTCACACCTTTACCTACGTGATCTAATTAATGATGCGCGTAAGTCGTGGATTCGATTCCCTTTGGTACCTTTTTTTGTCAAATGGAGTTTTCAGTCTGGTTTTCTTCTCAAAGCTCTAACACATCTTTCTGGTTGGTTGTAGAAGATTGTCACCGCTAGATTGTATTGTGTGTATAACGAAAGCATAAAACACCCAATTCCACCAGAATTCACTCAGTGGCGCTATTGAACCACATTTAAAATTGAAATACACGGTACTTTTTTACTGTTCAAATTTATAATTTTTAAAGTGACATTTCATTACAAAACAAGTCGTCTATTTTTTTTTATTATTTTAATATAAAAATGGATTTGGCGTTATTTGATTTTCTCCCATTTGTTTTTTTTTTTCAAAGGTAAATTTATTTTTTATTTTTCTATCTCTCGTGTCATCTCTTTGTCAAGTGGTATTGCGGAATGCGAAAATTATATTGATAATAAATAAAATAGCAATATTTGGAAATACATTTCACATTTTTGCCAATATTACTGATAAAATGTGGCCTTAATTTCACAAATTGGGTTATCTCTCTTGGGAATTTATTTATTTAAAATTTAATTACCCAATGAATGCCCTTATCTTAAAAACAAACAAACCTACGTTTTAAAATTGAGTTGCAAGCGTAAAAAATTATAAATATTTCAATTGTGTTGAAAAAAATAACTCAATTTAGAAAGAAAATGGTTACGTTATTTATGATTTAAACAGTTCATGTGGTCTCCAATAATGTTAATATTTTTTATAATGTGATGTTAGAAATAAAGGGTATATATGAAATTGAAATACCAATGAAGAATGCAAGAAATAACCATATAAAGTGTTTTTTTTTATATTTGCCGTCAGATTCTGTAACCGGTTATCGGTAGCCATACGACTTTAAAGGCCTGGCCCAAACTGCGAATTAAAAATTATCATATCACTCTTTAATGACGAAATGTATTAATCCATAGCTCTTTTTTCTTGTCCTTTCCCATCTTTCTTCTACTAATGAAAGTATTTGGTGACATTTGCAGATTATTATAACTGTTTTTATTTCATTTATAATATTTTTTTTATGTTTTAAGTTTTTTTTTTTATTTAAAAATAAACCCAAATTGCTTGAGCAATTTTTTGGCATCAAATTAGTTATTTTGATGCTTATTGACTATCGCAAAGGAAAAAATGTGACACAAAAAATATATGTACAGTATATGGCAACAACGCAGTAAGCGATCGTGGGTGTCAAATGCGGTTTGAAAAAAAAACTGTTATGGTGATACAGTACTGAAGGATGGTGTCCGCTCTGAAACATCAAGCACTGATGACGATCAAATTTAAACTAAAATAACTAGCGATCTACGACTTGAGAGTTTGCTAAGATACTGAAAATATCAAAAATGATCGGCCACGAGCATTTGGTTCAACTTTGCTCTTTAAATTAACCAAAAAATGCGAAATTACTTTCCGGACAACCCAATTTTAAAACTTTTTACTCATAGACTGCACCTTATTGAAATAAGCTCATATTTTTTCTCATTAGTTAAATTCGAGAATATTTCGAGTTATACTCTTACAATGACGGTTAAATTCACTCCTACATTACATTTTAGCTCTTTTTGTAGAACAAATTATACCACCGACTGAGCCGAATAAAGTGGATTAAAATATTTAATCGTGGTTCAGTGAAAGTTTATCTCTAAATTAAGTTTCGTAGTTTTCATTTTTGCATGGACTAGCACGGGAAAGGAATTTAGATTATTTACTTGTTCGTTATTGAGAAAGTAATTACAAAATAGATTGTATCAACGATATCCTGGGAAAGGCGATAACTGAAAATCTGAGTTGGAATAGAAATCATTTGAAATCCTACAGAAAAGATCCTTATACAGTTTTGATAAAGGATAGAAATGAACTTTATTAATTCAGCAGCATTACGAAAATAATCAATTTCTATGAATATAAAAAAGTTGCCATTTGGAAAGAAGTAATATTATTCGTTACACTGTGAAAGTCGTTTGGGTTTATGTTACATTTTTAGATACCATCACGCCATGCTTATTTTGAGTTACGCAGATAGAACAGATCTCGAAGTCTTTCTTTCTAGTCATGCACACAGCTCTTTCCTCTCTATATCCATATATCTCGTCATACATGCTATCTTATTTCTCATAATACTTACCTTTATTGATTTACTTTTATTTATCAATACTTCATTACAAACACAGTCTTGCTAGCTTATTACCAGGTGGCAATCTCTTCCAGCCAGATAAAACTAAATAAAACAAGTTACATGGTCACACAAAACATTCATATGACTCCATCCCCACGAAATTCATGACCATGTATGTGAGCATATGCTCATAAACCCCAAAAAGTTGAAAAATTCCCCGAACATTCCTTTTCATATAAAGGGAGATATCATCAATCAAAGGAAAAGGAAGGGATGGTATAGAGAAAATTAGGATTGAAACACCCCATATACCGACTGGAAATTAAGTGTTTTTTCAATTGTTTCTTGAAGCATGCCAAGAACAGAACGAGTCTAACATTGGTTTGTAACTCGTTCTAAAATTTCCCTGCATTAACAGTATAGGACGATGTAAAAAAAAGAAGTGTGGTGAACTAGAAAGGCTAATAAATAACCTCCATCTTAGCGTAGCGCATTCTACGATCGGAAAGACGCTGAAAGCTTTCGGCGAAATAACAGGAGGGGGCGGGACAGTTTAGTATATTATACAATACCTTCCACTTAGTTTAAAAAATCGACCCCCTCCTTGTATTTTTCCTCGGCTTACCTCTTAACACAACTATAATGCACAACCTAGTTAGTGGCAATCTTTTTCATTCAATCAAAAATAGGTTAAAAAGGTCTTAAGGGGAAATCAGCCATGAGTCCTTTTTAAAAAAGCTGGGTTTCAATGGGAATCGAACCCCCACCCCATAGTTGGAAAATAGGTGTCTTACCAACTAGACCTCGAACGTCGTTGTATCCAACTAATCGGCATGGATATCTTGCATAAGTAATATCTTGCAAACTTAACCATGGATATCTTGCATAAGTACGCAAAACGGTAAAGATCAGTTTTCCGAATAGGTCGTCAGGAAGCGTGCTAATTTTTAAAGTAAAACATAAAAAAAATGTGTTGACCAGACTTCAACAGAGTTGGCATGAGGGGGCTGTTGAAGGAAACGGATCGAAAGGCATTTAAAAATAATACAAAAGCTCTTGAACAGTTATAATATCCATTTGGATTGAGTTGTAAATAATTCGTACCAAATAATCAAACGGATATTCATGTATAAAAAAATATTTACTTTTTAAAAAAAATGAGAATTTTATATTTCATTAACAACCTACTTGCATTATGTATATTATGTTATAAAGGAAACAATAAACTCACTGAAACTCAATTTATTTCGTTGTTCCGTACAATGAACAAAAATATCATAATGACAAAAGACAAAAAAATATCATGAATGAAATATTATAATTCGTATGGAATTCCCTGATAATTATTTGAAAAATGTGTATGAATAAATTGCAAACATATAAAAGTATTTTAATAGTATTTGAGTTTTTTCCTGTTTATTTTTTTTTTAACTTAAATACATAAAAATGTCTTATTAAGGAAACACAGTAGAAATGCATAATTTTCGTAATTTCTGACATTTTTAAAGCAGGTTGGTTCTACGCCGAAAACAATATGTAGAATAGGTTGGTTCTACGCCGAAAACAATATGTAAAGAATACCTAAGGTATCCAAAACATACAAACAAAAACTGTCCAGTACGGATAGATCAACTAGATAACCCCTCAGCAAACAAAAAAGGGGACATTTATTCGAAGTTATCTTTAACTCGTTTATAGTAAAACATCACCAGTAAGAAAACTCTGCGATAAATCCAAGGATAATAGCCATACTTTCTAATGTAGTAACATTGTAGAAATATTGAATAAGTATGGTGTAATGATACGAAACAGAGTTTTTTTTTTCACTTATAAATACAATGTCTGTTTTGAAGTAGCTAAAGATGACATACTCGTATATCAATGCCTTTCAATTTCTTTACCGCTTCCATATATATACTTTGACTATCAGCTTACTCTCTTTCCTCGGATACCGTTTCCTCTCTCTGCATTAATTTCAAACGCGTAAATTTGTTTTGTAAGTCTTTCGTAACTCCAAAGTGGTCCAAACATATCAAGATTCATTTATAACATTTATTTCTTATAAAACGTTACCTTTTATCCGATAGTTCCTTAGTTTAGTATTCTCATTTATTTTAACACCAGCTACTATCACGAGGCGCGCATTTATTCTTCACAAATAACCAGGAGATGCGAATTTGAATTCCCTTGCCACCTATTTATTTTTCAAAAGAATTCCAGTCTGGTATTCACTCAAGCCTTTTTTTAACTTATTTCTGGTTCATTGTATGAGATTGCCACATATCAATATACCCAATAGGTTGTACTTTATACAACGGAAGTATAATTCAACACAAAAATACAATACCCTACCCTAAAATTACTTTCCAACACACATACTTCTTTTTAGTGCATCAAGTTAGGCACTAACAATATTCCCAATATTTTTTTAAGGCTATTCAATGTCATTATTAATTAAGCGCGCCGCATAACCTATAAATAAAAGCAAAAAAGATGTTTTCGCATAAATTAAGTTTTACTTATGCCAGAAAATATGAATAATAAAACTTAAAAATAAACAAGTCATGAATTATATCATGACTATAAAATTGTATGATTCGTACGTCCTTCAAATAAAATTTATCGTGAAGAATTTATCTTAAATTTTGGCCTCAAATTTCAGAGCCGCGCGATGATGTGAGAAAATTTCCACCTCTTAGGCACATCTCAAAGGTAAATTGGCGAAAATTCTCCTGGCTCAAGTGGAAGATTTATGGGCATTTGGTGGTGATATTCAGAATTTTAATAGAACTATCTTAAGGGTTTATTCTGACGCTAAACTTTTCCTCCCTGTGAATACGGACACAGTTTTGTGATGAACCTTTCTCATTTTTTTGCCATTATTTTGTACTAGAAACTGGAAATAAAAAAAGCGTCATTAACGAACACTTATCTTCCAATATAACAGTGTTGAACACTAAATTATCGTCATCATCAAACATCAGAGATAGCATTGCCAGTGGCAATAGTCTAGTAAATAGTAGATTTGTAATTCGTATGCAGGCTGTCTGATGCTTCTGATGATCTACCGACTCTTCTATGCCCTATTTGATCACTGAGCAGACCTTCTTTCACGGACTTCTGATCTCTATGTGTTGAAAATATGAACGTTGTCTTTATTTCAATACCTTAACATACTCCGTATAGCTCCCAAAGTTCTGAACTCCAATCCCAATCAGCATTTATGTGATCATGGATCAAGCGGAAAATTTTCCTTTAGATTTTTTTTAGTTATTTTTATTATATTTCCATTATTTTGTATACATACGAGTATGTTAGTTAAACATGGTTCATCTGGCGGGCTTAACGATTTATAGAAATTTCTCCCAAACAACCAGCTCATTTTGGGAACATTAAATTGTTTTAATCCGTTTCATATTTCACAAAAAAATACTCGTTCAATTTTAAGTAATTTTTTAAATAATATTAATAAATAATGGTAGAACAAGAGGAAAGAAATTTGTTTAAAGATAAAGAAGTAAAACAAAGGAAAATGAAGATTTACGGATATTCTGAGAAATGTAATATTTTTTCAATTCTCTCTTTCTTTGCTTTTCATCTGTGTCCAAGTTTCTGCAATGTATATAAAATCTGACTTTATTACGGTATTTTACAAGGTAAATTTGATTATTCTAGTGAGAAGACGTGACTGCAGTAGTTAATTTCGAGCAAAGCAACATATTTTACGAAAAACATATTGAATGAGTCAAACTAGAATAAAAAGTCTTATACTTAACAAATTACTTACATCGGTAATGCTGCATATGATATTTGGACAGATTAATGGAATATATGTATTGAAATAAAAACCTCCGTTACCTAGTTGGAAGACGCTTATCTTCTAGTCAAGTTAAAACCCATATTTATTTTCAAAATATTCCAGTTTAATATTTACTTAAAGCCTGTTTAATATATTTTTAGTTCGTTAGAAGAGATTGTCAAATCGCAATACGCCTACCAGAATGTACTACATACAATGATAGTATAGTACAATACAATTCTTCGCTTCATATTTTTAAAAGACGTGACTTTAATAGTTGGGTGTGAGCAATGTAACATATTTTGCATTTGCCAAACAAGAATAACAAATTTTATATTCGTCTAACAACTAGCATGAGTGATGCAACCTTTGATGCTGCATTGCCCATGCTCAAACTTCTAGATTATCTTTAACTCAACCTCAGTGTATTAGTCAGTAAGACGCATGTCTTTCAATCTGAAGGTTAAGGATTCAAATCCCAATTTATTCTGAAATTTATTGTAAAAGATGCTCAAATCTGGTTTAGCTTAAGCCCTCTTAAATATACTTCTAATTGTTTGGAAGAGATAGCCACATGACAATAAACCAACCAGGTTTTACTGTATACATCGGAAGTGTGATGTAATTAAATAAATAATATTTTAAAAAATTGGTCACTTTAGTTTTCGTTTAGTTTTTCAATAATAATATTTTCTAATGTTCTGTGATGAAAAAAGTAGTAAAAAAACCTCAATAAAGCATTCGTATTTTTAAATTATCTATCAAAAATTCTAGTCGCGACTTGTTTGACCCTTCTAGAAAAGTGTCATTCCCAAGTCAAAGGACTAAATCCTAGCCGGAAACATCTTTCATGTTTTTTAGTCCTCACATTTTCAGAAAAAAAAACATAAAGGAAAATATAAGATGAGTATTTGCTTGTTGGCAGTATTTTTATGTTAACAAATAAAAACTTTTAAACATATCAATAAATAATTCCAAAGATAACCCAAAAACATGGAAAAGAAAGAAAAATACTCCTAGCTTTCCTCAGAACCTGCGTGAAAAAAAAATCTTTCTTAACATGGACTGCCCGTCCCTCCAACATGGCGAAGATAAGATTTTTTAGTATTCCGATTTTATAAATTATCTTTTGTGGTTTACTCAGCTCAACTTAGAAATAATATTTTTAGGTGTATTTCATAATTATCAATATTCAAGAACAAAACTAAAGAGGTATAATTTATCTTAAAAAATCGTGATATTTAACTCTTATACAATAATAAGTATTTTTTTCGTTTTCATTTTTGTTAATTTTAATCAAATATTTTATTTAAGTTTATGGTAGCGTCAAAATTACCAATAATAAATCATTTAAAATAAAAGTTCATAAAAATCTTGAATTAAACAGCAGATAGAGAAACAAAGTTTTGTTGTTTCGTTCAGTTAATGAAAGTTAATTCAGTAAAGTTCTGAATAAAAACTTCGTTTTATTTATTTTTATATAATTTTATTGAAATGAATTGTAAATAAAGTGAATGATATTAATCAAACGCGTGGGAATGAATATTTAATACATATTTACTTTGTTCGTTGATGTGTCACTTTTTCATTTAAATTTTAAAGCTGCCGCTACTAGTATTTAAATTTTTCTCATCACAAAGTTTAACCTTGTAAAAATATTTAGTTTCAAATTCCATTTAAGCTTTCGTAACATATGTTATGTTTGAATTTTGACATGGTGATAAAATTATTTTAGTCATTAAAAAATCATATTAAAAAGTAATTAAATAAATAAATACGTTGATAGTTTTTCGTCTAGGACAGAGATGGCGAATCCATTTCTTCGAGTATGTCAAAGAATATGACCAATTCTTTTAAAAAAATCTACGCGTGTCTGACAAATAATACGAAAATTAAAATTGTGTCAGATTAATAATTATTATTTACCAGACATCATTTCAACTTTCCCTCTATTCTTCTTCTGATAACAAGAATAAATTCTTTCGTTTTGTGTCGAAATAATGTCTGACATTAAAAGTTCATGTCACGACATTACAACTATCTTTTTTTCAAAAACACCAAATTTATGAAACCATTCTTCATGACGCAATAGTCCATTTCCTCTTAGCTCAATGCTCGATTTTTGTTTTTTATTTAGATATTTTGATAAGAGTATATCGAGAAATAATTAAATATTTAAAGCCTGTCGTGTTATCTGTTCAGGGGTACACCGATAATGCAAGACACAACAAGACACCCCCTCTACCTCACATTTGGCCAAAACCTTTCTGTTTCTAGCTCACTCACATATAAAGTGACGGACGTGCGTGAGACATAAGGGACCACGCCGCCTATGCGTATTGTATTATAGTTCGCTCAGATGAACGAATATTTTTTCGGTCATTTAGTAAAATTAACTAGTTCATTGAAGTAGTTCCTTAGTTCATTTAGTTGAATAATTTATTGTTTACACAGCGAATGGAGCAAAAAAACTTGATTTAAATATATTTTTCAAACATAATTTGAACTTTGCCCGCGTGTCATCCATAATTGTCCGCGTATCATAGATTCGCGATTTCTGGTCCAGGATTTTTATTTATTTACTGACATCAAGCTTAAGATGCAATAATTTGTCATGCTATAACTGAAGGGGTATGCTCTAACGATTAAATTTTTCGAGTCAAAATTATGATCGTTCTCGTTCATTCAAAGGTTTTTGAAATCATTTTCCTATTGAAAATTTAACACGTGCATTTGGAAATTTGTTTGTTTAAAAAAAAAAGACGAATTGGTTTACCATGAGCATTAGTACATAAAGTAGCGTTATTCTTCGGAAAAGGTGCCTGCAATGGTTATTGATCAACAGGGGCCGGTATGACAATTGCTGTACGACTCTGATAGTTCACCCCAGAGAGATTACTTTGGTTTTCATTAATGAGTTATTTGATCAATCGGTTGATTAGCAACATAACCTCAATCTCCATAGGATGTTTGTTAATCGGGATGTGTTATACAATATTAAACTATGATAGTTGCTGAGAATTTTGGTACTGTAATATTTTCATATAATTTATTCCAGGAGTAGAGAATATTCTGTAATAAAAAAATTATTTCAAGGTTTCATTAAAAATAATTCAAACACATGTTACCTTACAATTTATATCAATAGGCTATCAGGATATGTTAATGGGCGTAGTCGGGAGACAAACGGCTGTAACAAAAAGAGCTGCTCTTTTTGTTACAGCCGTTTGAAGGACAATTGTGTTACATACCATATTTTTCCAAGTAATTCAAAGCATTTTTTCTTTAGATCCATATCTCAATCGTTTTTAATCCATTTATGGCGTTCATTTCTCCATTACATATAACAGTACAGACCATACATAGCACTTGATTATTATTTATCGATGTTTTAAATTGTTATTATTCTGGTATACTTCAAACAAATTTGCCTTTGTAAGAAAAATTATCAATTGAAAAAATTTACAATATTGTCCAAAACTCTATTTTTATGTACTCGTAATTCAAGGAATTAAAAAAATTAGAACTTTACTGTTCAACAAATATAACAGTATAACGATATTGGCGATTGAACTTTATTCATCGCCATATTTCGTGTACTAACCGTAATCACTTGACTGTTCAACAAATATAACAGTATAACGATATTGGCGATTGAACTTTATTCATCGCCATATTTCGTGTACTAACCGAAACAAATATATAATTATTTCTGTGATGTTTTCCATGCCTTAGTTCGTAAGAAATCCGTCTACCAAACCAGAGGTTTAGGTTCCATATTTGGGTTTGAGAATCGATATTTTTTGAAGAGTATAGTTTGGTTTTTATTTCAGGCTTCTATAACGTCTTTGTTGTTGGTTGGGAGAAATTTCCAAATGGCAATAACCCCCTTTAAATAATAGTATTGTTCTCAACAAAAGTACGCAGTTTTAAACGGTAATATTTTAGTTAAAATAAAGAAAATTTAAATCTAGAATTTTCTCCTTAAAAAGATTTTTTTCAAATCCTTAAACCCCCGTTTCATTATAAATTCTATGTAGCTTCATTCCATCTAGACCTGCAAGTTTATCGTGTTTTTCTCGGTTCCACGCGAAGATTTCAAATGTTATTTAAACTGCACCCGTGACAGTTATTAGATATAAGAATAAACTCCTACCCAGACAATTCGCTGCACTAAAAGATGTTATCAGAATGCAACGTCCTGTAAAAACATTAATTTGCAATCTAACTCCAAGATTACAGCGCTTCTTTGATGTTGAGTTTAAGAAAGAGGTAGTGTATCAGACGTAACATTTTGAAAATTCAGCAATTAAAAATAAATTGAGAAAGGAAAATAAAAAAGCAATTTCTTTGTGCTACCACTAAGTGCCAGAACAACTATTAAGTCAGATTAAAAGAAGTAAGTGGAACGGTTGGATAAGAAGAGACTTGGTTTGGAATGAGTAAAGCAAAAGAGTTGGCCAGAGAACTGCACTGGTTAGACTGAAAATCTGATCCGAAAGTAGTAAAAGACAATGGTCTCGTTAATAATTATAAGGAAGGTTTAGGAAAACAAAAAGTTTAGGAAGGAAAAAGAATCCCGGAAATCGACCTGGAACACACGAAAGCTTAACAAGCATGCATATTATTAGATCACATTATTAATGGTCAATAAACTTTGAATATATTTATAGACTAATTGGATATCAGAGATTGGAACATGGCAATAAGCCCAGCAGATTATATTTTATGCAAGAAAAGCATAATACAATTCTACACAACATATTTTGAACAATATATATAATTTAAGTCAATAGGATCTTTCTTATTCAGAAAATAATCAAACGTAAGTAGTTACACTTTAGTTCTGAAAACTAACGATAATCTCAATCACCTCTTTGACTCGTCATTGAATCAAAATTAACGATGAATCTTAATGCAAAATTTTATACAAATTATATCTTATTAAATTAATGGAGCCCGACAGGATGCAGCAAGCATAAAGTCGATGACCATAACTAGTTGACTAACAACAGACCCACCTGGAATTGAACAATGAAGTCGTCTTAAGACCTCCATGATCTTTAACGGTAGCGGAAAGAGAAATATATTCAAATTATTTGAACGATGAAATTATTCAGATGATTTCAAGGTTGATGCAGAATGATAACGTATTAATGATTATGGAAATAAATTAGATAGATTCGAGGCCCTTGAAATATCAATCTCAGTACATTCGGATAAACCCCTGCTAAACAATTACGTTCTCAAGGTCTCACCACTACTTGCTGAAGACATCTCACGCCTCTTTCCGACCCCAACCCCAGCCCGTTTTTACCATTAGACACCCGAATTTTATATTAAGATGCGTCTAGCCTGTCGGTACCATACATGGCAAAGTTCAATCTTCCTTGAGCTTCCTTCATGGTGAGACGAAAACATTGAAACTGGTAGGGTTATTCCGCTCTCTTAAGTAGAAAAAACGTGTTTTTTTAGTAATTCAATTAAAAAGTATATTAAAGACCTCATACGAGTATAGTGGCGCTTATAAGCTTCCATTTTGAAAATTATATATACATTTGCACTCTTGGGACGACTTTGTGTAATAAAATGAAGCTTGCAAAAATTACCAATTATTTATTATTATTTGAATAGCAGCGTGTTTCATTCCGGATTTTTCTTTCCTTTCCAACATCCCTTAATTTTTCCTTTGATTGATGATATCTCATTTTTAACATTTATATTGTGCATGATTTTTCCTCAAATGAATCACGTTGCGACCATGTAACTTCCTTGATTATCTATCGTCGAGTTGGTTGAAAGACATTACCACCTACCAATAACCCCGCCAAATTGTTGTTCAATTAATTGTTAAATAAATAAATTTCAAGGAGTTTGGAGTTAAGCCTTCTAGTTTTTTTTCAATTGAATTTAACAACGATACGGTGAAGTGTACTTTTAAACGAAAACAATCACTTTATTTTAAGATGTCTAACGTCTATATATTACCCTTATTTGCGTCTGAGGACATCAAACGCGAAATTATGACTCCTTTGTTCAAATTTTAGTCAAGTGTTCTCGCTCAGTATTTGTGATCATATCATTGAATCAGCAATGGGCTTTTTAACATATCCTTTAGATATAACATGAAAAACGTGTTTTTTCAATTGGCTTTTTTCTCTTGATAGAATATAGACGTTTACTTAAATTTAATCATGTTTGGTGTCTTTGATGTTATTATAGTTTAATGATTTTTTTTAATGTTTTAATTAAATTTGCCAGAGCAAATAACTACATACTTACACTCGGAAAACTTTAAATAAATAAATACAGGTTTATTGATAGCAACATAGTATGTACATATATATAAAAACATTCCGAAATCGCACATTCATCTCACGATAAATATCAGACAATACATTTAAGAGAGACACTTTCAAAAGGTCAGAGCTCGTCTCATAACATCTACCTGACCGAGATACACACCATAATTATAGGGCGTGCCCAGCCGCGAGGATATCAGATATTTTTCAGTCCGCAGCATTGTAGATTAAGAATATCCGAAGATACCCACAGATACCACCTTTGATTAATTGTAAGCGAAAAACGAAAAAAGCTGACAGGAATCCAAATTTAATAAAAAAAATTAAATCACGAATAGAAAATGATGTTCATATATACAGACTATAGTACACAAAAAAGTAAATAAATAAGCTGCTATATAAAAATTAATGAGAAGAGAACGGACAAACACGCACACTTACAACCCACAATTCACTTTATGAACTTCTCTAAAATAAAGATTCGTAATAATTCAATAAATATTGTCAATATCTACGTACGAAAGTAACTTATCTTATAATAAAATAAGTTCAGCGGTTACGCTAAGGGGATGTTTTATAATTGGGTTCGTATTAAACTTTCGAATGTGACATTAATGCGTTGAATATACGAGTAGTCATCGCTTTAAAAAAACTTTTTTTATTTAATTAAAAACACACATTTTTTAGAGTATACTCGTAGATGCATATTTTTTTTTTATAAATGGTTACCACTTTATCGTATTTTCAAATCCTGGTCCATTTAATCCTGTCATGCTTTTCTCGGTCTACCTCTTATAGGCACATCTTGCTCTTCTGACTTGTATGCTCACTTAGTCATTCTTTTGATATTCATTCTCCACATATATTCAAAACATCTTAAAGCTCCTTTCATCTTACTTAAAACATCTATTTTATGCATGCATTTGATCTGCCTTACTTCATACATTTACACTACACATTTTTTTTTCCCACATTTCCACAGCATTAATCTCTTCTTCTTCTAAATGTTTGTTTCATTTCCACACGCCAAAGTGGGCACCAGCTCACTATTATGTATTGACACTTTAATACTGTTTATTTTTTTGAACTAGAGGAACAAAAAAGAAAGTGATGCAGCACTATATTAATGGATTATCTGTGCCATCAACATTCAAAATGTAATAGAAACAGCTACTGTAAACGCGACAACAGTTAAATTTGTGCCATCAACATTGAAAATGTAATAGAAACAGCTACTGTAAACGCGACAACAGTTGAATTCATCTGGCGAGTGTAACTTTAAATGATAGGTACAATGACATTTAAATTCTGTAATTTTTTTGTTCATATCAATTAATTGAATAGTTTTTATCAAAATATGTATTTTATTAGTTACTTTTTATACAGACATACCTGAAAAGCATCGATTAAATACAGCATTGAATTACTGAATTTACGCATTGTTTTCCTGGAACCAATTCCCGCATTAATGGAGGGATAACTGTTTTATTTATCAAGAAAGATATTTATTATTTAGCATCAACTTCAGTCTCTACGTAGTGATATAAAGAGAAATATCCTAGTTTTTTGAAAATAAATGTTTAGTTTCCAAATTATACTTGTGCGGATTTAACACGATATATTAATTACAGAGGCACAAGTGTTTACCCAACTAAGCTGCAACTGTTTATCATAGAGACAGATAAACATGGCGTTCCATTCAAATTTCTCGGTTGTCGTGTGTTTATTTTGGAGTGTGAACGGAGCTGTCGCACAGCATCCTAGTTAGAAGTTAAACTACTTTTATGTGAACGCTGAAAAGTAGTTAATTATAGTTTTTAAAAATTCATTTCTCAATAAAATGCTTTAAACAATTTATTGCGGTTGTATAATTAAATTCAGAATCCATCGGTGGCCTAGTTGGTAAAACCTTGTCTTTTAACCCAGTTCGATTCCCGTCAGTGCCTTAGAAGTCAATTTTTTTTTTACTTAAAGCTTGTTTAACTAACACATTTCTGATTGAAAAGAAAATGTCGCCACTTTACAATAAACCCGCCAAGTTGCACTATATACAACGAAAGTGTAATAGAATATTATACAACACCTTCACAATATGCTTAGTGGACGATCTATGTGACCTAAGCGCTTGTCTCCCAGTCCGGAGGTTGAGGGTATGATTCCCGTTGGAACCCAATTCTTTTTAAATATTCCAGCCTGGTTTTCATTTAAGACCTCTTGAACAAAATTTTGGTTGATTGGAAGAGATTGCTACATGGCAATAAGCTCGCCAGATTGTAAAATATACAACAAAAGTGTAATATAATACAATATAGTACAGCTAAAATCAAAATCGTATATTTTTTATTATGAAAAATTGATACATAGCATGTGTTGATATATTATATTTTATTAAAAACTGTAATAATATATTTATTTATTAAAAAGATATGACATGTTGGTGTCTTAAATGAAGGTATTGCAACATGACAATAAGCCCACCAGGTTGTACTGTATACAACGAAAGTGTAATGCAACACTATATTAGCATATAGTGTATAATAATATTAGCATATCGTATAAACTCAACAAAAAAATATAGCAGTTATCGAAGAAAAAATATGATTTTAATTCGCTTGAATTCTGAAGAGATGTTAAGTTACCACCGCAAATGGCCACTCTTTTGAGAAATTGTTTAATTATATTTTGGGACAATTACGACTAAATTTCAACAATAAATCGTAAAATGTTTTAGAGTTCGTCAATCGAACGCTAATTTTTAGTCTATGGACTTTGTCCTTTATAAAACCTCACAGGAAAAACAGGTGTTAAACTGCTTGATCTCCCAGCCCAATTAAAATCACCATGTCGGGAAATAATACAGCCAGGAAATTATTCCGCTTTCTTTTTTGTTGTTCAGTCAGCGCGACTGTAGAACCAATTTATTTATCAGATGTGCACCATCCTTATTAATGTTCAAGATATAATTAAACAAACATTTCATTACTAAAAAAATTCTTTCAACCTAACTTCTACAACTTCTCTTTCTTACACGAGAATTAATTCTTTTCCTCTAATTGTACCATTATTGACATATTTTTTAACTTTTTTTTTTGTAAAATCTGTCATTGACCAATACAACTTAAACTATCTAAGTTATTCTGGTTGATTGTAAGAAATTATTTTCTATCAATAAACCTACCAGATATACCATGTACGCAAAAACAATAAATTAATAGAGTTAAACCCTTGGGTCTAAAACTTTCTGTCCTCACTAAGTAGAGACCCCTCTGTGTATTCACTCCAGTGATCAACTATCTAGGAAAATTTCATTTAGTTTTACCGCATTGACACAAAGTTTTATGCATACTCGTCCATTGTTTTGTATATTTGCTGGGGTATTCATTCTCAGACGGCAGACACACTAAGCTGAAACCGACTCGACAAAATTTCAGATGAATAATAAAGAAGAATTATTTTCGGAATTTCCGAGAAAAATACCACCACTAAGCAGAATAATCTTGGTCAATTGTATGATTAAATTATTATTACGATTATAAAAACTATTTTTATAAGTAAGCATGATGAACTCCATGCCCCCCCCCCCCTCCCACACACACTCACTCCCACTCAGAAAGATGCTGGAAAACCACCCATTGACGTCGTGTTCGATTTCCGGTGATATCCTAAAAGTTTAATGCCAAGAAAGGTTCCAGTCTAGTAAATGAGTTCGTGGGTGAGTGTTATTGCCACTTGTGGGGTGTTTCCAACACGAGCGATGATGGACAGTGGATTGCGTGCCTACTTAAGTGGTTCTAAATCCCAAAGGTTTGTTTAATGTGCACGAAGACGATGGTGCCTCCCGGTCATGCTCTTCAATATTTTCAGATTGCCCATTGTTATGTTGAAGGGTACGAAAGAATGAATAACTAAATAAAGATGGCGAAATGAGGTGGAATTTGTCAATTAAAAGTACCAAAAGTTAAAAAAAAATTTTGTACGAATATTCAACTTTTATTATTAGGAATGAAAATACCGCAAGTAAATCAGTTTTTTTTATCATAGAAACTTTTTTGTTGACTTTCTGGTGAAATGGTTATCATGGTTTAAAAGAAAGCGGAAGTCACGGGTTAAATAAACAGAGGGCTAATTTCGAGACTTGTTTTACTTTCAGACGTTATTAAGTCGACCACCATGATATACGTACATATATATCATCACGCCATTTTTCGTATAGAGAGAGTGGATAGAGCATCAAATTTTCTTATCACGGCATATTCATTTCTCTTCCTCTAAACTCATACAGTTCTTTCTGTTTCTCTTACTACTTACATCTCCTTTTTTCAAAAAGCCATTCACTTGATCCAACCATACTGTTCGCGGTCGTTCTCTATCACGATTTCGACTCGTGCTTGAAGTGTACATTTGTTTAATCAACCTTTCATCACAAATCCGCTCAACATGTACAAACCATCTCAACATGCTCCTTTTTTACACCCACTTAACACAATTTTTTGTTGACATTCATCGTTAATAAAATATTTATTATTTTGTCGTTCACCTGCATACTTCATATTTATATAACAATTTCACATAAATACATGTAGTAGAATTATTGATTTAAAGTAATTTATTCCAACTAACCAGCTCATGTTTCATAATAATTATTGATATCCATGATAATGTCCTTATCGCAGTGTATGAAAACAATATTAAATAAAAACTAATAAAAATTAAAATAAAAGATAAATCTCAAGGAATGTTGGGATAACGACGAGAATTAAAATATATTCTTCTCAGTGCACGTATTATCTCCCCGTTCACTTTTCACTCCCACACATCAATGTTGGAAGATTAATAGAAAAAAACTATGAAACTGTCGAAAATTAAAAAAAAAAACTTTATAACTTATATCGAACTATTCCATAACGTCATATCTCTTTGATCGCTCACTGAAAATAATTTCGTATATTTGGATCAAATTGAAACACAAAATTAAACCAAATGTTTGTAGACGGTGGTTTTCAATATTTTCAGTATCTCAGCAATCGTAAAACGCTGCCTTTTCTCGATAAAAGCCTTGATTTCGTCGTCATCATTGGTAATTGGCCCTTCAGAGCAGATACCGTCTTCAAATGTCGTTTCACCATTTCGAAATTTTCAGATCATATTTGACTCAGACGATCACTAAATGCATCGTCGCCATACACTGAACATGTATTTTTATTGATTAGTATCGCATTTTTTCCTTTGATGTAGTAAAATGCATCAAGCACCGAAAAGCTAGTAATTTTGATTAATTTTCTTAATTATGCCTAAAAACCGCTCAAGCAATTTGGATAAACAATGACAAAAAAATACTCTAAAGTATTGCCTTTCACAATAATATACGTTCAGCAGTTTGTGAGGTGCATGACCACGCGGTAACGCACTGGACTTCCGTACGAAAGGTCGTCGGTTCGAACATCATGCTGTGCTACTCCCCTCGAATGACTAAGGCATTTTTTCCGCCTAGTATTCGAGTGTATAAGGATACATATGACTTTGGTCATATCTATTCTACCAAAAAAAAAACATGTTGGTGTTCCAATGCAATAGTAGGACCAGTGAGTTTGTTGGTATGCAACAGCTCACTCACTTGAAAAAAACTCCACAGCACAGCTTTTACGTTCCTTTCTAACTGAATTGACGTTGGAATGGTGAGGGTATCTTCAACTACTAGGCCCAGCAACGACGACGTTCAACATGTTTGAAATAAAGTTGTCAACGAAATTCTAATTTGTTTTATTTCACTTCACTGTTTATTCCACTAAAAAGTGGAATAAACAGTGTTTGATAAAACAATTTACAATGTCTAAACTTTCACAATGTTAATGCCTTAACTATAAATAATATATAATTTATTAATGAAAGTTTTGTTTAAATGATATATATCTGAAAAATACAAAACTACTTTCTGAACAGCATGTCATATAATTCAAATAACTCGATTTAAAGTCTTGTCAGAAAGGGGAATTCAGTATATTGTATTTTTTTATTTGAATATATATTAACTTTCTCCAAGGTCGCTTTACTTCCATTGTAGTAACTTTCAAAAAGTGTGAAATTAAGGAGTCTTTTAAAGACTGCTTTTGACACGCATTGTCACACTCTCAGCTAAGTAAAAATATAATTTATCTCTCAATTTGTCTCTAAAATTATTTTCCATTCCAAATAATTATAGCTTCTAGACTATCCCCGTGGCCTAGTTGCTAAGATATTCGTCTTCCACAAAGACGTTTTGATATCGATTCCCGATGGTACCCAAAAAAACAAAGAATAAAAAGGATCTCAGCGTGGTAAAATAGTTCATCTGTTAGCAATACGCACAGGATCTAGAATTGTTCTAGTGTTATTGCTTGTCAAAGTGCAGCAATATTTTAAGTTGTATGATTTGTGAACTACTACCTAATCCAGTGGTTCTTCACTCGATGGCTTGTTACTGGAACGGAAGAAAACAGGGTCTCTCGGCCATGCTCTTAAACATATCTGTATGATTCATTCATATATTATTGAGAGTTCACATACAAAGGAATAAATTTCTTGTAGATACTTTTTCCAAATATTTAGATATTATCATGGATTAAATAAATAATATTACATATGTTGTTTATAGTTAAGGCATTAACGTTGTGGAGGTTTAAAGACATTGTAATTTATTTTTAACAAACACTGTTTATTTCACTTTTTTTTGTGAAAAAAGTGGAATAAACAGTGTTTGTTAAAAATAAATTACAAATAATATTACAAATACCATCACGCCATTTCCCAGTCATGGTTGGCAGATAGGAGAGAACGCGTGACTTTGATCGACACATATTCTTTACATATTCTACATCCATCTTTTACAATTCCTACGATTTCTCTGACTTTCTACGTTTCCTTTTTTCAAAATATCATTCACTTGATACAACCATAATTTTCTTGGTCTACCTCTTCCACTCACATTTGGACTGATTATTAATTGTGTTAGTCTTTCTTCATTTATTCGTTCTACATGCCTAAACCATGTCAGAGTGCTGATCTTTATCTTCCTTAATACAAAAGCCTTCATTTCATATTCATTTCTACTCACTTTATTCCATATTCCTTAATTAAATTGGCACGCATTTCTACAGCATGAATTTGGCCTTCGTATAATTTATTCTCAGATCTTTCGCTTCGAATATCTCATAAATAATAACGACGTACTAGTAGGTAAGACATCTGTCTCCCTAGCCTGAGGTCAGGGGCTCAAATCCCGCTGGAACCCAAATTTAAAAAAAAGTATACGAGTCGTGTTTTCACTTAAGTCGTCTTTAACATGTTTCTTATTGATTAGAATAGATTGCAAAATGTCAATAATCTCGTTAGGCTGTATTTTATACAGCGAAAGAGTAATAGAATACAAAATAATATAAATTAATGATGTATTAACTGTCAATATTTGTATTAACTGTCTTCAATGATGTATTAACCGTCAAGTATTTAATATAGCGTCGTGTTTAACAGACTCTAACCCCTATTTTTAACGAATTTAATTCAAACAAATTACATTTTTGTGTAACCTTTAAAACCCATGTCATAATTGACAGTTCATTAAAATAAAACAGTATTAGACCTTAGAACCAGAGCCAAGGTGTCGTAGTGTAACAAAAGAGCATGGATGGAAAGGGCTGAAATAATCTCCACCCTTCAAGCTGCATTAAGCTGTGCTCTCACGAGGGGTAGTTAAACATTCATGGCCACTTAAACTTAAGGTGTGTCTCCATTCTTACGCCCACACCCTGAAAACAAATATCCTCAAAGTAAGTTTCCACCAAATTGTATTTAAAATATATGTTCTACGAAACTCCAATCAAAAAAATTATCGTATCGATTTGCAAGAAATAAAAGTTTCCAATAAAATTAAATACGACTATTTAAATAAATCCGTTAAAAGGCGTGATGTTTGAAATTAAGATGTCATCGATTATTTCTAGGGCATTCTGATAACCCTCTTGGCAACAGATACCGGGTTTGATCCCGAAGATGATCTAATTTTTCATTTTACTTTTATAAAATTTGGACTCCTTTGAGGCTTTTCTTTTTTTCGTTCTTGCTGACAATTAACCTGAGGTGGTATACCACAAGTCAATAAATAAGGTTGTATATCAAATTAAGAAAACGTCTCAGTGTAATAATAACACAAATAATCTCTGTGATAGGTTCAATCAATGCCCATTATGTGGGCATTGATTGAACCTATGTCCTTGCGGTGCCCCCCCGATGTCCTTGCGGTCGGGCTCGCCCTACATTAGTGAGGTGTATCTCGGCCGGGGGAATGTTTGTGGGATGAGCCCAGACCTTTTAATGTCTTCTCTCTTAAATGTATTTTCTGCAGTTTATTTTGAGATGCATGTGCGATACTCGGAAGGAATTTACTATATATAGTATATGATATGTACACATTGTATTGCTGTCAAGGAACCTTTATTTGTTTGAATTGATCTGAGGCGGTATTTGTGGATTTTTCTGCCATCTATTTATTTTCTGTTTTTTTCTTTCTCTTCTTATTCTACTTGTGCAAGAGTGTGGGCTGAAAAACATCTGGTGTCTATAAATATATCAAACTATATTTATATAAAAGTTGTTGGTAATAACATATATGTTGGAGAAGAACAATCCTTGCATGCATTGACCCCTTTCAAACCTTTTTGTTTACATTTCACCATTAAACCACACCACCGCTGAACTATTGTTATACAGACATTTCACTGAATATCTGAAAGAAACTGGTTCTCCTTTTATGCGAAGGATTTCTCGAAGCTTATTAACATATATCCTTCGTATAATCGATGAAGTTATAAATGCTTTGCTTTTTTACACAAAATTACCACAATTGTCAACGTATCACTGTTGCACTTTGTTGGTTACAACAACTCACCTTTGTGGAATGTATGATAAACGCGGACACTGAACCAGGACACATCACGTAGGATCAAGGTTTTTTAAGATGTGGATCTTCAGATGTGTGCTCAAGATTCCCTGGACAGGTCATGTAACAAATATGGAAGTATTTGTAAGTAGATATAAAGATCTACAACTGCTTAAAGCTGTGAAGGCTCGTACTTATCTGTATATCGGTCACATACGCATAATGAGAGGCACAATATACATTATTCAACACATGATATTCAGGAAAAAATAAGTTACAGGGGAAAATAACGCATATCTTAATTTTAAAAACTTGCTGGAATGGCATGGGTGCAGTTCTGCTGAGTAATTCCGGGCTGCATTGAAGAAAATAATGATAACCTCCGATAGGAGACGGCACCTCGCGAAGAAGTTGATCGCAAGATAGTTCGAATTTTAAATCACAACATAAGCGTATATTTTCCAGTCGTGTCCCTTGCTGGGTAGGCTAGGAGAACAGATCTCCAAACTTTTCTATTCAATTACACAACTTTCACCTCCTCCACATTCATACATCTCGTCATGAACAATATTCTACTGTTCATACTTCTCACTTTACCTTCTTTTAAAATCTGGTGTATTTGAGCTAGCCACGTTTTCTTCATCTTTCACGCCCACGTTGCACTTCTGACTTGTATACTAGCTTAATTATTATTTCCTCATTCATTCTCTCCACATGTCCAAACCATAATCAAGCTCCTATTTTTATCTTACTAAAAACATCAATTTTATCAATGCATTAATTTAATACAATCTTAGTTCCTTCTTTATCTTACTTAAAACATCCTTTTTATCCTTGGTTTCATTTCTGACGTCTCTATTCCATCTTCTTTCAAACATTGACACTCCACATTTTTTCTTAGTGCACGAATCTTCACAACATCAATGTTACTTTTATCCTAGCAGACGTAGAAATTTATCGAAGCATATCAAGCATGCGTTTAATTTTCTATTTATTTTCCTTAATATAATATTTGATTTAATATAACGTTAACTTTTCTATGTTTTCTTAATGTAATATTTGCATTAACTTTTCTAAATTTCTTGAAACAGTATTTTTATTATACCTTTATACTTATAAATATTGGGAAACACTGCCCTAATTCGTTTAGTAAAGATGGGTTCCCACCTTTTACAAAACCACTTTTCCATACCTTTGTCTGAAAAAACAAACTGACTGCTGAAAGAATGGAAAGCTTCTATGAAATAGCTAATAGAATTAAAGATCGAAAGATGTTACTTGTTTTGTGTACGTACTTGATTTAGATTTTACCTTTCTGAAAAGGCGATTACTTCTAAACATGTTCCTGTTTGGAATATTAAGCACAGTATTCCTTTATATTCTAAAAAGAAAATGAATAAACTGGAATCCAAAATTAGGGTCTCGTTTTTTCAACTTTTTATGTCTTATCAATATATGTTACAACATACATAATAGTTTTAATGATTTCTAGGTCCTTATTTTTTTACAAATAAAACCATTATGATGACCTCCGTTGGTAAGACACCTGTTCCCCGACCAAGTTCAAATCCTGCTGGAACTCAATTTTATTAAAAAGCATTCCAGTCATGTTTTCACTTAAGGTCAGTTTAATATATTCTAATTGGTTGAAAGTGTTATATAATACATTATGACGTAGTTTTTTACAAACATTACAAAAAACCTTTACAATTTTCCTATAGAGATAAATTAGCGGCCTCGGTGACCTACTTGGTGAGATGTCTATTTTCCAAACAAGTGATTGCGGGTTCGATTTACGTTGTAACCCAACTCTTCATAAAAGGATTTGACTATAATTTCAACTTAAGACCTCTTATACATTTTCTGATTGATTGGAAGAGGTTACAACAAAGCATTAAGTACGCCAGGTTGTTCTGTATATAAAGAAAATACACGTATAAAATTGATATCGTATGTAAAATGAAGAAATATATTACATGTTAAGAGAATGAAAGAGCGAAAGAATGATTAAGCAAGTATACATGTTAGAAATGTAAGCTTTGCTTAGAAGAGACAGACCGACAAAAACGTGGCTGGATCAAGTGGGTTAGATTTTGAAACTCTTATATTATATTTTATTTATGGTTAAGGCATTAACATTGTGGAGGTTTATAGACATTGTAAATTGTTTCATCAAACACTGTTTATTCCACTTTATGTAACGGTATAACCCTACCGTTTTCAAGGTTTTCACCTCATCATCAGGAGAGCACAAACAAGTATTTTTTGTTCTCCCCTGATGATGAACGATATAACGGTATAATACGTAACGGTATAACCCTACCGGTTTCAAGGTTTTCACTTCATCATCAGGGGAGCACAAACAAGTCTTGTTTGTTCTCCCCTGATGATGAGGTGAAAACCTTGAAACCAGTAGGGTTATACCGTTACATTGAGTGGAATGAACAGTGTTTGATAAAACATATTACTCGTATATTACATTACCAAGGCCACTGTTGATATTATGACATAACTATTGATACAGTAACACTATATATGTATGATATGTCATCATCCCTGACGTTCTTAATGACTGAGGATCGTGAATTTTTTTTACATGACCATGCATTTGTCTCTCCTCGACCCACACTGGCCCTAGGGATAGTACACTACAGTGCGATAGTACACTCGTTATAAAATTTGACTCATACTTAACGTGACCATTTATTTTTTGACTCAAAACGGGACATTGGTTTATTTAAGTCAAATAACCATAGGTAGTCATTGAAAAAAAAATACTTTTTAAAGTTATATTGATGTATTTAGAAAAATTAAGATAACATTAAAGTTACTAATTGAAATCCAAAATGTTTAGTTATATTTATATTTTTCAGAGGAACAAATTTGTTTTAAAACATTTGGTGATGATTTTAAGTAGGAATGAAACTCTTGGCACGTTTTTTTTATATTGACCTTGGTAATCAACATCGCCTTTAAAACTGGAATTTGTAACTGAGTTTTCTCAGATGTCCATAATTTGTTCATCATAGAAAATACTCTTTCTACTGGAGCATTTGTAGCAGGCAAACATAAAATATATTCAATTAAAACAGAAAAATTTTCATGCTGCAGATTGTTGGCGTGAAAATGTTTGAATACTTCCACCCAACGAGTTTCCGTGGAAACATTTTGATTATTCCATTCTGTTACCTTTTGCGATGTAATGTAGTTAGAAATTAATGAAAATTCGTCAAAAACTTCTGTATCTTTATTACTATCAATATATTCCTTTTCAATTAGGACATCCAGAGCTTTTTGAATGTCTTCCCATGCGGGGACGTTTTTTAAATCTGCCCAAAAAAATATCTCCATTTCTTTGGTTAGAAAGCAAGTCCACTGCTCCAGATATTCACGGCTTGTTTTATAAAATTCTTTAGCCGTCCTTTTCACAAACTCTTCATCGATACCAGTACCATTATCTTTCAATTTCACCATAAATTGACGGACTGAAAATGGGAGAAACTGATTGGTCTGTTTCTGAGTGAAATTATCTTTTAGTTGATTGATTTCTTTTGCAGCTTCAATTGCTGATACAGTCTGACCTTCAAGTTTCAATACAGCTTGATGAAAACTTGCTGACTGAGCGTGTAAAAAATAAAGCCACAATTCTGATGTGGGATCTTCAAAAAAGTTTTTTAGTAAAATGGGACATTTTTCAATACTCAAAAAGTAGTTTTTTAATGGCTGATACATTTTTAAAACCCTTTCTAATGCAGGCATAAGAGCAAGCCATCTGGTTTTGCTATAGCCGAGCATTTGTTGATATTCCGTTTCAGTTTCGGCGCAAAACTCCTTTAGAGCTTCAACTCGAATCGTGTAAATATAAAAAAATGAATATATCTTCACAATTATACTTTCATAATCTAAGGGTAGCCCATCTGCAGCAGATTTTACAGCATTATGAATTACATGGGCTCCACATCCAATACCTATTTATGGCTTTTTCATAAATGTTTGTAATTTTGTCAAGACATTGTTAGTTCCTCGCCTAGCTGCGCCCCCGAAATTGACGTTGGCATTGTCCCCACAAAATGCCACGACTTTTTCTGTTAAATTGTAATCTGTCAACACTTGGTTTAAATAATTGACAATAATATCTGAAGTCTCACCTGGCTGTTCTTGTAGGTCTAAAATTTTCACTTGTACACCTACGTAGGGTAGAAAAAAGCGCACTACAATAGGGTATATTTTCTTACTACCATGGTTTGAAGCGTCAGTCAAAATTGTAATACAATTCGCCGTATCAAGATCATCTTTTAATTCTTTCATCGCTGTACGCGCCAAAACATTTACTGCAATAGCTTCTGATTTCGTACGCGCGCATGTAAATTTCAAATCAAAACATGATTGAATTATTTTCGAAGCACAATCATTGGAGCGAAAACTGTGATTTTCTTGTATCGTGTGATAAGCCCAGACGCCTTCTGCCGCAGCGATATCCAAATCCTTTGTCGTTGGCGCGTCTGATTTCTTAAAAAAATTTAACATCGAAGAACTCGAAGCGGCGGCACGGTCGGCATTTTTATGCTTTTCAGATTTTAAATGTTGTTCAATATCACCTGCACCACTATGAGAAACACTAAATTCTGTACGACACTTTTCGCATCTGACATCTGAGGGAGTATTTATTTGCCTAATAAAAGGATATTTTGCTTGTAAGCTAACATTAAACGAACACTTACGTTTTGGCATATTAACTTAGGATTCCAAAACAAAAGAAGTTAAAGAAAATTACTAATCGAGCATCAAACAACAAAACAATGAGCGAGAAGTGAGCGAACGAAAACTCTGTCAAATAACAATAATAAGCCAAAGCGCGCGCGAACGTTGGCATCCTCGGCTACTCTCGGTTATCGTCGCGTCAACGGACGACGCGGTCGGTCTTGCTCTCGCACACTGCTCGCGTCCAGCCGACCGTACGGTAAGCTTTGGTTCCTCAATTTTCGCGCGGATTCCGAAAACGGGACAATTTTGCGTCCGAGAATTTATTTCGGGGACACCGGGACTCGTAATTATAAAATGGGACAGTCCCGTTCAAAACGGGACGTCTGGTCACGTTACTCATACTACAATATAATTAATGACCTGTCCCCGAGGAAGAGCCAATCATCTGCTGGCATGACACCGGATTGTGAAAAGGATACACAGGTAGCACCAGCAAAAGATCAGATACTACAGATGGAGATGAAAATATAAAGAAAGTAGTTATTTATACTGCACAAGATCTTCAAAGATTTAGTCACCAAATCATTCACTATTACAAAGCGTCGTGATCTATGCAATTTTGATGGTACAGTTACGATGACTCGTTTTCACTTTTCTTGGTCACTTATCGTTTGCATGATAGTATACAGGCTTTGCTCAGTCATTCCTTCTCCTGATCACTACGTCTTATTTGGCTCACGTCTGAAAATGTATAACATTTTCGTTGTATACAGTACAACCTGAATGGGCTATTAACACATAGTAATATTTTCTGAAAACCAAGAAAGAGTTTCATTCCCAATTTACCTTTCCTCTCCACTATCCCTTCCTTTTTCCTTTGATTGATGATATGTCACTTTTATGTAGGTATATTGTTCATAAATTTTGTATAAATAAATATTGATTTGAATCATTTTTGCTACCTTATAACTTCCCTATATTAACGTTTATCTGATTAATTCGAAGAGATTGATACCTGGTAATAGGCCAGCCAAATCTTATAAAATTAAGTGTTAAAATAAATATTTTTTTAAATAAAGATGTTTAATGAAGTAAAAAACACAACTCAAATCCTATTTATAAATATTTGGGTTCCATCGGGAATCAAACGCGTAACCTCTAGGATAGAAAACAGACGTCTTATACGAGTAAGATAGGTCACAAAGGCAATCTGTAAGAACCGTCAGATACGCTAAATATTGATCCATCTTACTATTTATTTTTCAAATGTTTTATAAGATATTTAAATAAATGTTAAAATGATGCAACACTGTTTCCTCTCACAACATTTCAAACATTTATCTTGAAAAGAAAAATGGTGTCAGATATGAAACTTTCCTACGGAATTGTTCATAAATGAAACATGCCAAGGAAACAAGTTGCAATGGATTTGAGTCAAATGAAAACAAAACTCGACTTTGTTCGAGATTACTAGTAACTCATTCGAAGGCTAAACACAAGGCAAAACTAGCCCCTCGAGCTTAATGGAAACCCAATACTTCTCTCAACATCTTTTAGGGTGATGATTCCACGGTACTGGTGCCTTGAAATACAAATATCTCAGACGTCAAGTTTTATTCCTGAAGTTACATTGTGTTTTAATTTTATTGATGTCAAATATGGTATTAAATCAAAGTCAGAAGGGATCACTGAAATTCTCAAAATAATTATAAACAAACTTTCGGGACATTCATGTAAATTTATAAGTGAAAGTTTATATATCTCTTTAAAATTGATAAATAGTAGGAATGAAAAAACATCAAATGAATATTTCATATAAATAATGTTTAAAAAATAATCAAGTAAAGAGGTTTAAGGGTAAAAAAACTCAATTTTGCATTAACTTGTTTTTAATGCTAAATATTAAGAGAGGTTTTAGAAGAGTCCATTAAAAATAAAATGTTAGAAAGTAATGGAAAAAACTCTGAAGCGAGCTTTTCAATAACACTCTCACACATTAAGCCTTCACATATTCCTTATTTCATAAATTGACAATATGCCTTCGACAAGTCCTCCGATTTTTTGAGCACATTGCTCGTGGCCAAGGAGATAGTTTGGAGAGTTTTGTGGTGAC
Organism: Odontocerum albicorne; assembly: GCA_949825065.1. NCBI lineage: Eukaryota > Metazoa > Arthropoda > Insecta > Trichoptera > Odontoceridae > Odontocerum > Odontocerum albicorne. The sequence continues at coordinate 22,736,239 of OX463849.1, read as the reverse complement.
TGGAGAGGCATGGAAGGACAACGCATAAGAAAAAATATCCCAATGCATTAGACTGACCAATAGAGAGCATTTCGAGCCGCGGAGTGCAAGGATGGATGGAGGGGAGTCGTCGGAGACTATCACAGGAGTCACGATGCCCAATCATAAGCTATACGACAGGATGATGAAGGTGATTTCATAAATTGGTAAAATAATAATGTTTACATTAATGTCAGTATTTATAATATTATAAAAAAAAAAATTTAATTTAAAAAAACAAACAAATTCATGCATAAGGTGCGAGTAATTTACCCCCTGTGCTATCGGTATGTGGTTAAGCTATCGGTTTGTGGTTTAGCATAAAAATATCAAATTCAACCAAACGATTTTATTATTACTTGTTATGTCATTAGAAGTATTTACTTTATGTTATACTTTAAGTGTCTACAGTCCAACCTGATGGATTTATTGCTTTTGGTAATCTCTTCCAACCAAGTGGATAGATTCCTTTAGAGAAAAGTTTTTTTTCTTATATACAGGATGACGCGTATTTCCAACAACATTCTCAAGAAAGTAATAATGAGTATCAATACAAATAAAAAATATAAATATTGTATTCATTCTCTACCGAAATAAAGTTGATAAATATTGAAATAAAGTCTTAACCATGCTTTGTAATAAAAATTATCTCATAAACAATTATGAACCGATGGTCACAACTAATTAGTCCACTCCTAAAAAACAATAAAAAGAACACCCGGGATGTTGTGCTGAAGCTCTCCGTGTAAATCAACTGTAGAATGTGGAAATCAGGATCCTGAAAATGAATGATTGGATTTCCTGAATATTCAGTGAAAAATCTTCAAGGTTCTTTGAAGGAAAAAAACTCTCTGAGCATTTTAGAAAGTTTCTAAACGAGCAAAAAGAAAATAAACAGTAAGTTTTTTTAACGTAATTTATTATGATGATACTATCAGAGATTATATACAGAGCGCGATTGACGACTTGAGAGAGAGAATTAGTCACAGAGAAGGTGTAAAGATACACGGGCAAAAGGTGGATATGATAAGGTTCGCTGACGATATTGCTATGGTTGCTGAAAGTGAAGAGGAACTACAAGAGGCCTTGACAACTATGGAAAGCATTCTTCAAAATAACTACAGTATAAAGATAAATAAAGACAAAACAAAGCTGCTGACTGTAGGCCGAGCGCAACACCAGATGAGAATAGTGATGTCGGGTAAACCACTAAAGAACACCGAGGAGTTTGTCTACCTCGGGAGCAAAATAACATGGGACGGTCGGTCCAAGAGCGAGGTCGACAGCCGTATACATCAGGCTAGACTTGCATTTAATAAAAGGTCGAAAATAATAGAATCAAATAATATAGACCTAAAACTGAGAATACTCCTCATCAAGACCTATGTATGGAGTATCTTGATGTACGGCTGCGAGACATGGTGCCTATCCGAAAGAGATAGACGAAGACTAGAGGCTTTTGAGATGTGGTCCTATAGAAGACTATTAGGAGTTTCCTGGAGAGACCGCATCACAAATGAAGAGGTTCTCCAACGAATCGAAGGAGGAAGGCACCTGCTCAGGATCCTGTCCGAAAGGCGTGCAAGATGGATCGGTCATATAATACGACAAGAGGGCCTCTTGCATGCCATAATGGAGGGTATGACCGAGGGGACAAACTCTAGGGGACGCCCACGCCGAGAGTACCCGGAGGACCTGTTGGTGGACGTGCGCTGCTCAACATATACAGATTTAAAAAGAGCCGCACAGGACAGGGGGGAATGGAGGAGAAGAGTTGAAATTGCTGCAAACCAGTCTTAGGACTGCAACCACGGAGAGATCAGAGATTAAAAAAAGTGCGTGCCTAACGCGATAATTGTAATATACGAAATTAGATTTTATAGAATTTCTATATTAATATCGGTTTTCTTTTCAATAATTATTTTTTGGGTTTCGATTTTCAGTTCAATAGAAATTCTGAAAAAAAAAACATTTATTTGGTTCTGGAAATTCGACTTTTATTTGGTTCTGGAAATTCGACTCGATTCGCAAGTTTAAAAATCCGAAGCATAAATATAAGACAAAAATTACAGGAACTCTACTTTAAAGGCAATATATGTATACAACAGTCCCTCGTTATCCGCGAGACCAGTATCCATAATTTCAATTTAAGCGCGATAGATCTCTCGCGATTTTTTTAAAAACTGGCACCTAAACAGAGCTACCTACGATGACGATAGACTTACCAATGACCCAAGGATTGATCTCAAGTCACCCATGTAAATAGTTGCGCTCCATCTTGTGAGGAGTATATTATTTTGAATAAGTCAAAATGGATAAAAAAATTCCCATAAGAACTAGAGGACGCCATTCTGATCAAGAAGGGTTAAGCCTTGCAAAAAATATAATAGAATCTTAAAATGTCGTTAATTTCTGTGCATTCGCATAGAGCGTGTCAAAATCGATACGAATCTTGATGTTCTGTAATGTTCTAGAAGTAATTTCACGTGATCGAAATATTATTTATTTTTTTGAGGCAGCGCAGTGAATCACGGCAAAGGGATTGAAGCCAGAAACCGCTATCCGCAGGTGTGCTCCTCTGTCATCAATACCCCTACCATTCCGGGAGACTATATATTCTGAGCCTCGCGGAGCTGAGCAGGCATCTCTCGCAGGGCGAAGCGCTGCTCGGTTCACGTCAGCCTGTGCTATATCGTAATTCTTTTAATTAATAATAATGGCTCGGGCCTAATTCTAAACTCTAATACATTTAGAGCCTAATTCTACGCCAAGATTTCTCTTCTATCGACACGCTGCATGCTGTGACGTCATATTCCGAGACCATTTCACGTTCTACACCAAGAGATCTCCGCCGTTCTCCAAGCGGGTGCCAGAACAGGTCGTCTTCACGGCCGTCACGGATCGATCCGCAGCTCCAGCTTCTATAATTCGCGTTCAAGTGTGCCAAGATTACTCCTATTACGTCATTATAATCTTGAAGGTATTGTGATCCTATCTTATTTGTAATTCTTTGGTAATTTCAAATTTTACACTACCTTGCTTCTTTTGGTCACGACGCTTCCAAGGCGATCGTTAGAAATAATCTTTAAAGTTAAACTCTTCAATTGAAGTTATTAGTCAGATTCTTATTCAAATTCTAACTAGTCCTACCGGGATCATTGATCCGGTAGTGATAATAAATAATCTAATTTAAACTATTACTGTGTTTCATTGTTATGACCCTTTCCTCTGACGAATATGCTGTGAGAAATTCTTGTGGTTTTACCCGTCGAATCCCGAGACTAAAGAGATCTGTGTTCACTTTCATTTACCGATGAGCTAACCTCGAGTTATGATTCATTTCGATATTCTTGAAATTAAATTATTTAAAATTACATTAACCTTAAGTATGTAAAATCGGAAAACAGTCTAACAATATCTCGTAATGAACACATCGTCCCCGGTATCTCGGTGTTTTTGTTCAAATAACCCTTATACTTATATACCTGTCCTTGTCCTCAGTGAGATACAGGCAGAAGCCTAGTTTACTGGGGGCACGACAAATGAAAGGCATCAAACCCAGATCCATTAAAATTGTGTGTTCAAATTAAATTACCTGTTGGTTTTTTGCAAATTGTGTATATTTCTTGTCATTGTAAAATAAATAAATGAAATACCGTTATAATGTCTCCGAAACGCAAAATTTGTAATGCTATTGGCTCCTCCAGAGATTTCGCCAAGTGCTTGCAATAAGTTATAAGCTAAAATTTCTTGA
>OX463849.1:22417839-22732267 GCA_949825065.1 Odontocerum albicorne | reverse complement strand
GGAAAAAAATACATGTTATTTTTCTTATCAACTCAATCTATGAAATTACGACTTTTAATAATAAACAGAAAAAAAATGATATTCATTTAAAATTTCTTTATTAGAGCAACTAAAATGAAAAAAAAAAGTAAATGTGAAACACAAAATTGAAACCAAATGCGTTTTTTGGGTAATATTTACAAAGTGCAATAGTTGGGTTTATTGGGGACAATTTCATAAAAAAATGAGGTTAATAAAATTCAGTAGCCATTTGTTGAGCTTTTGACAGATGCTAGAACTTACAGCTGTAAAATATAATAAGAATAAATTTATTTTAGCAATAGAAAGAAAATGAGCCATTTTTTAGAGGCTCAAATATTATGATTAATTGTCAGATAAAATATAAAAATAATAAAAATACATTTAACAAATTATTAAAAACATAATCATCAACTTGATGCCCTGAACAGTGTAACATACTCGTAGTGCCGTGATCCCGCCATATCCCAGCGGCACAGTCTATAATTTACCCCATTAGTTGCCTCTATTGTGTCCCCTTCATTGAAATTATTTATATGTATTTTATTATACCTTGAGTGAAAAATAAAACTGCACATAACACAAAACCCCACCGAAAGAAGGAAGAAAACATCTGTAGTAACAACATACAAGACCAAACAACATAATAAATCCAGCGAACACCTTGATTTGGGAATGATACAATGTGTCAGAATATTAAATAAGCGACATTGACTGTTAAATTACTCGAACTGTCCAAAATGAGCAGTGTTTAATTTATTAATCGCTAGGTTAGCAATTCACATTTTTGTTAAGTGTTTTGTGTATTAGCGCTCTTACTCTGCCAGGCGTAATAATTTGGTTCTCGTTTTATTTTAATAATTTTAAAAGGATACATAACTCCTTCCGATTCCCGTGTGCCCTTGAACTGTGCACGATTAAAAAAATATTCAAATATTAATAAATACTATACGAATGATTCGTACTATGTACGGTTTTAAAGATTTTTTTTATAACGTCTCCGTTATAAAAGTGTTATATTATTTATATAAAATACTTAATTATAAAATATTCACGGAGTGGTCAACTTACTACTCCTGCAAATACATTACATTTCAATTTCCCAAATAAATGGCCGCATCAAATACAATATCGCCTCGGCACATTAACTGACAGCTGAATGTCAAAACTATAAAATCTTCACTCGCGACTTCACATTTAAATGTTATTACTAAATGATTACTGCGCTCGAATTATTTTATTTATAAAAGTGAAAATTATGCGTCATATATTATTTCAAATCAGAATTTTCTAAATTATAATCGATAATAATATATTCGGACAACATCTGTTTTTTATTTAGTATTGTTGTTTTCAACAGAATACGTATTGGCTTTCGCTTTAATTATTTATTCGTTTTTTTTTTTGCATATTTTTTGTTGTTTTATAGGATCTAATTGTGTCGGTTCTGTCGGTCAACAGCCGTGTCAAGCCGGCTTGCGTCATATTTTTTTATTTGTCTGTTTTTTATGGTTATGGTTGCATCGTTATTTTTGATATTGTAGATATTTTTAGTGTTTCACGTTTTATGTAGTGGGTTTCTGCTAAAAACTAATCAATTGACATCGTACATGATGTCGGATATCGTTTAATTTTGTTCAGTTTTACGAATAAATTGTATAAGCCATATTTATAACTAGGCAATGCATTATTTTATGTTTTTATTTAGTTTAAAAATAATTATAAAACCATTTTAACTTATTTTACTTAAATCGATCATTTTACATCCGAGAACATCTTATTTTTGCATTATTATATTACATTTTTCGTTATACACAGTACAACTAGGCTATGTCTTGCCAACTAGGTTACGGAAGTCGTCTAGCTTCAAGTATTGGAGGGATATCCAACAGTATATAAATCATATTTCTAATTCTTATCATATTTCTAGTTTTTATCATATTTATAGTTTTTATCATATTTATAGTTTTTGTGTTAACACTAAAAATTAATGTCTATTCAAATATAATAAAAAATTGAAACACTGTTCTATTCACTTGAAAATGTATATTTAACCCAACTAGTTTTAAGTCATATGCGACTCCTCTTCAGGAGAATTCCGAACTGACCGAGAGTCGGTTCAGTGTACCTAGAAAAGATGAGTCCGGACAATTTCCGGTTTTCACGAATATAGAAAAAAATGCTCAATTTCTGCAACATTCACATTGAATTTCGTTTTTCGAAATCCAACATGATTTTATTTTTTTACTTAAATATTGACTTGGATTACTAATTTAAAATAGCTTTAGTTTAATGAAGTTGTCAATAAGGTGAGTTGGTTCACTAAATTGCACTTTATGAATAATTTATTTCCTGTCCATTTCGAACATGCCAATTTTTTGCATTTACATTTTTTACATTACATTTTACGGGTGAATACAGAAATACAACATGTTACAATAAAATATATCAAAACCTTAAATGACTAATATGATTTGCAGTAAAAAAATACAAACGTGCTACTGCACGCAACAAGCTAGGACTCAGAAAACCCCGGCCGCATGTCGTGCAACAAAAAAAAATATTTTATACTTTGTTAACATATTTCAATGGACACGTTTAGATGCCTCTTCATATATTCTAACTTTTCTCTAACATATTAAAAATAGCTTTGACAAATTTAAAAGATTATTATGTGAAATAAAACCCTAATTATAAAAAATACAATGAAATAATGTGATAGAATGAAAGTAAAAAAACTATTAACGCACATTTATAAATAGTTATAAACATTGAGATTTAATCTGGAAATATTTAAAGAAAGACAAAAACTTTAATTTAAAAGTAAATACTTTAAAATTTTAATTATGTTCAAAGTATAGTAAAAAAGTAGAAACAATAAAATTTATTACACGTAGGCATGTATTTATATTAATGTATTGGTCTAAACCATAGTTTCCCAAATTATTTCGCCTCGTAGACCACTTGCCGATTTTTTTGTTTTCCGTAGATCTCCTGCCTGCCTAATATTGAATTTTCCTAAACTTATTAACTTTAAATGTGTTTTTGACAGCTGACACAATGCTGTTCACCTTGATAAGGTTTTTTGTAAAGTGCCCAATTGTAAAAAAAGAAAAACATGTAAGCACAATTTTTATTCATACCTTTATTGAAAAGACACAAAATGCAAGTAAATATTTGGCTTTGGAACGAAACAAATCATAGCCTAGTAAAATTCTAACATAAAATGATTACACAACTAATACTGTTAATGAGAGGGATGAACCTGATGCTCTGATAACAATGATTAAATATTTGGCTTCAAATTAGTGAGTAGTCTTAAATCTCCACGTTCAGTGATTTGCATTCGATTTCTTTATATAAGTATTTTCTATGTCTAATATAAGTATTATGTGCACACAATCTGTGTTAGGTGTAATAAGACATTTACGGGACGCCTAAATACTGATGATGATTTGCCTAAATGGGATCCATTTACATCTCGTGCACCCCCAATTTCTTTTCTCGCTGACATAAACCCCCTGCAAGTCGAAATCGACCCTCGGGGATCCATATTGACCACTTTGGGAATCTTTGGTCTAAACACATTTTGACTTAAGTGATATATTCGTTTATACACAACGTTTCAGTGACAATACACAATCTCGCGAAAAATACACCATTGGCAAAAATGTTTTTTTTTTTAAATTAGGTAAAAAAATATTCACAAGCATAGCATACCCATTTCCTAGGCAGTAAAATATGTTGATAACAAAGTTCTGAAAAAAAAACCTTGATTGCGCAATCATACATATAACCGATTGCTTCGTGTTGCTTGTTGGACACGTAGTCTTACAAGCTCAAGAACATAAAGATTAAATGTTAATACCATTATTAAGTTCAAATGAATAACACAAATCAAACTGCTGAATTTACAATACGCACCCGGTGAGATTTCTATCTAATAACTGACTCGTTATACGAGCTTTAGTCCTGAGAGACCAAATCCGCAAATATCAGACGGACTTCATACTATTGAATGAGGCGCCGGCCATTCGCATTCAGACAGCAGCCTTCTTTCTCCGTCAGAAATCTCTGCTCTGAAGATCCTTATAAATCATATTGCTCTGGCCTCAAACTCATGCTTCGAAGTAACGCCTTGATAAAAGCTATAACGATGGACGTTTTTTTATAATGGGCAATCCACCCATACTATGATGATTAGTGCTACCAAAATAAAGTCATTATGCAATTAAATGAATCAGTGTAATAAAACTATTTTTTTTCTGAACAATTTAAAGTTTTAACTGGTTAAGCTTCAAAAATTTAACATTCGAACTATAAATGGAAAAGTTCCACGAAAAAAGCAAGAAACACAACATTTATTTGACGCGGTAAAGATATTGTTTTTAGTAAATAAAATCTGTCTTGCAAAGGACATCCAAAAAATAAATTGTCTTTAGTTTCAACATCCTATCCCCTCTCGCAGCCGGGATTCTTTCTCCCCAATATCCATTATGTAAAGGTGACTAGCCACCACGTATTAGCCGGTCCGCAAACGACACACGACAGACACTTCCATCATGTTCATTCTTATTATATTAAACCAAGGTTTCAAAGGGATAAATTGTTGGATTGATTAACGATGGACGTTATTTATCCTGCATATTTGTCCACATTGGTAGAAAGATTTAAATATACATAAGTAAATATTTATATCTGTAAAAACAAAACGACAACCAGCATGGCATGGTCGGTAAGATGCTGGTCTTTCAACCGGGGGTCCCTGATTCGATTTCCGATTGCAGTCTCAGTCTGGTTAAAGAGTTCGCCTTGGAACAATTCTTGCACGTGCTATAAGTATGCAATTGTTATTGCATGTCCATGTACGGTAGTATTTCCAACACGTGCGATGGCAAAAGTTGAGTTATTTACGTACTCTAGTGGTTCTTAACCGGGGGGCTCAATTAGTGGGACCGACGACAATAATTTCTCCCTGCCTATCTTTAACACGTCCTCATCATTAATTCGAATATGCTGAGAAGTATCATAAGAATGAATTCGAAAAATATTTTTTTGGCTTTCATCTGAATTGACAAGCTGTTTGTGTACTTGCGAGATAGTTTGAAATTTAAGACACTGCTGAGTTATTGTACTCGACCCCGTATCAAAATCTGACGTTAATTGCTTTCTACGTGATTTTAATGAAATGCATATTTTTTCTACGTGATTTTCATGAAAACTCATTGAAGAGTTGCGTAGTTAATTGACTATCAATGAAAGTTAACATGATAATATTGTCCTCAGTGAGATTCAGGCAAAAATCTAGTTTACTCGGAACACGACAAATGAAAGGCTACAAACCTGGGTTTGTATCTGGATCCGAGTAATTTTACCAGACAAACTCTTCTACCAGACTTGGACCCTTTTTTATTATTTTTTTTAGAAATATCGGGAATCGAGCCCAAACCTTTTATATAAGTCAAGCACCTTTTCAACTTGGTCACGGAGGTAGTCAAGTACACCGTTAATTTATATTGTCCGTACTGATCAAAATGAAAGTGAAGCTTTTTAAATTAAATATCAATTATTGAACTAGAAAAGTGTTATAGACAATATTTTCTAAGTAAGATTTCTTAAGAATTATAGATTTTTTTCACGTACTATCTTTAATTTTCAATAGTGACACTTAGAAGTTGATTTTTGTTTTATTTATTCTAATGTTTTCTTTTTTTAAGAAAATGTATATAAACTACTTAAGATTTTTGCGTCAAGTCAATATGAAAACTCAATTAATTTATTGAATGTATCGATCGGTATGTTTATTTTTATGTGTTAGAAAGGGAAAATGGCCTGCAGCGAGGAACGTAGATTTTCTCTATGTATAGATAGATATATTGAAAACCAATCCCCTTTATATTGCAGATATCTCAAATAACGTAGATCAATTCGTTACAGAAATATGACATCAAATCCTTACAGACTGAAGTAATAAACTATGGAAAAAGGAAATATCTGGCCATAAATTAAGTAATTTTTGTATCAGAATTCAATGAAGTTAGACGAAATTTCTGTATCGCAGTAAGCGCGCTAGATGTAGCATATATAACTTAGTACAGCAAATAATTAAAGTCACCATTTTTAGAATATTTCCGGTTTTTTATTCAATAATCAAGTAATATTATTTATTTAATTCTGTAATGTTGCTAGTTATCAGAAAACCAACGTAAAAAGAAGACGGTGACAAGCTGCTAGTGGCAAGCAAGCGTGCGCATAATTAGGTTCCAGCGTCCTCATCATCTCACATCCTCCGACGGCAGAACCCCGGCTCCCAGGAACATGTGGAAGAATTATTGATTTTTAACACAAGACAACCGTAGTCCGGAACCTATCTTATAGCTGAATCTTAATTTTTGAAAAATAAACAAACCGAAGCGTTATATTATAAATTTGAATACAATCATTTAGACTCTGATAATGAATTAATTTTATTTAAGATGAATATATTATTAAACAAGCTACACTAAAATGTTTAGAATTTCTTAACGCTAACAGAGGAGATTCCAAAGATTTATTATTGTATAATTTTACGCAAGTTGCGTACCAAGTTTATTGCTTAACAAATCATTGCTCTATTTTATTATTCTAAACTCCGCGAGAAGTTTTGTATTTAATGCCTTTTCAGGAATTAGAATTCATTGCTCGTTGAACTACATTATATTTGTTGGTTTTCCAATTTTCACAAACCGATCTCTTACACCAGAGCCTCCGTACCTTTGGATTATATTCGTGCTATTTTTTTTCAGGCTCAAAGTTTTTAATTCTTGGAAATATATTTCTGCTTCTTGATGTACAATATATCTTGAATCTGTTGTTGCGAAAATCATTCTTGATAAGTAGATCTCCAGCTGTCTCGTGTGGCGCTATGCATGGTATTCGGCTTCTGTTCATTTTATCCACATGATTGCGCCAGTACCGCCTTCTCTTTCTGCTTCATCTGACAATATCACCTATGTACCAGGTATGTTGAAAGCGAGAGTTTGTTACCATATCTTTGAAAGATTTTTCTGAGATAGTTTGTAATATTCTCATCTGGGATGCTCGAAGAAGACACATTGTTTTATTCGTGTCGACTCTGGTTGAAACATTAGTCATCATCAATCTGACACAGGTCTTATACGTTCGAACTTTGCTATCGATTTGCTTTCTTTGTTTTTCCCAGATCGCATCTCTTAGACACCCAAATATTGATGCCGCCTTATCTGTTTGTTCCCTTACTTACATGTATCGATCATTGTGGATGGATATGTCAACACACAAGTGTTTAAATTGCATCACTTGCTTAGTAAGCTTATCGTCGATGACATATTAGCACCTTCTTGACTATTTGGATATTGTCAAACTCGTAGTTTTGTTTATTGAGATGGTCATATTATATTTTGTACCTGGTTAGCGATGGAACTTTACCGCTTTAGCGATGGATAAAAGAGAGATGCGTACAGTTTTTCAACATTTTATTGGATTTATAAAATTGCAGCCATTCACGTAATTTGGACAATCATTTTAACACTTTTTACGACACAAAATACAATATACATAATTATCATCGTCATCCTCGATTTTTTTACCGTTTGGGGTTCACGTGACGAATCACTTTTCTCCATCGTGCTCTGTGCAAGGCCACCTCCCAAGTCCGGTTTAAATACTCATGTCTTGAATGATGATATCCTTTCACCGTTTCTTTTGACGACTTTTTCCCCTTTTTCTTGCGCTTTCCATTCCCTGTTACTGGTTTCGCACATATTCATATGGTTTCCTTAGTACATAAATATACATCCATACCACCGAAGCTTAGCCTTTATCAATTTCAACAAGATTGGAAAACCTGTATCAATTTCAACAAGATTGGAACAGTTCTTTTTTTCTTGCTCACTCCTGAAATCAGCCACAACATTTCAGAGTCATGACATCTCTATTCTATAGATTCAACTGTTACTTAGCACTCAGCTCTATACAAGGTCTTCTTAGTACGCTTTTACATAAAGTTTAGATATATTATAGACATATTTATAAAGTTATTCATTATTTTATTCCTCTTGACGGCCCTGTCTTACAGAATCCGTTGACGTCACTCTCATATTGGAAAAATATTCAGCCTGAAAAACTGATATAATTAATCTTCATCCGGCTTGTTGACAGTAAGTTCTTGGTCGATTTCCAATTCATCGGGAGACAAATCTTAGATTTTAAAGTGATTACAATCGACATATTTATCACTGACTTACGTTAGAAATTAATTCAAGACTGTTAAAAAGAGAAGTTAAAATATATTTGAATTTTCCCAACTTTTTTGTTAGCTGGAATTATTTAAAAGAAATAATTTTATATGAATAGTTTTGGAATATAAATCAGTAATATGGTAACTCCATAATGATATCTATGCAGAAGTGTTTACGTATGTTTGACTTCAAACTAAAAAAAATACAATAATTGGGTTTTGCTATGGTATTTTGATATAAGTAAGTGATGAGTTTTACAGCCTTGTTAGATAAGAGAAAAATGTTTGATATTATACGAGTAACATTATACAATATTGTCAGCTCCGCACAACAGTTCCGCAGTCACTCTGCATATCAAGCTACACGTTCCTTTTAGGCCTACCTGATAAAATATGTTGATCCACAATGACGTTAGTTACATTAAATTATTTGTTCAACTCCTGAATAACAATACAACATAAATGAGGCAATCAGTATTTTTATAGCAAGGATTTTTCTTCAAGTGCTATCAATTCACATTAATCTACCGGGACCACTTATTACTGTTTTTTTCCCCGACACGTGTTTTTACTTCTTTTCTTGAAGCCTTTTCAAGTGGAATGATCCCGGTTTGAAGTCAAGCGTCTTACAAGTATAGCCTCAAAGATCATCATTTTGGAGTTAATTACCCAGATTTAAAAAAAAACATTCTATTCTGGTTTTCACAAGGATTCTCTTACATATTTTTGGTCGGTTGAAGAGATTGGCAGATGGCAATTAACTCGCCATGTTAGATTTTATACATCGACAGTGTAATACTTACCGATGTGTTATTCTAAACAAATGTAGATGTGGAAAGTACTCAATCTTATCGCCGCAGCCACCCACCACCTTACTTTTCTAACTTTTTTTTGCAGAATTTTTAACCCGTCAATAAGAATGGGTTCGAATTCCTAGTTAAAACGCCCTCGAAAAGAGTTTGATTTCTTAATGGTGCTATATACTTTAAGTTAACATTTTATTATTATTAAATTTTACGTTATTATGGAACAAGGAAAATGAACATATTGAGATCCACTGAGTCTGCGGAACCCGTTAAAGAAGAACACCCTTAAATGTTAAAATTTCAAAGTTCATTGTAATTCTTGGATTAAAATTGTATACGTAGGAATAAAAGGTAATTTAGCAAATATAATCAACAGCTTTGATCCCCATATTATTGCACAAGAAATGGGCCAATATTTTTTCCCCATGACTCGGGCGTAAGATTATGGATGAACGGAGTTGATTAACAAGATTCCACGGAGAATATAATCAGCTTAGAATAATAAGTATATCCGTGGAAAATCTATTTATACCGCGCTTTAAGAGGTAAGATACTGTTGCTGGGAATTATGTTTTAATTGAAATTGTTCTGCCTCCCTTCAAGTGTCAACGAAATTAACTATAACATTCCATAAACAAATACAAACCAACAACACCTTTAGTGCAAAGAGTATGGATTTCACACGTTGCTGTATCCTACAATTTTTAATGGGTGTGTTTGGACATAAGAGATCTACGCAACTGTTTATTTTTATATAAATTGTTAACATGAAAAAAGGCAAACCTTTTGTTGATTGATCATATTTTGTTAAATGTACTGCACATTTACGCCATCGTGAATTAAGAATATTTTCGATGCCGTATTCACGAACTGAATGAACTGTTAAGAACATCACAACTCGCACAAGGAATGACTTTATTGAAATAATTTTTCAGCATCGATATCTTCCATACTCGATAGATAAATTGAGTTTTGAACTCCTTAGTAAACTTTATAGTTATAACTAAGTCACTCACAGAGAAGTATCAGTAACATTGTTTCTGTTATCATGTTATATTTAGACAGTTGTTATTTGATGTTATTGGGTTAAACCTGTTTTAAATGTAAAATAAATAAATAAAAATCCCGTTATTTTGTGATCGGCCAAGAAGAATTCTCCATATCCATTTATCTTCTCATACCGTTTTTCTGTTTCTCATACCTTTCATTATTTCAAAATACTCGTTCTAAAAATTTTAAAATAATGTTCACAGTTTATGGAGTGAGTTTTTTTTAATTGTAAAAATTATTTCAGATTTTGTACCTGTAAACCATCAGTAAAATTGACAGAGATGATATACTCTGACACCCTCTTTTACATCCATATATCTTGTCATAAATGGTATTTTTTCTCATAATTCTTAACTTTCCCTGAAATTAAATACCTTTTCCATTTTTTTTCTTTTCTCGACCCACTTAATCCTCGTTCTCTATTTATTTAAATCATATTAATGTATTTTGTTACTCATCATTGTTGCTAGATAGTCTCAAGATTTCTAATTAATTATACTCATTCCCCTCTTAAAAAAATTGTATCATTCCTTTTTTCTACCATACATAGAATTATACCCTCAGTGGTCTAATTGATAAGACACCTGTATTCCAGTCCGAGAATTGCCAGTTTGATTTCCATTGGTACTCAATTAAATAGGGGTTTCTGTTTGGTTTTCCCTTCAGGCTGAATAATTTCTTTCTGGTTGATTATTAGATGTTGCCACATTGCAACAAACCCGTTTGATTGTACTGTATAAACCAAAATCGTAATACAACACAAACAATAATTGATGACGTACTGGCGAAAAATCAGAAATATTATTAAATTTAACTAATGAAATTTCGAAAGAAAGAAATGAAACAAAGTGAGAAAGTGTATGAAAAATATGATATTTATTTTTTACACTTTCGATGTACACAGTACATTGAAAGTGTAAAAAATAAACCTGACAGGTTTATCTTTTCCAAGCAACCAGAAAGATGTTAATAATCCCTTTATACGAGTATAAAGACTCAATGGAAATTGAACCCGTAAACTCCGGGTCAGAAGGCAGGTGGTGTCTTACAAATAAAATTTTATTTACACAATACATAGTACTTTTGCGAATTTCATGACTTTTATGGCATTTTCATAATAATTTAGAAAGTTTGAAAAAAATAACTATTTTTAGAGTGGTTTTATGATAGCTTTATGCCAGTTGGGTTAAGTTTTTCGGAATATTTTAACCCGTAGTTTGGCTTACGATGCTGATGTTTTAAAAACTTTGCAGTTGGCGAAGTTGATTGTGAACAAGCCCTGAAGATGAAAACTGCAAAGTTTTCGACACATCGACATCAAAATCCAAACCACGCGGTAAAATACTCTGAAAACCATACCCAACTGATATAATGAACCGCAAAAACCTCAATACAAATCTAAAGCCATTTTCAAAATAACTTTGGGAAGCTCTCATGAGATGATAAAGTAATATCACTCAAATTGCGTATAAAAAAAATAAGACGAGTTTTGATATGTATGCCCTTTATTTTTACAACAATACAATCATCTTTGAAAAAAAGTCTCGAAATAATCATAATTTATTTCAAAAACGAAATACTTGATGTTTACCAACGATATAGTATTCTTTTCCATTTCCTTAACCTTTAAAGCTGCCGCTAGATTGCTAACATAACATAAGCTTTCCATTTTACGAGTGTCTTGAGTCTCAAAAATATTTAACAGTTGCTTTTCCTTGTTTATTTACACAATAAAATTTATTGTTTACAAGTGTACAAAATATTTGAAGTACAGATTTTGTATTTCGGTAACAATGCCAAAATTCAAAAAGGTCTGTTATAAAAGCAACATGACAATTCATAATAAAATCTTAAAAACTACTCTAGTTTGGCGTTGATTTTTTTGTATTATATTGTATAACAGTAGTATATAGTTCAATTTGTAACTATTTAGCAATATTTTTTAAGCAGTCAGAAATACCGAGTGCAGTAGAAATACGTTCCTGTTTTTAAATATAAATAAAAAAATATCGATATTTTACATCCTTAAAGGGAAAAAGTATTATTTTTCTCCCTGTTTAAAAAATTGTAGCATTCAAGTGCTGGATTTAATCGTAGTATTGCCCCGATTTCGTGTAAGATAGCAGCTTTTAGCTTGATAAGATGTACTGCGGTTGACCCAGTCGCTTTCATTAAGTTCTTGAAAAGCAGTACTGAAAATCTGCGTTTAATATTCTCCTCACAATCCGATCAGACATTCCCATAGGAGTACTGCACATCTGGATAATGGCATATCTCACAGCTTGAACGTTTTTTGATGTTTGAAAGCTGCGAGGTCTACCTGGCGGTTTATTTTGAAAGCCGAACTTTGCAATCCATAAAAATATGGCCTTCCTGTCAGAAACTGTAGCGTTTTGACCTAGCTTGAAGTCTGTACGAAATAATCAATGTTATGCAATGACAGAATTGGCATTTTTAAAATAGGTTTCAATCACGAACACACAATACTCACCACTTCATACCATGAAAATGGCTAAAATGGTAAAGGTATGTGCTACTCAAGGAAATAACTTTTCTCTTCCTCCCCCCTGTACTACAATCACCTGAACAGAAGCTATGGCAAACCCAAGAATTACTTCTGCTGCACCATGGAAAGCCGTGGTATGCAGAACTTAAGGATGAGGATCAAGGCGTGTATAGAAAATTCAGGTTACTATTTGAAGGATACAATTTTGAAAACAAATTGAGAGTCATATTTTTTTTCTTTAAGATAGTACAATCAAATTTTGCTTAAATCAATTATGTATTTTTTATGTATTTTTCAAACCAGGGAAGTATTTATGCTACAGCCTGTAAGTTAAATTAGTCTTGAGAACCTCATTTGGTAATTGGTAAGGCAGAGTCCCAAATAAAACGATAAATTATATATTTTCAAATACATCAATTAGGTTTTTTTTATCAACTTAACAGATAAATTAAGCACCCATTTATTCTGCAAAAAAAACACAGTGATATGAATATCAAGAAAGTTCCGTCTCATGAACTTTTAATCGTTTTTTTTTTCGGTTCTTAAAAAACTTTGGTAAACAAAAACGAAAGATCGCTTAAAAAAAGTTTCGCCACCTCAATAAATCGTAACTTGAACCTAGAGTTTTTACACATACTTTTTGCAAGTAGTAAATATATTATACAGGAGATAAATGTGCGTAAATTTTAGACAAAGCAAACATGCGAAAGTTTCTTTCATGAGTAAGTTTTTTTTATATTCCAAAGTTGGAGTGTATTGTTATGTTCAAACGGTATTAAAATAATCAATTTCATAATTCTAGCAGAGAGAAATTGGGAACAGAAAGAGAAGAACATTAGTGAAAACGTATACCTCTATAGGGAAGTAGCGAAAGTACAACTTGTGGATATGAGTTTATGAAAATTGAATTTATGTCATTTTTGCCCACCTTGAAAAACAGTTCACCATATATATACTAGAATTTAATTTTATAATTGACACAGGAGTCCGTGATTAATCATGGCTCAAAGTCACCATTTAAAAAATGAGCTATTAATTATGATTAATTTTACAACGGTTACATTGTTGTGGAGTCAAATACAAAAAATTAAATTTACGTGGAATGCAATTTACGTTTTGTGCCGATTAATATTCATTTATTTTACATTAATTGTTAATTATTTTTAAAAAAATATTGTAATTGCAGATAAACAACTGATGGGCATTGAATTTGAATATATTTGGTGTAAATAAAGGTTCTAGATATAAACAAGTCTAGCAATCTATCCCTTTGAAACCGTGATTTTACATAAAGAGGATGAACAAGATGGAAGTGTCAGTCATGTGTCGCTTGCGGATAGGCTACTGTTTGGTTGTTAGTCACCTTTACAGAATTGGTATGTATTGTGGAGGATCCCGGCTGCGAGTGTGGGCTGGATGATAAGTTATATAGCTTGTGTGTTTTTCGATTGTTCTTAACGTGATGGATTTGATTAATTAAATTAATGCCATATATTTGCCACTTGAATGTTGCATTTCTTCTTTCTCCGAAGATTTTTTTTTCATTTTTAAATTGATTGTTAATGTTTTAAAGAGTAATCAGTTGAAGCTTAAAATTATATTTTTAGAATGTTTTTCAAATTTTATTTATAATATTTACTATTATCATAGTATTTTTGATTTCGATGTGGTGGCCCAACTCATTCTAGTTTAGGTGTTGTCGATTAAAAAAAAACAATGAATTAATATTTTTTCAGTTAAAATAGCGTATTAATTACCAAGACCCAAGTGTGTATTGTTGTATTGAATAATACTTACGTTATGTACAGTACAACCTGGAGGATTTATTGTAGGTTGGCAATATCTTCCAAGCAAGCTATACCAAGAAAGATATTTAAGGGGTCTGGGTAAAAACCTGACTTACACCCCTAAAAACGGTACGGCGCGAATCAAGCTCTTGACCCCTCAGTTAAGAGAAAACTAGGTCAGGTAGGTTGTTTGGATGGATCTGATTATAATTATTAAATCAATTAGATTTTTTGGCTCTTTTAAAAAGTCACCTTTAAGGATTAATTTCATTGTAGTATTATTCAGTACCATCACTTCTGACAGGCCATATACGAGTATAATACCATGTGATGAAGTTAAATCAACAGTTGACAAATAATATTCCTAATAATATGAATTTTATTCCGTCGTGAATGCAAAACATCAAAATACATCAAAAATACATCAAAATTGGGAGGCTACGTTGGGCGGGGCATGTAGCAAGAATGGTAGAAGAGGAAATGCCTAACAAAGTACTCTTTTCCAAGCCCCAAGGAAGACGTAGCGTGGGCAGACCAAAGCTTAGGTGGATGGATGGGGTGCAGAATGATGCAAACGTGATTGGCATCAGGGGCTGGAGGAGTGCATCCCAGGATAGGGGGGAATGGCAACGACTGCTGGAGGAGGCCGGGGCCCACAATGGGCTGTAGTGCCATTGATGATGATGATGATGATGATGTGAATGCAAAACAAGCCATAATGTTACAAATACGACAATGAGTCCAAAAAATTACAAAAAATGAGAGTGCGAAAAATTCTTATAATTTTTTTTTAATTCGTAACGTTACAATATATTATAAATTGGTAAAATATTGGTTTTATCCTATTATAGTATATCTCTTATGTTGCAAGTAGTGTTTATACGCCATTGTCCAAAGTTTGGCTACGAAATTCAGTTAGATATAATTACGTTATATTCCTTAATTCAGCTAGTACTCGTAAGTAATAATTTTATTCCTAAATTCAGGACGGAACCAAAATCCTGTGATACCATGCCGTATTAACGCTTCAAATGAATGTATTATAGATTCGAAAAACACTTCAAATATTATTTGTTTCTAGGTTGATGGAAGGCATTTACGAGGAGAGGTCAATAAATTCGCCGAATTGAGTGGGAAAAGGGGAAAAAACATTTATGTTTCCTTTTCAATATATTCACTATTAACTCTTATACTTTTTTCAGATCTTTCCAAAAGTTTCTTTACACCCACGAAAAAAATATTGGCGTTTGCCCTCAAAATAAGCCTAAATTGCACTTTTAACTTCTTCATCGTCGATAAACTTCTTCCCTCAAAGTTTTTTTTTCATATTTGGAAATAAATGATAGTCAGATAGAGTCAGGTCTAGGCTGTAGGGAGGGTGATTTAATGTTTGTAAGCCCCAGTTATGAAGAGCAGCCAATGCAGAATTATTTTTGTGCATGGGTGAATTATCATGCAAAAGCAGCACCCCTTTTGTTCATTTTCCTTCCCTTTTATCCTTCACAGCTTCTTTGAACTGCATCAGTAGACGAGAGTAGTACTCTCCAGTTATTGTGATGCTCTTATCTTTGTAATCTATCCTCAGTATGCCTCCCTCATCCCAAAAAATGTAGCCTTATTGTTTCCAGCCGATTGCGACACTTTGAACTTCTCAGGGGGCTTTGTGCCTTTTTTATGACACCGCATGGACTCTTGCTTCGAATCAGGCTCATAATAATGAACCCAAGTTTCAACTCCAGTAACGATTCGGCTTAAAATCTCATCTCATCTTTGTTGTTTCTGCAGAGGTCCAAAAACTGTCGTGAACATTCAACGAGTTGTTGTTCTTGAAGTGGCGTGAGAATTCTGGGTACCCACCTTGCACTGACTTTTGACATCTCTAGATGCTGATGGAGGATATTCAAAACGGTCGAACGATTAGGTGATACTTCAACCATCTCTGCAAGCTGTTGTTTATTTAGGTGGCACAAGCTTTTCTACTTTTTCGACGATGTTTGAAGAAGTGGCCTCAATATGCCGTCCTGGTCGAGGTCATCTTCAATCGATTATCTCCTTTACTTAAAAAGACTATGCCACTTTTAAACCATCGTTTTTTCCAGAGAAACAGTTTCCGATAAATCTCTTCCAAGATGATTTGAGGGGTCTTCCTTTGTTTTGTGAGAAACTTAAAAACGGCTCGATACCAAATTTTTTCTATACTTGGGATGTTATTAACGTTTGACATACTCTCCCGACGATATCTTAAATGATAATGTCAAAATTAAACTAAAACTTTGTGAATATCAAAACCAATAAAAATCAGCTTGGAAATAGTTAATTTACCAATATTTTCATTCATATTTTGAAAGTCTATATGTGAAAAATTATATAAAATGAAATGAAGTGTACGATTTTGAGGCTGGGTGAATGACTCGTAATTGAATCGTTTAGTCGCAAAGGAGCTAAACGATTCGGTTAACTATTAAAAGTAAATTTGTATTACCCGGGACGCTTCAAAATGTGTATTTTAAGCAGATCCGGCTTTAGATTTTTTCATGAAGAAAAACGTACTTTAGTTTTTAGTGAATTTTTTTCTTCGTTTTCTATATTATAAAAGATACAGTCACATTAAGATGACTTTCTTGTATCAGTGAGAGACTAATAAATTAATATTAAATTATTTATAGACAAATATTCATCAATAGTCAATAACGCTTGAAAAAGAAGAGTTCAATTTAAAATAAATTGTCTCCGAAAATTCGATATAAATGAAGACCACGTTTTTATAAAAATTATTATTAAAAAGTATGCTTAACAATCCCAATTCTTATTTATACTCGTATATTGGCGAAAGATTCCATTTTTATTCAGAACAAGGATGTTTTCTTCGTTTTAGTGATGAGAGACTACGTATCAAGCTATTACGCTTTATTTAACACATCTTCATTTGCACTTCACTCGACGCAACAATGAAACGAACTTCCTAGAGTTATCTAATTTGCACCATCCTTAATAACGTTTAAGAGACAATTGAAAAAGTGTAACATTACTCAACATACCATTTTATGCTTATATAATATTTCTTTCTTTCCTTTATTTATCCTTCTTTGAATTAATTTCCTATAGTTGTACCAATATTGTACCAATATTGTTTTACCAATAACTTATTATTCTTAGTTTAACCAAAAAACGTAAAGTCGTGGATTTAAACAACTTTAGGTATCTGGTTTATTTGAAGAAATTGTTATAAAATAATATGTCCTCCAACCTTGTACGCAAAGGAATAAAATAAGCTGCAAGGTCCGAATAAGTGTTTTTTTTTGCGGACAATATTTAAAACGATATCAAAACTATGACCAACAAAATCTTCTATTTCCATTAGAAAGCTATAGAAACAAAGAAACAATATCACGATGATACGTAATCGTAATTATTGATTTACATCGATACATGAGTTTATGTTCTCCTTTCTCACGCATCGATACAATTGATTATTTTTTGTCCTTAGTAACTAGTAACGTTCCTTTCCTCACAATTAAATAAAATATGAAAATCACTATAAATATAATAGGATGAGCGCACTCAATTTTACGAAATAACCAAAGTCATACTGAGCGCTTTATCGTTAAATTTCTAGTCAGTCAGGAACATGGTTTTGGAATGTAACCCGATATATTTCGTTTGTCATTTGGGGGTGCTGGAAATTATAAGCAACCTACTAGAAATGACTCGCACCATCCATCGTCAACGAGTTTCAAAACGCGAATTAAAAAATATTACTTATTCGTTCAGACATATCATGTTTTTTTCTGGATTTTCATCATTCTTTTTTTATATAGATCTCTCTCTCTCTCTCTTTTTCACACGTTCATCATTGACCTTCTTAAATTGATATTTGTTTTTTTTTTTTATTCTTTTGGAATTGTCTATTTTTTTCTCTACGCCTTTAAAATAATGACATTACAACTTGGTAACAAACCCATCATATTAAATACTGTACAATCAAGTAATAAATCTATAAAGACTTATTTGAACTTCTTTTGACTTAGAAAAGGGGGTAATGAACGGAATTAAAAGCAAACAAGTTTATTTTATTATGAGATCGATTCTGAGATGTTACGAAAATGTTGAAAAATATTGTAATAGCCCTAAACTTCGGGTACTACTCCATAGTCAGTATATTCAATTACCCAAAATAATATTAAAGCCAAATTTGTTTAATCAATGTTCAAATAATGCCGAAGCCTCGGAGGCATGGTTGTGAAAAGTTATATGAATTCGGTTTTGAAGAGTTCTTAATTATTTTAACAATATTAAAATAAAAGTTTAAACTGAAACACCTTCCTGACCTAGTTGTTAAGAAACCTATCTCATATCTCAGAGGCTGCAATTTCGATTCCTGTTGGTACCCAATTATTTTTAAAAGGGTTTCAGTCTGGTTTTCCCTGAAGTCTCGATAAGATATTTATTGTTCGTAGGAATAAACTGCCACATGGAAATTAGTTCACCAGGTTGTTTTTTATACAATGATAGTGTAAAATAATAGAACAAAAGTGTAAAACAATAATATGATTATGTATGTGTGTGTTGTCAGGTTGTGGCTACAACCATTAAGACCCCACATCTGCATGTGTTTGGAAAAATATATTTGGAAAGAAAACCGCAGAAAACTTACCAAGGAAAGACAAACTATAAGGAAACTTCTGTAGGTCTTCTGATACGTAAAAGTAACACATTCGGCTTAAGATATTATGCAGAGTACGTGTGAGTTTTCGAACGCAATCATATTGTGAACTTCATTATCGTTTTTTTTTGCGATGGGATAGAAAGTTATCTTGAAATAATGAGTTTTCACTACTTCAGGGGTACTCCGAGTCAGTTTGGAGTACCTTTGAAGATGAGTATCATATGACTTGAAACTAGTTGGGTTTAATATATATTTCCAAGTGGATAAAACACCATTTCGATTTTTTATTCTATTTGAATCAATATAAATTTCTACAGTGTTAACTCGCAAACTCTAGAAATATTCTTTTTACCTTCTTCAAGTTTCTATATAGCTTTGTGTGTAGCTCATATTAACTAGGTAAAATACTGTTCCTTGTCCCTTCAAGGCTAACGCGATCCACTGATCTCTTTCACGTGAACCACTCAAGAACAAATTATATGTGCGCAGAATACATGAATTTTTATTCGTTATGAGAAATAAAAATGATTCGCTTATATCACTAAAGATAGGGCTGCCGAGAATTGTTTCTTCGATCTCGTGATGATTTACTATTCGATATAGTGATATTTTTAATTTTTCTTATTCGTTTATTTTTTATTCTATCTACTCTTTTGTGTCGGGTTTATTACCTTCCATTTTTCCTTCTTTTTCTCCTCCATTGATTGACTTGTTAATCGAATTTATAGATTCGTTTTAATGAATATTTTGTTCGATTAATTTATTCGTATAGTAATCGTCAACATATCCGAATTGATTATGTGGATATGTTGATGAGCATGGCTGGAAGACTACATTCTTTAATCCTAGTAATCGAGCTTTCGGATTAAGAACCACTGGAGAAGACCAGTGCGTTTTTTAAATACTACCGCACGTGAAGATACAATAGTACTGGAAAACGCAATAATCAGGGCTAAATACTAAGTAATCATTTCTAACAAATGTATGTAATCAGATTCGGTCCATATACGCTCCAATTTTTCGAATTGAGTAATAAAACCACAAAACTTCCGTATTTAAGGAAGTTAAAAAAAATAATCAAGATTTACTTATTAAGTGTTAAGATCGCATAATGAATTCGGGCCTAACTGTATTACCAAATTAAGACCCTTTACGCCTTTCTGACTAGGCTAGGCAGGTCGTCAAAGACTCTTTAATATATTTCTAGTTCCTTGGAAGATATTGCTAAACAGCAATAAATACCAGTTTGTGTTGTATATAAGTGTAATATAAAAAAAACCAATATGCAAAACTAGAAACATTTTTACTATTTTATAATAAATTTCATGTAACCTTCATTACAAACCTTTTGAATTATGGCATTGTCTTGAATTTTGATTGGGTCTTTAATGTTGTGAGCATTAATAATATTTTTTAAAGAAATAATGAAAAAAAAAACAAATAAAATATTTTTTTTATTCTGGTTTTAATCCGGCACTGCCCTTAATTCAATTACGTCTAACGAGTCCGGAACGATTTTCTCAACGAGTTAGTGCTATTAATCGCTCTCGATAGCGCTTTACTTCGGTTCTTATAGTGCAATATGTGGAATCATTAATTTTTCATCAATTCATTTATTTGATAATTGCAGTCGATTATTTCACCCCAAATAAATTGAATGAATTTAGAATTCACACATTTGATGGTTTGATCTTCATTTAAATTTGATGTTTTATCGGTGGTTGTTGTTTATTGTGTGAATATTTTTGCACTTTGACGAAGAATTTGTAATGAATAGGAATCCCATTTTTTTCAAATAAAAGACAGGAACGGGATTGGTTAATGGAAAAAAATAAAATAAGGTCATGTCAAATAATTCATAATTTTTTAATTTGTCCGAAAAAATGGACCAATGTGAATTTTACATTTAAAGTTTCAATCATAAATAATATAATTGATAGAAATATTAGTAGTATTTTTGTAACCAGATAAAAACAAGAAAATTATATTCATCTTCTCAAAAATCAAAGACATTAGAAGCCTATTAAATTCAAAACAGGTACCTTCAACGACATTCCTACTTTCCTTTTCTGTACAATGCTATATTCTTTGACCACGCTTTTTATTTTTTTTTCTATTTTTTATAGCACCTATTTTTGTGAACAAGTGTATTTTTAAAACACGATTTTTGTGATCCAGATTTTTTTTCGGGGCAGAAAACAAATATGCAAAATTCGAGACTGTCCCAGCAAAACTGAGATATCTCAGATCCCTGGTAATGAATCATTGATTTTAGTTTTCATATATACATATATTTCCTTTACTACTTTATTTATTTATTGTTAAGATATAAGATACTTAAAATTATTTTAGAAAATATAAGAACAAAAAAAATTGCAACAACTTCAAAAAATCAATATGATTCAGAATAAATTCGACGCAAAAAAATCTAAAATATTGGTTGGTCAGCAAAGAAGTTTCGTATTTTTTGGAAGATGTCGTTTCGTTTCTGACTTCATTCCAAACATGCTGAGTGTATATTATTATGTTAAGGTCATTTTTTTATCATTGTGTATTTAAATTGCTTGACCGTTTTTTTGGTGTCATTTTGAAAATGGAACTAAATTATAATAGTTGTTTTTTCGGTGATTGATACTTGTGTAATACCGCAAATAAAGAATATCACACAAATAAAAAAAAAACAGCGACGAAGTAATGAGCAACGATGCAATACGACGCGAGAGATTGCTGAGATACTGATGATATCGAAAAATCCACATCCAATTATTGAATTTAGTGCCATTTTGCTTTTCTATTTTATCCAAAAAATACGAAATAACTTCCCGAACAACAACCGATCCAGACAGAAAGAACAAAAAATACGAAACCAATTTAATTATTAAAAAATAATTAAAAGGAATGAAAATGAAATATCCAGTCTCCCAGTCAAGAACCAGGATTAAAGAAATACCCTACCGAACTCAACAAATTCTACATTAAAAATATTTACCATACCATTATAATGTAATCTAAGACAAAAATATGTGGCAAGAGCTACTTACCTACTTATATACAAATTTATATCTTAAGAACCAATCTAATTTATAAACTCGTTAAATAACTATAAACTAACTAACATGTCATTTTATTTTTAATAATCTTAATTTAATTTCTTAGAAATAGTAAACACATACATACCAACTTATAACTAGATAACAATTCTTACAACTAATTATTAAAATACTAATTATTTAGAACGTACATGCCCACAAATTTAGGCTACTTGCATTCCATCACATTCACTCAGACCTTGGTCATTTCTGCTTATTTTGTGTGTGAACTAGTCGGACAACAGATGATGCTTCGGAAACTTGTGCTTATAACGGAAAAGTATATCGGACTTACTCTCGTAAGCCCTCACCCCAGGGCAACGATTAAAGGATTGCAAACTTAGCACGCGCACTAAACTCCACCTATATAAAGCGATCGTCAGACCGCAACTGACATACGCCCTTCCGGTCTGGGGCCACGCGAAGAAAACAACGCTACATCACATTCAGATCATTCAAAACAAAGCCCTCCGCATAATTTTAAAAGCACCCTACATCGTCCGTAATTCAAGACTCCACGCAGATACCAAACTACATACTATCCCCGAACATATGCGCGCTCTGGCCGAAAGGTTCTACAGCTCTATATCCCGTCATCCCAACCCAGTCATAAAAGCCTTAGATAACTACAACGCGAACACCAGTTACAGACACACTCGTCCGAAATCAATATTGCGAAACATCCCCCCGACCCCCCCCTCTTTAACTCTAATCATCCCCCCAAATGACCCCCCGATTGTCACTCTGAACACCCCATCATCGATAATTCCTCCGGCAGACAGTTTACCCCCATAGGCAACCGCATTTCTCACCTTCAATAAACATTTTCTACACCTTAATATATTTATAAAAGTCACACACATTTCCCCACTCATTTACTTATCTACATATACTATATTCATTCTTATAATTTATTCACAATTCATTTTTTCATTTTTTTTTTTCACCCATTCAATATAAAACAGTGTGTGACGACACAAATTTATGTATATTTGTATTTAATATTATGTACATATCATCATATTTATATATGTATTTAATCGTTTATAATTTCTCATAATCATTCATAAAATCAAAACAATTACCACAAACCTATCCTTTCCCGATTCCCAAAAAGATCCAAAAATTTCCAATAAATATCTTAACAGTCAGAACTTATCCGATGAAGGAGTAGGGTGTCCTACCATCGGACCGAAACTCCGAACAAGCTATCCATCACTTGTAGGATTGCTGTGGTTCTGTTGGCTTTTATAGAACTTCACGGTCCAAGCAAAGATGTGGTGTTGGAGGATTTTTTCACGCTGTTCGGTGTGACATCGGGAGAGATTTGTTCTGGGATGGGTGTTTAGTAAAATAATTGATTTCCTACTAATTTGAATTATTGACTGCTTTAAATAATAACCGAGGTTTCTAGAATGTTGAAACATTCATTGTCAAGCAATGTCTCTAGAACCGTCACCTGTCTCCATGTTTTTAAGGTGTGCTGACACATCATATACATAAATCTGAATTCACACTATTGGAAAACATGGTGAAACATACCTGTGACTTTTTCTATATTAATTGTGTAAATTTTTTTTTTTCATTTTAGTTCAAAATCATCATGTCAAAAGTGGGTGTATAAAACATTTTACCAACCAATCAACAAAATCGTTTCCATATTTTATTAATCAGATGATTTGTACGTTTTTTGAAGGATAATTGGAAAAGTTTCATCCCACCTAAGACGAAGAAAATAGATGAAAAATCATTGAACCCGCTTTAAGCGCGAAAAAGGAGAAAACATAATTTAAACTTTGCCTTACTTAATTGTGTCAACCAGGGTTGGAGCTTCAACCCATTATTTCAGAATATGTTGAAATTTAAGGTAAACAAAAAATATAAATAATAATATGTGACATCAAAGGCAAGAGGGAGAATTATTTAAAACTATCCTTGTTTATAAGGGAAAGAAAAGGTGAACATAAAAAAACCACTTTACTAAAAGACCAATTCAACATGTTGATCGTTAATGCTTAAATCGGAAAGGATATAGAAAAAGGCAGAAGTTTTCTTGTACTTTCTTCTAAGAATGTCTTAATCTAATGTAGCTCCTGAACATATTTTCACTGCGGATCTTGTAGTAAGGGGGGGGGGGGGAGGCATGTTCTAATAGTTAAATAGTTAGCATTCGCGCTAAACAAGTGGGCGACCCAGGTTCGATCCCTAGCGGATTTAATTCCACACGTATGTTGCTTATATGTTACTTACTTATCAAAGATTTTTATAGCGCTATTCAACAACTCGAAATAGCGGTATATAAAAACTCTGTGTAACGAAATGTAGAAGCAGACTAAACATTCCGATCGTCATGGAACTTTGATCCATTTTCTATCGAAACTTAAGGTTTATTTTGTCGAAAATGTGAGTTTGCTGAAGTGCAAAAGCTTGTACACAACAAATCAATACATGCACCTGCCCCCACAAGATGTTTATCGATCATACTTGATCACGAGGAATAGTCTGTCAATAGCCAAAATATTTTTAGCTATTAGTGCCAGTATTGGTGTGTTATTTTATGTATAGATAAAAAAATACGTAATATTTACTTTAAAAAATCCCCATTCGAAGTCATCCAAAGTCATGTGCAATGAATGCTAAAATAGAAAAAAACTAATGAAAAACGTAAAAACTGTTCCCGACAACACGAGCTTTTATTTTCAGAATTTGAAATATGATTTTTCTAATTGATTTTACAAAAAGTTCTAATTTGAAAAAAAAATTTGTCAACTTTCTATTTTTTTATTTAATTTTTCTGTTAAAAATGAAAATACTTAAAATAACACTGTTTTATTATAATACACATGACAGCGAGAAATATGTCCAATTTCTTAAGTGTTTGGGGCTCTGTAGCTTGTCACGCTATATCGTGTGGTTGGCCCCTAGTGCATGTTAATGTGTGCATAACGATTTAAGAAATGATATGAGATATTGTTTAGTTTGAAATAATAAAGTTTGGAACAAATACAGAAGATTTTTTTCTCTAAAAAATCAAAACCGATCCTGAAGCGTGCCAATAATTGAATGTCCTAGAAATTCAAATCAACTTGTCACGTTTGAAAGCGTGGATATAACTTAAAGAACAATTTTCTAAAATAAAAACAGTGCTTTCACCCATGTACGCTCCTGTAAGTATTTATTTATCCTACTTTTGATCTCACTCGACCGAGTTCCCTTTCAATTATGGGAAAATAAATTAAAACAATTTTCAAAACTAAAAGAAAAATAAGGACGTGGACATTGTTCTTGGTTTGTTTTAATTTTTTTCCCCTTAATATTTTTTTTTCTTTTTATGTATGTTGTGAAATTAAAATTAACGCACTTTTCTTCGTTCAAGTTTAAATCCCTCTAGGATGCATTGCTTTAACAAAAAAATATAAATTTGGACTTCAAATAAGAATAGTTTATTTATTCTTTATACAATTAAAAATTACAATAGTAGAGACGAAACGTTTGTAGAACATGTATTTACAACTTGAGAATAGAGCGATCATTTATATTTTGAGGTTTTTATCCATTAAAGTTTTCTTTATGTCCTTTTCTGCACTTTATTTCTATAACCATAAATTTTGACCTGCTAAAGATAAGATTAAGTTGATTAATTGTACTATTTCGAAATATGAAGAAGAGAAACATGGGGAAAGATATTGAACAGAAAGTGTTACAATAGGAAAGAAGTCATTGGGATAATAAAAATAGGTACAAATGTCTTCTGTAAACAAAAAGTTATTGGACAACTCTAAAATATTTGGAAAACTTAATTTTCTTCAATTTCTCATACCTTCGAATTGACTAATATAAAATTAAACAGGAGGTTGTTAAAGAACCTACTCGACAGAAATTAAACTAGGAGATTTTTCATTTGGTCTAAGAAAGAGAGACCGAAATTTTAAATTGGAAGACACTTTACATTAATTACTATAGCTTATTTTATTTGTGAAGTTCATTTTTTTATATGTACCAAAAACTTTCTTCAGAATTATCTAAATTTCCATAAGAGACAGATTTTTAGAGCAAAAATTATATTTGATTAAAACCGAGACTCGAGAGTTTTGATCATTAAAAGGAAAGTTGTTTTTGTGAATGAATAATTTATTCGTAAACAAAATGTAATGGAAATAGTGAGAGAGTTTTCTTTTTTCATTCGTTTTTGGAGATTACCGTATAAATTACTAGAAGTTCGAGAGAGGGAAACGCAAAATATATTAAAATCTAATTATATATCCGCTCCATAAAATATTTTTTTCGAAATGGCCATATACTCAAAAATGTGTTTTCTCGTAGAGAAAATTTTGTAAAACATGACGCTTCAAAAGTGATTTGTAAAATGTAGCTAATAAGTGCCACTAAATAAATTTAAATGGGATAAGGTCTGAAAGTAAGATTGATAAACCATAATATCGGAACGCAACACATAACAATCCCAAAATTTATTAAAGGGTTGCCCTGTTATTGTTTTGTTATATAACCATATTAAGAATATTTTTCGCATCATCGTTTAATTATTATAACAAGTACATTGAAAAATTATTGGTCATGTAGCCAAATGTTTAAAACAAATATTGTAAGACACCCTCATATAGCTATTGATCTAGCCGGATATCTGTATTAAATTTAGTATTATTATTTAAATAAATAGAAATATTATAAATAACAAATATGTATCATATTTATATGATATAATGTAGTTTGGATATACGAGGCGTATCCAGAAAGTAAGTGTACTGAGGCTCTCACGACCGGATGGATTTTATTTTCGACATGTTGGCTACACTTCCGTGTAGCCTGACCCTTTCCCTCCGCAACGAGACCGGTTCGAGGTCAGTACGTTGAGAAGTGTCGACGCGACAACACGTTTCGTGAAAAATGTCAACCCAATCTCCCGCCAAGTGCGAAATTTTGTAAAAAGGCAAGAGTTTTTGAGGCGCTGCAAACTCCATGGAGATGAATTTTCCGCTCCATCGTTACTGGAGATGAAACTTGGGTTGCACACTACACGCCTGAAACCAAAAGGCAGTCTCAACAGTGGCGTCACACCTCTTCACGTTCAAAACCACAATTTCAGCCAAGAAAATCATGGCATCCGTGTTTTGGGACTGTCAAGGCATAATTTTAATTGAATATATGCCTCAAGGGGAGACCATCAACTCTGCAAGATACTGTGAGACCCTAAAAAAATTGCGGAGGGCGATTCAGAACAAGAGGAGAGGCATGCTGACAAAGGGAGTCTGCCTGCTGCACGACAATGCCAGACCACACACGGCCAACGCCACGAAGGAACTGCTCGCCTCGTTTAAATGGGATGTCCTGAACCATCCCGCGCATTCCCCTGACCTAGCACCTTCAGATTACTATCTCTTTACCTCTCTGAAGCTGCACATGGGTGGAAAAAGGTTTTCAACTGACGAGGAGCTAAATGAGAAGGTGGAGAAGTGGACGGAGGGGTTGGCGGGAAACTACTTCGAGGAAGGCATCAAAAAGTTGATACCCCGCTTCACCACCTGCATTGAGAGGAATGGCGACTATGTCGAAAAATAGCTTACATATGTACTACGGTAACCACGTAATTTTTTTGTTTAAATAAAAAAAATTGTAACCCACAAAAATTCAGTACACTTACTTTCTGGATATGTCTCGTATATCAAGATAATCACAATATAATATTGACGCAGCCCCTGGTCAAAAACGGATGTTTCGAAACTCGAAAGTATTCGGTGAAAACCCCTATTTTAATAATATGCACATTTCATATTATTGATTACATAATTTAAATAAACGGGAAATATTTATGAAAAATACTTAAATTGAGTGCACGATAGCGGATAAAATACGAGTACATTAATTGTTATGTTAGTGAAAACATTATTCTCTATTATTATATTGATATAATCTTCTTTGAGATGGTAAATTATGGGTCACAGAAGGACCATGGGCTGTTGTTTTTATAATATCTTACACTTGAACTAAAATAGATTGATAAGACTTGATAGTGAGCCTCAGTGGCTGAATTTTGTGAATACGTATTAAGCTTTTAAATTTTTAATGTGTATTGTCATGTTTTAATATTCACGACTTACAAAGTGATTGTAATTATAGTTTATTTGAAATATAAAATATGTAAGTTTTGTCATATGCCGAGAGGAAGCCTTAGAAAAAATCCTTAACATTAAATATTCTCTCGAAATAGCGTTAAAAATAATCTTAAACATTTAATTTTTTGTTTCAATTTGAATTCAAAATATTAAATAAAAACTGTTATTAACACAAACATCTTAAATTATGTTTAAATAATATAAAAATACACATACTTGAATCAATTCTTCTCCGTTTTATCCGATTTTGTATTGGCGTATAATTTGCTTCTCCTGCATTGTTTATATTTTATTGAATCATTTTCAGCTTATTTGGTAAGATATATTGTAAAACGCCAAACTTTCAAAATATAAACATACACTTGACACATTATATGGACGTAGTAACAGTTAAACTAGTGTAAGAAGTTTAAATGCTCCTGGAAAACTAGACAACTTGATAAAGGAAATGGAAAAGATGAGGATAAACATATTGGGTATTAGCGAACTACGCTGATTTGGTACAGGGGTACATCGTCATAATAAGGGGAATTTGTATTATTCGGGTAGTGCAGATTCAGATAGGAATCACAGGAATGGCGTAGGCATATTTGTCTCAATGCATTTTGTCAAATATGTTAAAAATGTTATGCCAATATCAGATTAAATTATGTTATTGCGATTCGAGGGTCAACCATTTAACATCAACGTTGTACAAATATATGCTCCAACTGCGGAAGCAAGATATGATGATGAAGTTGAGAAATTACATGAAGATATTGAAAACGTCCTTCGATCTTTAAAGAGCGATGATGTAAATCTGATCATCGGCGATTTTAATGCAAAAATAGGAGAAGGTCGCCGACTTAATATAGTTGGTAACGGGGCTTGGGACAGAGCAATCAAAGGGGAGACAGACTGTTTGAGTTCTGCGAGGAACATAATATTATGATAGTAAATACATGGTTTCAACTCCCTAAACGCAGACATATTTTAGAGGTGCCAAATATATGTCCAGTAAGAAACCAAATTGACTATATCTTGATTGGAGGCAAATATCGTAACTGTATAAAACGAGCCACAACGTTTCTAGGTGCTGACATCGGATCTGACCATAACCCACTAATCGTTGATATCAAACTAAAATTGAAAGTTGTAAAGAAGAAGAAGGTAAATAGCAAAATCGACAGTTCAAAGCTTCAAAATTGTTCAATAAGGAATACTGTTGCAAATCAACTTAATGAAAAACTTCAGCAAGTATCCACAAACATCAACATTGATAATGTCGAAACTCTATGCAACGAATTTAAAGTTGTTATGCCTAAAATTTGCAATGATCATCTAAAATATGATCGAATGATTCGTAAAAAGTGCTGGATGACTGGTGAAATTCTGGGATTGATGGAGCAAAGAAGAAGAGCTGTAAATGATCCGAATGAATACAAAACTCTCCAAAGGTCAATCAAACAAAAAATTAGAAAAGCAAAAGAGAAGTGGGTTAAACAACAATGTGAAGAACTGGAAAAACTCAATGAAATGCATGATGCATTCAGTCTACACAAGAAAGTGAAGCAGCTGTCTGGTCTGAATAAAAGGCGAGCCCCTTCATGTCTATCGGAAGAGTTTAATAATTTATTTTGAATGACTCTGATAAGATATTGTAAAGACATGGGAAAATTATATAAGTACGCTTTTCAATGACAACAGACCTAACATTTGTTTGTCTACATTGGATTCTGGATCATCAATAATGAAATCTGAAATTGTCCATGCTATTTATAATAGTAAAAACAAAAAAAACCTGTGGACCTGACGAAGTACCCACTGAGATTTTAAAATTGATTGACGACAAGAACGTTGACTACTTGTTAAGACTATTTAATATTATTTATGACACCGTGGTCACCCCCCAAGATTGGCTTAAATATACATTCATCACTATCCCTAAAAAACAGCATCCCAAAAAATGTAATGACTATCGACTGATTAACCTTATGAGTCATGTGTTAAATATATTCTTAAAGATTATACATTCAAGAATAAGGCTGAAGTGCGAGCGTGACTTGGATATTTCTCGATTTGGCTTCAGGAATGGCTTTGGAACACGAGAAGCGTTATTAGCAATAAACTACCTACTGCAGAAATGCCGAGACCAACGGAAAGACATTTTTGCCTGTTTCATAGATTACGAAAAGGCATTCGATAGAGTGAAACACGCAGACCTTGTTAAGATGCTTCAGGAACGGGGTATAGATGATGAGGATATAAATATTATTAAAAACCTGTACTGGAACCAAGAAGCTGTCATTAAATGGAAAATAACAAATCAAAAGGCATACCAATTCAACGTGGAGTCGAACAAGTTTGTATTTTGTCACATATGTTATTCAATCTGTACTCTGATATACAATAGTTTTCAAGGAAGCACTATATAACTTGAATCTGGGTGTCAAAGTGAATGGTGTATGCGTCAATAACATCAGGTACGCAGATGATACGGTTGTTCTGGCAGACAGTATTGACGATCTTCAAACGCTTATAGATAGAATTAATGCAGCCGGTGTGAGGCTGGGGCTGAACACGAACGTGAATAAAACTAAGTTCATGGTGTTTGGCCGACAGGATCACGTCTTACATTGAACGGTGCTGATATAGAGAGAGTGAAAAAATTTAAATACCTCGGAGGTATCCTAGAGGAAGACCTCGACCCAGAAACCGAAGTCAAGTGCAGAATTGAATCATCTCGTGCGACTTTTAATAAAATGAGAATCGTATTCTGCGATGATAATCTAAACTTAAAACTTCGACAAAGGTTAGTCAAATGCTACGTTTGGTCAGTGTTATGACATGGAGTGGAATTATGGACCCTCAAAGTAAGTAGTATGAACCGACTGGAAGCATTCGAAATGTGGATGCACCGGAGAATCCTACGGATACCTTGGACGGATATGGTCAGCAACACAAGGGTTCTTCAAAGAGCCAAAGTTGATAGAGAGTTACTGACTAATATTAAAATCCAAAAGGTGTCCTACTTGGGTCATGTACTTAGAGGAGCAAAGTACAAATTACTGCATCTGATCCTCCAAGGCAAAATTGAAGGCCGAAGAGGTGTTGGCAGGAGGCAAATCTCCTGGCTTCACAATATACGTTATTGGACTGGCATAAGGGGCGTTGGAGATCTTTTTCGGGCTGCCGGGGACAAAGGTATCTACTCTCAAGTGATATTCAACGTTGGGGGGACCTGACATGACACTGAGAAGAAGAAGAAGAGTTAAACTAATTTTTTTATTTAATTCAATTTTACACGCTCGACTTATCATTTTTTTAACTAACCTTTGTTAGAATTTTCTTTTTTAAATATTTTCCTAATTTATCCATCATTATTATTTCAAAATGAAGGTCAATTTTTATTTCATCAAAATGTGAACATAAAGAAGCTGCCCTTTAAAAAATAATCCAAATAAAAACAAAATTTACTATCTAAAAGGGGACGATTAATTTATTTGTATATTCTAAACATTTACGTATCAATCTACCAGTTCTCGCATACTAGTGATAATTGCATTTTAACATATACAATATATCTCAAAATAAAGTAAATATAAAAATTAGATTACCTACCTTCTGAAATCCCTGCTCCAACAGGCGTAGATGACAGGATTCATCGAAGAATTGATCCATCCCAGCCAGGTTACAATCACACTGACTATCTCTTCGTGAGCAATGCACTGCATACAGAATCCTGATAGAAGATTCACTACAAAAAATGGTAACCAACATACAATAAACACCCCCATCACAATACCCAATGTCTTCGCCGCTTTCTTCTCTTTGGCAAACTTTGCTAATTTTCTACTTAGCGAAAAATTCTTCGGTAGATGTTTCGCATGAGTCGTGTTCATCATTCGATTTGATGCTGTCCTGGATAAACCGTTATTCTGCAAAGCTGTCAAAGGTTCGTGAAGATCCGAATGTTCTTCAGGTGTTGAATTGGACGTATTAGAATGGTATATCGTTCCGGGTCGTTCTCTCGTAGTTCCTCCTCTATGTATTCTTAAGGTGAGTTCAAGCTCTCCAGAAGCTCTCATCACTTGCTTTGTGCCCATTTTCAACGATCTTGTTTGTATCGTTGCAGCTCTATATATTCTGTAATAAGTAAAAACCATCACAAAGAGCGGGAGATAGAACGAAATCGTTGACGAGAAAACCAAGTAACCCAAATGCTCCGTAAATGGGCATTTAAAATCGAGAACATCATCTGTTCTTACAGCTCTCCACCATGCGATCGCTGGGAAAGATATTGTTCCAGAGCACACCCACACTGCTGCTATCAGAAAAGCAGCTCTTCTACCACTCATCCTCATTGGATAAGTGATTGGATCCGTAATAGCCCAATACCGGTCCAGTGATATAACACATAAATTTAAAATCGACGCTGTGCTAAAGAGAACGTCTAATGATCTCCATATATCACACCAATCCATCCCAAACAACCACATGTGTTCTAAAACCTCATACAAAGCTGAAAACGGCATTACAACAAGTCCCACTAAACAGTCGGCAACTGCTAATGATGTAACAAAATAGTTCGTAGCAGTGTGAAGATATCTCTCCCGTATAACAGCCATTATTACTAACATATTTCCAAAAACAGTAGTTAATGAAAATAATAATAAAAAAATTATTAAAATGATTCTTTCTTGTATTAAGTTTACATATATCTCCCACTGATCGACAACTATGTTTGTTAAATTAGTTGATTCACTTGTGTTTAACGTCCAGTTGTCAAAACTCGGGAAAACTGTGTCTATTAGATTGAACATGCTTTCTGCCGTACCAGCAATTGTATCAGGAGGACTCTTCGCATCATCTCCGAAGGAATCGAAAGCATAGTAGAAATCTTTATCTCTTGGATAGTCTAATTGACTTTGCTCCAACAGGAAAAAAGGCTCTGTAGTATTCATTTCGACTTCTTTATGTGCATTTCATTTATTGGTTCAACTCTATATCCACCTTAACCTCAATCACATTTTATTAAACGAATTATCTACCTCAGTGTTGAAATTAATGAACAATTTTTCACTTTTCTTATAACCTTAAGTCAAGTTTTCCATTTTGCAAAAAGTATATTTGCCTTTGTCGACAAACTTTTATGAATATTTCGCACTTTCACAACTAAAATAACACTCTGGTTTAGCATATTTTTCTCTGTTGTTTGTTTTTGCAAACAATGCAAAAGCAATTTTCTCTCTCTAGATGACACAGCACCTGAAAGAAAAATAAGTTTCTTTTAAAATGCGCACAAATATTTGTTAATTTTCAAACTTAAATAACAATATCATCTAAAACACTGCAATAATCTATCAAGTCCCAAAATTTACTTAAAAATAAAATCTTCATGTCTTGATATTGATATTATTTCTTACTCTTAACTGTTTTTAAAATATCTATTTATTTTGTATTATTCAGTCATCTTCCATCATTTATTACAGTACTTCTAAAACTTGCTGTTTTCATAAACCAAGTTTTTTTATTCTTATCTATTAAGGATCAATATTTCTATGAAAATAAAAAAAAATATTTTCAAGTGGAGAGAACCGATTCGAAATACATTTTTAGACTGAATGAGTGATAAAAATACAATTGCTAAATAACATTACAAAAAAAACAATAATAATTATGGAATTTGTATATAAACATAGCCATAAAAAAGAATAGAATTATAATTGTTGTAAAACGAGTTTATGCATTATTTTTAATGAGACAAATGAGCTTGCGTATTCTGCGTTGATTTGTCGTGTTTAATGAAATTAGTAGTGTAATGTTTTTAAGAGGCTTTTTGAAACATTTTTCAACAGTTTTACTAACGTAATACACGGATATAAAATTATGAATTATTTTAGCGTGGCCCAGTAACAAAGCGTTCGCTGTTCCATAGTTTGAGTTACACTGCCGTACATGAAAGATACAAGTCTTCCTCAAAATTCTCGATAGTTCTCCGTTCCGGCGTTGTGCTTCCGAGGCTAAACGATACAAACAGACTTGAGTGTGAACGACCCTTTGGAATGACATCTAGCAAATTTAGCGCCATCCTGTTTAGATCAGGATACACTTTTTTACATTCAGTACATGTGAAACACTTTTGGAAATTTGTCGTTCCTGTTACATATTATTAATTATTTCTAAAGCATTTCAAAAACTTCAGAAACACTGTAGTAGGGAATTATAGTACTAGTAAAATATAGTTCATTTTTGGAGATCGTTAGCTAGGTGGTCATTTTATAGCCTTTTAAATTGATTGAAATTTATGCGAAAAGTTGGTATGTGTTTCTTTAATCTATAATAGATTTTATAGTTTAGTTTATATATAAACAACAATTATTGGCAGACAAAGTTGGAGTATTTAGAAAATTGTAGGTTGATGCTTAAATAATATATAAAGTATGATATCCATTGAGTGTCCCAAAAATGTATTCATATTTTTACACTGTACCGATTACTTGAACTTGAGCAACAGAAATTTGTCATACCATGCATTTGTGAAGAGTTTACGGTTGAGGAGGACTTTTATTTACAACAAGATAGTATATCTTCCCACTACCATCGTGATTAAAATTTGTCGAACAGATGGATGGGGCGTAGAGTTACCATTGAATACCCCTTGCGCTCCTTAGACGTTATGCCGATTGACTTTTATATGGAGACTCATCAAGGATAAAGTTGATGGCACAAAATCGGCAACAGTTA
The DNA here is from genome assembly GCA_949825065.1 of Odontocerum albicorne. Lineage (NCBI taxonomy): Eukaryota > Metazoa > Arthropoda > Insecta > Trichoptera > Odontoceridae > Odontocerum > Odontocerum albicorne. Next base: position 22,697,231 of record OX463849.1, on the reverse strand, counting down.
ATGAATTGAGATCACCCATTGAAAAAAAATGAGCCCAAACACCTAACCAAATTATTCGTGATGTTTGCGATTCCAAGTTATCAGCAGCAGTTCATTGACCAGGACGCACATGAATTTAAACAATTGCCATAATTAAAAAAAATTACCTCATTCTTTTTTAATTTTGAGTTTTAATCTTAAATATGCTTAATTCATAATCATTCAATAATGCTTAATTTATAATCATTCAAAGTGTGTATATTTTTTTGAGACATCGTATACGAGTATATAAATAAAGTATGTTAGTGTTGGGTTTCCGACACAAATTGATAAGTTTAAAATAAAACAAAAAAAAAATGTAATCATCATTAAATGTGCATGCTTGTGAAAAATATTTAAAATGATATTTTAACTGTAAATACTATTTTTACAAAATCGAAGAATATGTTTGTGCTCAATTGCATACATAATATTGCAAGGAGTTTTAAATTTTCTATAGAAATCAAACTCAGAAACAGTGAAATGTTGCCACTTTACCGAGTTACCAAATTGTTACCAATTTACCGAGTTACCAATTTGTGCGAGAAACCTGACGATATGTTTTGTGACTGCTTTTTCCCGAATCCCTACCGAATGTTATCAGACCTGAATACTTGACAATGGAGCATATAAATGAATGTATTTAGGGGAACACTGAGCAGTGATTTTCTCACAAGATGTGGAGGGCGATTGATTTTACGTTTTCGTTTTATTTCTTACGAATTTCACTTTGATTTTTTTTATCACACGTTTACGTGGGGTAATTTTGATAAACGAGTAAATTAATTTATTAACTTGTGTCCCTCACTTTTCTCTCCCTTGTTGAATTTAAATGTTCTTGTTTATCTTCTTTTTTTATTTGACGTTTTGCATACTGTCTCTTCTTCAAGCTAAATTGATTTTATTTTTTTGTATAGTGGTTCTATACTAAAGAAAAACAAAAGTTGTACAGATATTTATAATACTTTATATTAGTGTATTGCTTTCTACCATATGTGTTGAACAAATAAAATAAAATAAAAATATTTATCTATATTACGATACAGTATGATCGACAATCACTACTAATCGAATTTGATTGTCAGATATCCTGTATATCGTTTTAATATGTGTAAACTATCGGAATTCAATAAGCTCATGATTTTGACAAATCAAACCCAAAACTGCGATGGTAAGGAGGTCTAAGTTCCACGATGATCAGCAGATTTAATCTACAGTGGCGTTTCGTTATACAGAAATTTATGTAGTGCTATTTTTGTATTGCTTAATATATTTAAAATAACTTATGATGAGCGGCACATAAGCTGTAGAAAAACATACATTCATTTAAAAAGTTATCTAAGAGTAGAACTTGCCCGGAAGTCAGTCCTTCAAGAATCGAATTTGGATTTTCCGTATAGTTTCATGAATGCTAAATGTTAGACTATGACCGCCGCCAATTAAATTATAATCGAAGGGAAATTTCAAATTGTTTATTGACAGATTTGTCGAAATTCTAGCTTTATAGTCGATACATTCCATTATGGATAAAACTTTCTAAAAGAAAGATTATATTTGATATGACGTTTCTAAATAAGGTTATTCTCAGTATCGTTGATAGAACCTTTATTCTCGCTCACTCATAACTGCGCACTCACAATAAACAGAAACTTTTACATTTCAAATATGTCAATAGCAATTTGTTATCTGCCGCAGTTATAATTCATTAATCATCAGAATATTCATCAATTCAGAATAAAACAATTGTGTATTCAGTACTCTAGATCTGGTTTGGTAGATATTTTCAATGCAGATGTTGATTTCGGTAGGATCCTTTTCCAGCATTTTGTCAATCTGAGGTTTTAACTGGGGGGTTATTTCTTAGATTCTATAGATTTTTAACCAAAGTACCTATATGTTTTATTTATAATTTATCCTATTAAGAAAGATTATAAGTTTTATTTTTATTTTGAGTCTTGTCTTATTGTGGTTTAGTATGATTAAGTATGATATCATATCTACAAAGACATATTACACAGGAATCATAAATTGAAAGTTTTTTTGAGGATATTGATACGTTATCATTTTGATTTTTAATTTTTTTTTTAATTATAAAAAGAGTATTCTTGAGTGTCGGTAATTTTGTTAGTAAATTTACAAATATTTTTATTTATACACACATTATTGTGTTAATAAATTTATAAATATTTGAATTATAAACATTATTGTGTTAATACTCGTACATTTACAAATATTTGAGTAATACATATTATTGTGTTGATAAATTTACAAATATTTAAGTAATACACATTATTGTGTCAACAAATTCACAAATATTTGAGCAATTCACATTTTGTTTTGAAAATGAAACACTTACAAATTTTGTACTATTTCGTATTGAAATTGGCAACATATAAAATAATGACGCTCTTTTGATATATCTGAGGATTCAAAATGGCACAGCCTCCAGCAACTTCATGCAATGCTATATGGCATGCATTATTTCAAAATCAGTTGCACATCCGTTTTGCCGGGGCTGTTCACTATTGTCTCATGGTTATTTTGTTGGGATAGAATTTTATAAAATATGAGATAAACCTCGTCGTAGGAGTGAATTCCCCAATGAATACTTTCTTATACAGGGGTCCGTAAACTTTTTTGTATTGTACTACCTAATAAAAGTTACATACGCAAAATTTCATAATAACAATAACTATACATACGTTTTTTTTTCTCACTGTGTAATTAATATAACTTAGAATTTGAGTTAAGAAATTTTAAATTTAAGTGTAAACCAAGGTAAGGATAGGTTTATGCAGGTTTGTACAAAAAATGCACTGCACCACAAAAAATGGTGGTGCAATGCATTTTTTTTTCATTTAACTGGATAACTATAAGCTATCTCGATAAATTTACACTTTATGTTATGCTAATAAATTATGCTGAACTTTCATAGAATTTCAATTATGCTGAACTTTCATAGAATTTCAATATTTTGAGGCTTGTTTCCTCACGTACCATTTAATAGGAGCTCACGTACCACTAATTGTACGCGTCTCATATTTCGCGGGTTATTGCGCTTGCCTGTTTCAATTAATTAAGGCATTTCGTTTATTTATTTGTATAATAAACGGTCAATTTCAATCATTGAAATATTTACATCATCAACATCACGCCAACTACACGCCATGCCCCTATAGATGGGGGCAGAAAGAACAGTTCTCCATTGAAATATATCCTGGGATACATTTTTTGCTTCAGGCGCATCCATCATGCTTACCCTCCTATAAAAAAGGATTTTCAATCTCCCCTTTTCCAAAATTGATTGATTTGATCGTGTCACGTTTTAGAGGCCTTAGCAAACTTCTCATACCTTCTATACTACTTATATATATTAGAATAACAAAATATAAATATTTTTTTTAATTAAGAGTGCAACTGAATACACATATTTAAGGTATTACAAAAAATATAAACAATTAAATGTTTTACAAAATTACACATTAACTTTTAATACCTAAAATAAATTTACAATTAAGAGATTCTGTTTCATTTTTATTTTTTTTATGTGTAGTTTTGTATTATTGATTACTTTTGTTATGCATTGATATTTTTAAGCATCATATATTGAAAGATATATCTAACATAAATTATAATACTTTTTGACGTATATTGATTTTTAGTTTTACTGTGCTTCTTCAAGGGAATTTTAGTATAGTTGATTGTGTTAATTAATAATAACTCGTGCAAAATTAGAATCAGAAATAATTATTGACATCCACTCATACGAGTACAAGCACACAACAGGCTAGGGCTCAAAAGGTGCTGGAACGAATAATTCTTAAAAAGTAATAACAAACGCAAAACAAAAAATCAACTGTTCACAAAAATTTAAAAAACACATATACTCGTATGTTTCACTTACGTAACATAAATTTATAAAGAATGTTTAAGGGTGAAAAAAATCCACGAGAGTCACATTGTGGTGTCGTATTTATGGTTCGGAAACACAAAAGCAGTCCCTGAAAGGATTTTTATGAGTATTAAAACTGTCTTCAGATATGTCCAAGTCTTGCACTATGAGGGGGGCGGGGGTATTTGTGAGAATATAGCGGCTACGTTCAAATAATTATTTAATATCTTTAATTTCGCGAGATTACTCGAAGGTAACTGCATTCTTATTAATTTTTTTTAAATGTAATCTAAAAAAAATATTTTAAATTCATAATAAGTTTACTACGAGACTTGTTAGAGTTACAATTTTGAACTTTATTTTTATCGTTAGAGTAATATTTATTTACTACTATCGTTAGAGTAATATTTAACATGATTAAATACAAATGTATTTTCTTGTAGCCCCGCCGTGCTATTCCAGGGGTGTAGCTTAAAGGATTAGATCTGGCGACTTTCTGCACAGATGTCCAGAGTATCCAATTGTACATGCACCTTAATAAATTATTCAATTTTATTTGAATTCCATTATATAGACGCCAAATTATCTATATTTTATAAATAATAACAAGTTAAAATATTTATATAAGAAAATTCGATATACTAAGTTAATAATTTGATAAAAAATATTTTCTACCCAAGATTTAATAAGTATAATTATTCGAAATTTTCAAACAAATTTAAAAAATACAGTTTGACTGCAAATTACTGATTTTTTTTCTCAAAACTCAAAGCGATGGCAAAGAACTTAATGGCAAAACGACGAATGTGTAATAAGGATCGATACATTTCAATAGCAACCAAATAAAGTCTAATGTATTCCTTGATCTTTATTTCCGTATATGAAATGAATACCTGAAAAAAAATGAGAAAAAAGCGAATGCCTTCAAGATGGGCTGCTGGTGACGCATGTAAATGATACCTTGGATGGGGTGGTGCACCAATACATCCATCATTCATAACTTGAAATTAAGGACAAGCTATTCATGATTTATCTGTTATGAGTACTCAATACTCTGGCCATATAGTGCTGAGAGGAGAAGAGAATTTAGAAAATTATGCTAACGATCTGTTTGGAGGGAGTACGAAGTAGAGGTAGATCACCAACCCTATGGACTGGCCAATTCACGAATGTAAACGGATCCTCTGTGACGTCAGCACTCCCAGAGGCTCAAAACAGGAAGAGGGGGAAAATCTTCGTAGGCAAAGTTGGGAACATGTGCTATAGAGATTACCACCTTCAGTCATGATGAATCGAAAAAGAAGACGAAGAAATTTTAAAAAAATATTATTGTTCTATTTGCTTTAAATACTTTGTTTACTTCCGTGTATATAAGTCTTTTTTTGCTTAGAGAAGTATATTTCTCTGAAAGGTAGCATTTCGATTATTTATAAAAGTTGGACAAATTGATTTCATTCATCCTGCCGTGTAGCTCATGACTGAGTATTGTAATTCCCATGACAGCCTCTGACGACTCCTCTCCATTCATCCCTGTACTCCGGGCTCGAACCGCAGTTGTTAAAGATAGTCCAGTTGCGTCTCTTGGTCAGTCCATGAGCTATCTGCCCAAATAATCGGAGGATTCGTCGAAGGTATATTGTCGATAATAGATCGGTGATTCTCATTTCTTGGAAAATAGAGGCGTTAGTTCGCCTTGTTGCCCATAAAATTTGTAACATCCTTCTCCAGCACCGCATTTCAAATGCATCTATTCTACGTCTCTCGCTTGCTCTCCGAGTTCAAGTCACCGCGCGAGGACGGGAAGCTTAACTTGGCGCATTTTTGTCATGATGGTGATACGTGTAGTTCTGATCTTCCATATCTTTTCCAGCTTTGACATCGCATTTTTGCAATTCCAGTTCTTCTTTTTACCTCTATCTCATTGATTTTTTTAAATATTAATATATTTAGCGCCCTTGCGAATAATAAATGTAATAAGCGCCCTTGAATATTTTATGTACCGTTGCCAAAAAGTCCTTTTAAGTTTCGTATAAACAAACGTTTCTCAAAATTTGGATCCACGCCAAACATCAAGTATCGTCCGAAATGGTCATATCTCAGTTCGATACAGAAATTACAGTACTTTTAAATCATAGTATAATACACAATATTATCCGAGGAGTTTTTTGGCAAACATTCTGAATAATTTTTGAATATAAAAGTAAACAAAATATCAAGTTCACGAATTTTCACAGACCTTGGGGAGATTTTTTTACTTTATTTGAACCAGCCTTGGATTTTTATTCAGGAATAATTTACTCGATAGCTTTAATTCCTGAAATAATATTAGTCGAGCCCTTTTTCAAATTATTTAAAAACTCATAGGCTGATTTATAAAGTTTGATCTCTGTGGCCTTCTAAGTAAGACGCTAAACTTCTACCCGAGGGTTTCGGATTCGATTCCCGATGATACTCCAAAAAACATAAAAAATTGTATTAATCCGGTAAATTAGTTTATCTGAAAACAATACTGCCGCGTACGAGACGTGTGTATTAGAAGTATTTCCATTATGGGCGAAGACAAACTGTAAGTTCCGGGCCTCCTCCAAATGTTCATAATCAGAAGACTCGATCAATTGGGCCGAAGACAATGTTATCTCCTGGCCGCGCCCTTTAGTATGTCCGTATTACCAATTCGGACATGTTGAAGGGTATCATGCAAATGAATGATTTTTTTTTTAAATATTAATTCATTTAACTCTTCTTTTTCATTGTATTGCTCTGTCAACAACGAGCATAAAAAAAACCTAATTAATATTTGAGTATTTGAAGCATTTGTTCTCTGAAATTGATTTTATTTTGTCATAATTCCTTTAAACTAACCTTACTTTTTACAACAAGCTCACTATGTACCCATACGAATCTTAATTTTAGTTATTGAAGGATTTTTTCTCAGACATTGATTTTATTTTGTCATAATTATGTAAAACTAGCCCATCTTTTTACAAAAGGCTCTGTATGATACCCATGTGAATCTTAATTGTAGTCTTTGAAGCATTTTTTCTCAGACATTGAGTTTATTTTATCAGAATTCTGTAAAACTAGCCCATATTTTAACAACAAGCTCACTGTATACTCGTAAAAATCTTAATTTTAGTTTTTGAAGCATTGTTTCTCAGATATTGATTTTATTTTATCATAATTCAGTAAAACTAACACATCTTTTTACAACAAGCTCACTGTATACTCGTAAAAATCTTAATTTTAGTTTTTGAAGCATTATTTCTCAGATTTTGATTTTATTTTATCATAATTCTGTAAAACTAACCCATATTTTTACAACAAGCTCACTGTGAACCCATACGAATCTTTATTTTAGTTTTTTAAGTATTTTTCCTCTGATATTGATTTTTATTTTGTCATAATTCTATAAAACTAAGATTGTTTATAATTTTTTAACGTCATATTTTCATGTATTTTCATTTACATTTAAGATACAATTCACTCACACCCTTTAGTTAATTTCAACTAACACTTCCATGTTATCAACATGAAACAATTCATATACATTTATTTCCGTTTGACATTTTTATGAAACATTTATTTTAATTTTATTTTTATTGCGATAAATTTCAAGCAGTTTTTAATTAAAAAGTGAAATTGTAATTTTTATTGATTTTACTTGTACCTATTTAGTATATTATGTACATAACATACATGTTTTTATGTTAAAGTTTAATTTTTTTTTTCAATTTTGCTGTTGATTTTCATTTTTCAATGTTATTTAATTGATATTATTTGAATTTTGTTTTTTTTTTGTGTAACTATTTCTTTTGTCTGTGACGGATAAACAGTAATAAATAAATTTCTGCGTGAATAATCAACAATTCAGATTATTCTTGCATTTTTACGTTTTAGTTCTAACGAAATACTATTAAATCTTAAATGAGGTTAACTTTTTATGCGATCTCTAACAAATATATCTAAAAGCGTTGATAAATGATGCAACTGAATCTTCTTCGTTGTGCCAGAGATCTGCATATTTGATATCAACGAATTTAGTCCATCCATTCTTACGACGTTTCTAACAATAAAATGTATTTGCATTTAAGGAGCAAGCACTTGAAATATAAGAAGAATATAAATTTCTTGGATTTGTATCTGTTTTAATGGAAAACATATTTCAGTTGAATAGAAATCGAGGGCATTCAAGTAATCTTGTGTTTGATATGAGTGTAAGAACAACTGCAATGTTTTTTTGGGAGAATTATTTAACAAAAAAAGCTTTATTAAGCATGAGAGTGATCTTAGTGATTAACATTTATTTATTTATTCCTGTGGTATCTTTCCACACATTCAAATTGGTATGTTAAGTGTGATGTGTTAAAAAATATAGCTAGAAGACAATATTATCCTTAGTCCTATTTATCGAATCTTACGACATAGAATCATTTGAGTAGTCACGTAATTTGGACACGTGTTGGCAAGACCACCTCGCTTGTGAAAAAACATTCATGTTATATATACTTTTTATTTTTTTTATATTTGTACCTTTTTTCGTATGGTACATAACTCATTTTTATCACCACGTGATGTGGTTGATATTAACTCTTTATTGAGCTTCAACTCCATGAACGTGTTATTTTTTTTGGTTTCTATTGTTTTTATTCCGGGCCATATTTTTCTTTCCACATTAAATCAAAAGTAACGCTCGATGTACTACAGTGTTAACTACACACCTTGATAGGTGTTCCCCGTGTTGTTCCCGTATGAATAACTAAGTATATTGTTCAAGTTTTGTATTTTTGTGGGAATTTTAACTAGTGTACTTAAATACTATTTGTACTTAAATACTATGCGTCATTTAAATTGTTTAATTGTGATTTTATCTTTTTGTTTGGTTTCAATTTGATTGTTTTAAATAGTTTTTTTTTATTATTTTGTTAAAGTAGAAAAAAAATTGTCTCCTCGTCACGCTCTTCAATACACCCCAATCACTTGTTTATGTTATCCGAATCATGGATATTTCAAAAGATACCGTACGAAATAAGAAGAATTCATACATAGTCATTTTGCACCTAACATCTAACATAAGGTGCTTACCCAAAAAAATATATACTGAAACATTTTTTGCGGAAATATTTAAAATTTTAAAATAAGTTACGGTTATTTGCGTAGTCTGGTGGAATAATCATTATCTTACGAGTATTAAGTTTCCTTGTATGATTGAAATACCTTTTCTCTAGACAAAACACAATATTCTCTAAATAACCGACGAAGATAAGAAGATAGAATGAAAGCTGAGTCGTATGTTTCCAAGATTATATTCAGATAAGCTCACGCTTATGCCAAATTTCTCACACCCTGAACAAAATATATATAACAAAGCTTTAGTGATGAAGGCAAACTGTACGAATATTTTTACCCTCACTATGTAACAGATTACCACCAAACACCTCATTTGTTGGATTTTGTCTAACAGACAAAGCCAGCTTAAAAACAAAGGATTCCATTTCATGAATTGCAAAATAAGTTGAAGCATAAAATAAATAATATCAGTTAATTTCAAGAAATCAAATATATCATGCAAATTACAATACACCTTAAGCCGAATGTGTTACTGTCACATATCAAAAGATCTACAAAGGTTTCTTGTTCGTCTTCCTTTAGTAAACTTTCTGCAGTTTTCTCAACAAATATATCTTTCTTAACATATGCAGATGCGGTCAAGTGTCAGTTTGTTTTTTAAGGCATATTTGAATACTGAACCTTTTATAACACAATCAGGTGTTCCGCAAGGTTCTTATCACAGCCCAACATTTTTTTTTTCATTAGTGTTATATATCTAGTCATCAAACATTTCAAACACTTACTGTTTGTCGGTGATTTTAAAATATTGAAATGAATTCATTCTCTCCATGCCTATGGAACTAGAGACAGGCTGGAATGGTGAGAGTGAGACCATAAACTGGCTTTTAACAACTCTAAATGTAAACTCATGACTTTTTCAATACTGGAACCCAGCAATACTAAAGATACTTAATCGATGATCAGGATTTGTAACAAATGTATCTAGGCCATTTGATGGTGGCGCTGTTATGAGATCGTTTTATAATTCATTGGTTCACAGTAGATTAGAGTGCGGCTCAATCATTTGGAATCTGAGATGAATCTAGAATTTCCTGATGATTGAGCTAGCCCAAAAGACATTTCTGCGATACTTTTATTACAAACAATATAGATATTACCAATGTCTCCTCCAACATTTTTTTCCAATGGGTATGCTTATATGATACATCCCTTCTTGAGAGTAAGAAGAGATTTAGGCACCTGTTTGTACATATAAAAACTGCTGAAAGGGAAAATAGCAAACCTTTTGTTGATTCACTAAATTTTGTTTAATGTTTTGCCATCGTGAATTAACGTGGTTTTCAGTGTCATATTACTGAGCTGTTAAGAGCATCATTACTTTCACACAGAATGACCTTGTTGAATGTATTTTCTGATATTGACATCTTCTGCGTCTTGATGAATAAATTGAGGATTAAACTCCTTAGCAAAATTAGTAGGCATAACTGTGTCCTTTAACAAAGAAGCATGAGTAACATTGTTCCTGTTGTCATTATATTATATTAAGACAATAAAATTAATCCTTATATTTTTATGTAATTTTATTAGACATGTATCAATTGTAAAATTTTAAAAATATATTTTTTTAATTATTATTATTAAATATGATAGAAACCGCAAAACTGAACCCAATGTAGACTTGAAATAATTATATCTGCAAGCTCGTGAGATCACTAAGTGTGATCTAGAAAACTAACGATTTTCTTTGATTAAAATATAATATTAGACGAACACTAAAAAGTATGATACTGTATAAAACTTGTGTTATATATAGAACGGCCTCTTTCAACAAACCAGAAAGATGTTTAAGAAACATTTAGTGAAAACTAGACTTGAATCTGTTTTTTAAAATTATCTAGATTCTGTAACACTCGGGTTAGAAAATAGTCGCCTTACCAAGTGGACCACAGAGGAATTTAAATTTAAATCGTTTTAATGAAAAAGCGCTTAGATTATAAGTATATAACAATGCTTAAAATCCTCTACTTTGGGGATTTAGAGAACCGCTTCATTTAACAAGGTCTGAAACGAAGTGGTCTCATTCCTAAATACTAAAACATTCAGCTGAAACATTCATATCCTTAGACTTAATTTAATCCCGAACTATCACACGCAATTTCAACCACTTCTTAATCTCAACAAATAACCATGTCTAAATCATATGTAACAATTTGATTGGACTTGTTTTAAAATCTAACATTTTACATACTTGGTTTGATGCACGAACTTAAATAAGGGAACATTGATTGTGCCCTTACGATGTCAATCATGCGCAAGATAAAAAAAAGTAAAGAAAAAAAAACTTTATAATCAATACATGATAAATGAAAAACGGAACATAAATTAGTCATGAATTGTTTTTTGTATTGCATTGACAGAAAATTAAGAGTTATAAGCAGTTTTAGTTACAAAAAAATATAAAAATTATAAGATTATTAAATCAATTAAAAGTCGTGGTTGTTGAAAAGAGGGATTCGACAAGTATTTATTATGTATGGGTGAACAAGTTGAGGTATTTTTGCTGCCTGAGAAATATGTTTTTGAGTGGGGATTATAAAGAGTAAGATATTAAAATGAGTGTAACTGTAGAAAACAAAGACAATGGCGCACTACAGACAGTGTTTTACGATAAGTGAATTGCTATGTAGTCAAAACGGTCTTGTACTTACTTTAGTGGGAAAATACCCATATAGATGTGTACATGTGGCAGATCTGTGTGTTTTGAATAATGTATGATAGAAAATATAGACACCGATGTTAAAACAGAATGAAGAAATAAACATTGAGATAGTAAGCTCATATCGATGGAATGAGTGTGAATCCTAAAAAATATGTGTCAGAAATTAATGTAGAGTGACGAAGGAGTAGACTGAGAGTGTAATGCATGTTAGCATGAAGTAGAAGTTGATAGATAAATTTAAACTGAGGGAAAGGCAAATTCCGAAAACAGGTGAACATGTACGGCCAAATGTCAGTGGCCGTGGCCAAACGGTTAGCATTCACGCTGAGCAAAAGGGCGCCCTAGATTCGATTCCTGATTGATTTTATTCCGGATAAATTTTACTCTAAGACCGTTTAATGTCTAAATTGCTGTGTATTTGTAGTTTGTATACTATGAGCATAAACTACTCGTATATCGATTTTTTTTAACGCAAAGGTTAGATCAGAAACAGCCTGTTAAACGTCTTGGAACAACGATCTCATTTCTATCGGAACGTTGGGTGTGATGTGTCAAGAGCGTGTGCAACAGCTAATAGACTGTTGCAAATATAATGGCTGACAATCACAATTAATCACCAGGAATAGCCCAACGTATGGATGGGGTCGAAACAAAGGCTGTGTACGCTCACAGAAAGGGGTTGTGATCGGTAAGACTCATTATAATCACAAAGCCTTTCTATTATATTCAATACAAAAAGGTCATGTTGTGAAGGTACGTATACATAATTAAAAAAAGTTTGACTTGGTTAACAGTATACGAGGACTAGTTGAAAAATTCGCAGCCTCGAAAATAAACCACTAGAGTATGGTTTGAAACATTTTTGTTTTTCATTATAATCTGAATGAACTTTTTCCCGATGAAGCTTCATTGCTAAAATTCAAGTTTTATAGAAGTGTTCGACAAGATCTTCAAAACACTGCTCCACAACATGGCAGCATCATTCGAGTTAAATTATTTCCACCGAGATGTTTTTTGAGGTTAGGGCGAAGTGGAAAGTTCATGGTGCCATATCATATCAATAATAGGAATACCTTATTAATTTGAACTCACGTTTAATAATAATATCACTTTGGCAAACTTACGTCCCAATGAACGATAAGTGCCAGTTGAAGAATTCTGCTATTTAGTTAATATTTTCTCAGATTATGAAATAATTACGACATATATTGAATGACGTATACCAATAGGAAACAAAGTCAATAGAGCATTAAAACGCTCAAAAGTCAATGGGACAGTACCAAAATCTGCAAAGATGATAGTCCACGACAGTATTCTAGAATGATTTTTTATGTACATATGGAAGTAAAACGTGCCGAATACATGCTGTAGAAATGAATGAACTGAGAAGAATACATTGGGTGACAATTTATGATTAAGTGATTCCGGATAAATGTGAAACACGTTAAATGCCAATTAATGTACTCGTATAATGTAAGATAAAGAAGAGCGCTCTGAATTATTTGGGCATGTAGAACGGATGAATGACGAAAGACTAACGAAACAAATGTACATCGCAAATGTCAGAGAATGGTGTATTAGAAGGGTGTATAAGGAAAGTATGGTTGTATCTAGTGAATAATATTTTGCAAGAAGTAAATGTTAATGGGTCAGAGAAATCGTAGAAGTTGTACGATAAGGTGTATTGACTTAAAAAAATGCGAAACACGTGTGTTGCGATAGGAAAAAATGCTCACTTTTTTCTGCCTATCCCAACATTTATGGGTGCCCCAACAGTAGACAGTTTGTATGTAGGAGCTAATGAACAAAAAAAATGGAATTCAATGTTTTCAAATAAAATTTTATTTTGGACTAAACATTCATGTGATGCTTATGTTACCAATCATTTTCACATAAAAATATATCTATGCAATCCAGATCAGTCCAATTTGTATTCGTTTTTGCATAAACCTAATGCAGCGGTCCCCAAACATTTTCACTCTTAGACTCCTTGGCATCTGATTAAATTATTACGAACCTCCTTTAAATTTAATACGTAAATTTTTAAATTGTTAATTAAGTATAAAAATAAAATGAATTTAAGATTACACCCTTATTTATTTTAAATATAATATAAAAACTTATATTTTTTATTTCGTCTTAGTGCGAAAGATGACGCTGTTTCAATCAAATCTTCAATGTCGGGGTAAATATTTAAAAGTTTTTTTAAACGTTCACTGGCAGCCGGTTTTTTAAATTTATTTATTATGTGGACGAGAGTTGAAAAACCTTTTTTTTATACAATAAATAAGGCATTTTCTTATAAATAAACTGTTTAAACTACGTCTGTTATATCTGGATATGCTCTCCTTGAAATGAGCCAAAAGTGGTATCTTTAAAGATATCACTTTGTCCAAATATTTTTTTTTTTTTAGATGAATCACATGAAATCTCACTAATATCTCTTTTCAATGGGTCTTTAAACCAATTATCTCCCTGGCGTCTCTTTTAAGTGGGTATTTCATTAAATTTTTATTTTCATGTGAAAGGGAAAAATAACTAAAAAAATACGAATTCATAACTTGTTGATGATCCATAATGACATCTTGTACATTATGTATTACAGTACATTCCGATGATTTCAGTTGGAACCTAGGATTTTATAAAAAGGATTCTAGTCTTGTTTTCACTCAAGGTCTCTAATATATTTCTGGTTGGTGGTAAGAAATTTCTGCATTGCATTAAGCCCATCAGGTTGTTTGGTATACAACGAAAGTACTATACAATATAATACAGTGATTCTAAAAACATTGAATATTACAAAAATGCTTACAGCTCCTTTGTAACATACGTTTTGGTCATAAATCTAGTTTCTTAATCATTGTCATTTGCATGCACATATTGCTTAGTTTTAAAGAGCAGGTCACCAATGCGAAAGTTCATTCTAGGTTGTTGTGGACGTGAAGACATTTTCTACCATAATTGATGCAATTTCTGAAATAGATCGCTAATCCCCTAAGATATGTTCACGGTCCCCAGTTTGAGAACCGTTGACCTAATGGGATCAGGATCGCTTTATCCATAGCGGTAAAACCACTAATAGTCTCTGAAGACTACTACGGTGGTTAACGTTTTGAACTGCACGCCATGAATACAATAGGGTTGATATATTTAAGTACAGCAAATTGACTGTAAAATTTTGCTACATGGCATAAATGGAAATACATAACATGGAAACATTTTAACGAAGTTTCATTTTTTTTCCATCAACATATAGTATACGAGTTGATGATTCTAAATTATTGAAGAGCGTCGTCGGAAGGCAATTTTGTATTATACTCCATTTATTGAGCTTTCGACATTGAAACACTGAAGTAGGCACGGAACTTTGCACAAATGTATTAATAACACTATTGTACTCCCGCACATATTCTGCGCGTACGTGTATTGTTGCCTGACAAACTGTTTAACTAGACAAGGAACTTATTTTTGTGTACCATCAGGAATCGAGCCCGGAACTCCACGGGTGGAAGTCAAGCATCTTACCAACTAGGCCACGTAGGTCGTCAGTCAGCGTTGAATTGTTTTTATTAATAACAAAAATATATCAAACACGCCCATGAAACATATGATATAAACAAAATACACCAAAGAAGTTGCAATGTTCCACATAACATAAGTAGGTAAAATTGCCGTGTAGGAGTCGCGTGATATGCGCTCGTGGGGTAGTACTGTAGTACTGCACTGGTCACCGCGAACATGTTCACGTTGCGATCGCGAATGCGGGTGACTAGGTGAGTGCTTCTTCTGTACTTACTATATTCGGTAATGCTTTGTTGACATATATCTGATGATGAAGGCTGAATAATTTATGTTATTACGTTAACCATCGTTTAAGCTAAAACGGTAACAAATCACAAAAAATGTAGTATTTTTTATCAAGTTCTCGAAAAATTTAAATTAGAAATCATCAACTTTTTGTACAAGAGTATCAGAAAAAAAAATGTCTTCGTGGGTTTGCACATGTTTTATTTTCGTATTTATTTTAACTTATTTCACTTTCCAGCTTTTGAATATTCCCACAAGATGATTCCACGATTTCCCCATATTTTTATACTTCACGTCGTTTTCTGTCAGCATTTATTTATAATAGATTGTCCGGAAAGTAGTTTCATATTTTTCGAATAGATGTTCTTATGACAAAATTTATGTTGCTGAATTCATTCCAAACGTGCAGAACTTTTAAATATTATAAAAGATAATAGTTTCAATTCTTTTTTCGACCATCGTTAACCTAATAGCTTGAGTGTTTTTTTTATTAAGATGAACAAAATAAGATGTTTTCTCGTTGCTTGATACTTTTTTTCCACCGCAAAGGAGAGCTGATTACCACTGATGACGACCAAATAAATTTTCTGATCAAGAATAACCAGCGTTCGAAGGCATAAAAAGTGGTGGAGATTCAGAAAAAATCTAAAATCTCCGGCAACAATAATTCAACGTACCCAATCACCGGATCAATAGCTTATGAAGGCAACATCAACATGTTCTCTTTTTTCATTAACTTTAAAAAATTAATCGATTTTTAACGAAGTCGAGTTCATTAAAATAGAGTTTGCTCATGGCGCTGAATAAATTATGTCTTTAAAAGGGTACCAGTTTGATAAAAGAGTTCATCTGATTACAATACAGTCGCTAGATGTGTATGAATGTTGTTGTCTACTTACGTACGGAAAAATATTACCAATACGTACTATAAGGAACAAGGTATAGTGTGCCTTCTTCATGGATTTTAACCCAAAGACTTGGTTACTGGGGTGTTCCATGGGCGAGTTACGAATCACCAGCTTTAAATTAAAAAAAGTCTTTCCGTCCCTGGTCGCAAGAATCAGATAGATTTCGTCTGTATGTGAAAAGAAAGAATATTTACTGTTTTATAATATCCTATAAATAATCTTATCTCTCGAATAAATTGCATCATTCTAATGGAAATATTTAATTTTACGCCAGGTAATAAATAAATATTTAGATTAACTTTTTGACAGGGGGTAGTTTTGGAGTCTCCTAGTTATGGTCGAAAAAAGTGATTTGAAATTTTCCGGAAGTTGCGAGATAAGGCTTTATGCAATAGGTAGTATTATATTTCTATCAAAATCTACCTTATTATTATGGAACAAAAAATTATAGGTACATTTGTAAGAAATTGAATAACACACAGAATCTTTCACATTATATATTTTTTTATGAAAGGAGATATCAAAATGTTAATCAAATGATATTTTTTTAAGTGTTGTCAGTTACTGTATCCCCGCAGAATGGTGATGCATGACTGGCGTTGGCAGCCCTGATTTATCTTCAGCCACACATCCGATTTGTCGCCACAACTTTCTATCGAGTAATAAATGACTCTATCGCAGGCAGTCCTGTCGTACCCCCACTCGAGTATGGAAACCCGTGACGCGGTAAATTGAATTCGGGGCAGAGTAAAACGGTATGCTCAGAGACGGTGGGAGATATTGCAGAATTCGTGGTTTAAATTTTCAAGTTTTGCCAAAGATTAAAGAACCACTGTTTGCATTATCCAACCTTTTTCATTGTTGACACCGATAGTCTTATATATAACCTTGTAATGACTTTCATGCCCTAGTCTTGTCTTCCACTCAGGTGGTTTCTGGTTCAATTTCTGGTGCTACCCAAAATAGTAAAGTTTGTCGATGAAACAAAGCTTGTTGAAGAGAAGTATTGTATTATACACTTTCATGTATAATACAATAAAATACTAATATATGTGTACAACCAATACTACACTTACGTTGCATACAGTACATGACCTTATTACTATAACGCGTCTCCCGACCTAGAGGCTGCGGGTTCGATTCCCGTTGAAACTCAATTTTTTTTTAAAAGAATTCTAGTCTGGTTTTCACTTAAGGTTTCTTTAACATCTTTCTAATTGGCTGGAAGATATTATCACATAGCAATAACCCCACCAGACTGTACAGTATACAACTAAAGTGTAATGTAATACAACCTGATAAGGCTCATTGCCATATTGCAACCACTTCCAACCAATCAGAAAGATATAAAAGATTCTTAAATTGAAACTAATTTGGAATACTTTATTTGGGAATCGAGCCCGAAACCCCCGGGCTGGGACTCCCGGGATTTACCATTGCGGTCGTCATAATTGCTGATATTGTACATTTCTGTAAACATCGTTGTTACCAACACCATGAATGTCGAGTTACGTGCCTACTCCACTGCATCGAAGTTCAAAGGTGTTATGAATGGAGACGTAGACAATATTCGTCCCAACAACGCTCTCTTACATGTTAGCATTAGCAATACAAAGGTGCTATGAATGGAGACGTAGACAATATTCGTCCCAACAACGCTCTCTTACATGTTAGCATTAGCAATACAAAGGTGCTATGAATGGAGACGTAGACAAAATTCGTCCCAACAACGCTCTCTTACATGTTAGCATTAGCATTAGCAATACAAAGTTAATAAGAAGTAGAAGATAAAGTAATGAATTTTTAACATACATACTAAATAAAACTGATGGCTAAGGTTCGATTCCTGTCTTTAAATGTGATCTAGCCTTATTTTATTTTAGTTTAATCCTTTACAAATGAAAATGACAAGTGAAAAAAAGAAATCTACCTTCGTGCAGTTTGTCAGCACCCTGATCCTGACCGTTAAGGTCAGGATTCATGGTAAGCGTGCGGGCTTTTCAGAGTCCATTCCTGACAGAATCATTTCCGAATTGAATTTGAACGGTTTATGCAATTTTATGCAGAATGTTTTCTCAAATTGCTGTGCTAAGCAGTTATTCTAGAAATATTGCAAGAACTTTTCCTTTTGATTTCCGGAGTTATAAAAAGGTTTGTCGCTTCGATTATATGTAATCCTGTAGTATAAAGTAAACGGGTTTTGACATTAAAATTTATTTTTTAAATTTTTATATTTTATTGCAATATTCTTTATTGTAAATCACATGTCTTAAAATGATTCAATATATTTTTTATAACAGAAACATCACCTTTATACTTGCTAAATTTTCTTTTAACACTTTAAGGCCTGATCAAAATCATAACAAGCTTTCCCGTGCCCGACTTGTTTTAGAAGAATTCTGATTTTTGTGAAGGGTTTACTAAAATTGCTATATCTAAGTTATTAAAATTAAACTTTATATAATTCTTAAAAAATATAGTTTTGTATGGTAACTCTACCGACGTTTTCCTTCGTGGAAAGCTACATCACAACTCTTACACATGTACCGAGTCTCACTTATCTTCTTGTGATTGGCGCATACTTCTTTCTTTTTTGTCAGTTGATGATATACATATCAACACATGTTTAGACCCGTTTTTTGACAACCTATTTGAAAGCTCCTGAAAATCCCTTACTCTATTTGGTCCCGGCCTGTAGTTGTTCTCCAGATATATATGTCAAAATCTTCAATATCTGTCACCACACACTGATGGCGCGACGTCAAAATCTCTATCATAAATCAATTCATGCATATTTTCAGTATCTTTATTAGAAATTAAAAATCTGGAGACTGTCGTTAAAAGCAAGCCTGGCCAACCCAAATCGCCTCACGGGCCGCATTGACGACCTAAAATTTTCCAAGGTCCGCACATAAATAAGAATGATTGCAAATTTTGTTCCAATATTTTTTTCGATATCTAGCTTTACAACAAATGAGTGTAAATCTGAAAAAAAAAACTATACTACAACTAGATATGAAGATAAAATATGTATTGAACTAACAACAAAATGTATTTGTATGATAATATAATGACTTAGAATTCTAAGTTATTAATTCGAAAATATATTTATTTGTATGGTGATAAAAAACTAATTCGTCATATATGACGCGGGCCGCAAGTGGCCCGCGAACTGTAGGTTGGCCAGTACTGGTTGGATTGTTTAAAGGTTGAATTGTTTCAAAAAATTATTGTTTGATGTCCCTATTGGGAAAAGGTATCGATCACTTAAAACCACGGGACCGGGACTCAGCGCAAATCTAGTTTATGACATTGAAACACGGGATCGGGACTCAGCGCAAATCTAGTTTATGACATTGAAACACGGGATCGGGATACAAAGTTTTAATAAGGTCTGTAACCAGTAAATCGAAATTAAATTATCCAAAAAGTCATAATATAAAAAGTACACTTTTATTTTGTCTTGTAACTAGAAACAATTATTTGAATAATTATTTGGATAAACTAGGAACAAGTATTTGAATAATTATTTGGATAAACTCCATGTTCCAATAATTATTAAATATTTAACATTTTTGATATCAGCATTTCGATATTTTCAATTCAATCGGATTATTTTATGGGTTATGGGAGTGAGCTCCAACCGTTGTCTGGAATGACCTCTGTTCCAGAATAAAATAAATCGCGTTCCAGTTTCTCGCTCTTAAGACAACTTTTTAATGAATTTATTAGTCTATCGCACTCTCGACTCAAAACTATAAAATACTAATTTAGGATAAATTGAGTTGTTTTCTGATTCTGTATTTTATGGGTTCAAGAAGAGATTAACGCTTATCAAATTTATATTATTTATTAACTTATATATTACGTTACCACTGATGATACACAAACTTTTCTAGGGCATTTTTAATAGATATTAAAGACAGCAAAAAAAAATTGTTTTGATAAAATCAAAATTAAACGTTTTGATAATTTGTCCTTTTTTATTTAATAAGTGACAGCTGTTTTTCCAAATGCCTTGTTAAACTGTGAGTAAAACTTTGCAACGTGACTACATATGTAAATAAATACCTAAAAGTGGTTTATGATAATTTTATAGTATATTAGAGTACTAATTTTAAATTCTTATGTAATTTTATACACTATATAAACATTGTTAATCATTTATCGAGGCAATTGTATGTCAAAACACTTGTCACTCATTAAAACACTTGTCACTCATTAAAAACCAAAGGATATAGAATTATCAAAGCATTTAATTTTGATTTAAAAAAGATTAAGCAATTTAAATTGAAAATCGACATTAAAAATTTAAAATATATATTGTATATTTTATTCCACATAACTTTTATCATTTTTCAAAACTACTTTAAATAATTTAAAATGGATCTCTAATATAAAAACACATATTATGTGCTTATGTAATTATAAAATAAATATTTATTATTTAAATAATCTTTTTTGTATAGTGTGTGTCATATGACAGGATTTTTATACTTATGACTTATGTTTTTAATACTTCTTTATTTTATAGCCATCCCATCCATACAACTTATATGATTTCCTTATAGAATATCATTCAAATGATCCAACCATGCTTTACTTGGTCTTCCTCTTAGAACAAGCCTTCCACTCACATTTGCTCCATAAATCTGTTTTGTTTGTCTTTCTTCATTCATTTGTTCCACATGGTTAAACCATATCTGCATGCTCTTCTTTATCTTACTAAACACATAAACCTTAAGTTCGCATTCATCCCTAATAATTTCATTCCATATTCTGTCATACATTGTCACTCCATGTATACTCAGTATTTTCCAAGTCCACGTTTCACTCCCATACAAAAAAGCTGAGAGCAAAATACTCTTATGGTAGATTTTGATACTGTCTGGTTTAAATATATATGTTTTAGCGTCCCATTGACTTGGTTTCCTATCGCTACACGCCGTTCGATAACCCTCTTAACTCTTCCATCACCTGAGAAAACACTACTCAAATAGCAGAATTCCTCAACTTTCTCCAACGTTCCAACACAAACAGCTCATTATGATATAGCCGACATCTATCGAGAATACTATGTTACGTGCTTCATTACATCTGAAAAATGTATGTATTTAAACATGACCTTCACTTTTAAGAATTTTTTATCTTGAATATTTTATAATGAATCCCTTTAGAAGTTTTTTTGGAAAAAAGAAAATTATACAAAATGAGTTGTATGTCAACATTTAAGTTTATCTTTTAAGATTAAGAAGTTTAAATATCCGATCACTGAATAATTTCTTACCAGATTAATGGACTGTTTTATAAACTTGTTTGATCTTCCAACTCTCGGTTTAACTAACTTTCATTAACACCGCTCGATACTGAGCCGCTTTGCAGCTAAGCGGACTGGGATCATAATTATCGAATAAAACTTATTGTGAAATATTACTGTTAAATTAGAGTTACTGAACTGAACATTATTTCAAGTTATTGTTAATAAAAACTGAATCAAAACGAATATTGTAAATTTTTTCATTCAGTTATTTGAAGTGTTTAGATAAAACAAATTTAATTAAGATTATATTTCTAGCGTTATGTACAAATGTTGTATATACATTTTGAAATCTTACAAGCCATAAAATCAAAATCATACTCTTTTATTACTGAAAATATAAAATTCAATCAAAGAAAATACAAAATAAATAAAATCAGGAAAAAACAGTTAAGATAAAATGTTCATTAAATTATCAGTCTCTCAGTCAAGATCTTAGTTAATAAAAATGCCGGAGACGGACCCTCCTGATCTCAATAACATTCGCATTAAAATATTCAACAAACCGGATATGTAGTAAAACAATTGTTACATTCTCATTATCGATATATTACAACGTGCAACTGTTAATTCAGTTATGTATGTAACGTTTTATTCTAAAAAACATGATTTATTTAAACAACTTGAAACATTAGAGATATTTTTTGGCAATTTTGTTGTTATTAATTTAACCCTCTATTTTCTATAGAAGAAAATGTGATCTACAAGTAATATGATCAGAAGATATGGAAGGTATGGAACCTAAATTTGGTCTACAAGTAATATGATCAGAAGATATGGAAGGTATGGAACCTAAACTGTGGTCTACAAGTAATATGATCAGAAGATATGGAAGGTATGGAACCTAAACTTCGAACTTTGAGTTTACATGCGAACGTAGTCAAATGGAAATGAAAAGAGGCAAACAAAATAGGGAAATTAAAATATATTTTGTATAAACAATATATGTCATAAAAAATAGAAAGTTTAACCTTTGTTTTAAATCAATATTGTTTTTGTTAAAAAACAAAATAATCCATTTAATTTTCGTCAATTGGAGCTTATATCATATGTATGTGACAAGTTATTGTACTTGAACTGAAAAAAACATATATTATTATTATTATGTAAATGATATATTTTAGATATATATTTAGAGGGCATTACATTTTTATGCTTTCATTTAATGGTTCCATGAACTTTTTCATGTAATATATTATTATTTTATGCATCGAAATTATTGAATGGTATTTAAATTATAATGATTTTTTTTTCAATTTACATAGAGAAAAACCATGATTACCAATTGCAAATACTAGGAGTATTGTCTTTATCCGAATCTTGCAATGTCAAGATAACTAAAAAAACATTGTCTAATAATTATGCACTTGATATAAAAGTTAACCATCAACATTAATGGTTCCACTACAAATAGTGGAGTAATATTGAGGGCTTACTTACACTCAATAATTTATACTTATTTGATGATTTTTTCAGTTATTTATCCTCTTATGATGCAAATGGACGAAACGATTCTACAAAATTCTTTTCCATATTTCTTTTTTAAATTAAAGGCTGATAAAGGCCAAATAATTATGGCAACATCAGTTAGACCTAAGTATTGATGTCGTTATAAACTAAGGGCAGTTTGCCTGAAAATTGCCTTAGACCAGGAGATATATGTGAGGATAATTAAATGTTTTTAGTACAAAAATAAAGTAATATTTCGTTTGTATTTCTAAAATAGGTTTCATAAATATGAATTAAAAACAATCGATAAATAGAGACACCAAGAAAAATATGGATGGATCCAAATGAATGGTATTTTGAAAGAACGAATCATAGAAATTAGGAAAATCGTAGGAATGGTATGAGAATGTGTATAGGTGGGAAAGAGGCAAAGGATGTATGCCGAGAAAAAAAATCTAGCTCTCTGTTTCTTCCTACCTCGACAGGGCGATGGTATGTAAGTATATATTATGAGATTATATATCTATTGTTATAAAAAGACACCATAGCATTACCAAGTTTTGTTCGTTAAAGTAAAGGAACAACAAAAGCAATTTGAAACCATACCTAAAAACTGTAATTACCTGTCCGTCGAAAAGGCTACACAAAAGCAAAAGTTCAAGGTAACGACAAGAATACAAAACACAAACAAAAGTTAGGACCAAAAGACATACATTAAAAGCTTTGTAGCATGAGACAGAATATGTTTCAATTTATGTCCATTAGTTTTTCAATTCATTGTGTCTTTACTGTAATTTTCATACGATTGGACTTTTTGCGTATTTGCAACCAAACTAATTCTAACTAAGACGTCGCGAACTATTGTAAAAAAATATTGAGTTCCGAGAATCGAATTCTTTCAATTAATTTAGAAGACGCACAATAATTTTCTTCTTCTTTATAATTTTTATGCCGTTCACCCATCAGCTAAGGTGATAAATGTTGTAGAGGCATTCAAAAGAATTTCAGAATACTCACTATTAAAGGGACTTTACATTAAATCGTATGTACCCTAGGAGGAATCTTAAAATCGTTAAATCAAACCAGAATAATATATAAATATAAATAAGCATAATCCAGCCTGGTCCTATATCATGCTCAAGTTTACTGTACTTGAGCCAGAAATGAAATCTTTACTTACTTGCTCTGCATTAAAAAAAAGTTTCAAGAGAAGTCGTTCTTTCAATGTGCTACACCACTGAATAATTATAAACCTTGTTGGAGAAATTTTAATCGTATCAATAAAGTTTTATTTAACAAAGTATTTTATTTATTTATGCGTAACAAATCCAATAAAAAAGACACGTTTTTATATGAAAAATATTGAATTGATTAAAATGGTGTCTGGAAGTGGAGTGAGGTCAATAACTTGGCCTTCGACATCTTTAAATGTAAGCTAATAACATTTTCAAGAGTTTGTACTTAAATTACTTAATTGATGATCAGCTCATCGTGCGTGTTGACATTATCAAAGAATTTGGTGTCATGTTCAAAAGTAAATAAATATTTTGTTGATATATCGAGGGTACGGATTTATCTGCCAGTCAAGTTTTGGGTTTTGTGAAAAAAGTTTCTAAGGTATTTGATGGAAGTGCTGTTATGAGATCGCTTTATTAATTCACTGGTTCGCATTTGATTAGAGTGCGCTCAATCATTTGGAATTCGAGAGGAATCCACGATTCCCTGATAACTGAACGTGTTCAAAAGGATGGGTTCAAATCGCTGGAATCGGTGGTGGGTTCAAATCACTGGAATACAGATTTTTTTAAAGGTCTGATTTTGACTTAAGTCCTATGTAACAGGATTCTGGTTAACTGGAAAAAAATTCCAGACGGCAATTAGCCCACCAGGTTGTATTTTATTAAACAAAAGTAGGATACAATACAATATATTGAGGCTCTCTTCATCCCATCTCGAGATAGGAGATAATTGTCGCAGCGATTCTTTTAATCAGTGAAATAACAAAATAATTTATTTTTTTAAATTAAGAAGTTTCACAAAGTTAAAACCGGAACTTTCAATATGTATACAAATATAAATATATACATATATGTAAACACTATTTTTTTCTTCAACTATCCATTATGGGTAAAAACGTTTCCATTATAGGTAAAATCATAAATAATATAAAAGTGTCAAATTGTTCAAATTCTCAATGTTGACGAAGTTCTTCGAAGATTTCAAAGGTGGTTTTTTGACTCCAACATTTAAGTTGGACTTCTCGAAACATTTAAGATGGAAAAAGAAACAATAGGAATACATTTTCAAAAATATCATCTTATTTTATCGTCTTTTCTGATTCTTTGCCCTCTTCAGAGTTCAAAACTTTCAATTGATATTCAGTGTACGAAAATGTTTTGGGTGACATAAAACTTGAGATATTTGCGATACTAAAATGCCAAAATTCAGATAACCCTTGCATTTATAACAGCTTTATTTCAGAAATTCCAGTGGAATTGTTTTCAATTTAATATTTACGTAAACATAACAGAGATGCATATTTAAAAAAGAAATTAAAAATTATTTATAAAAACCATTAGAATCAATCAATAAGCTAAAGAAAACATTGAAAACTCTGAATTTATCATTCGTACATTTTGAAATTTATTAAAATTGGTTACTTGTTAGTAAAACTTTGAGTCATGACTTTTTATATTTAACTATTGTATTAATAAAAAGAAAAACAAATTTTGACTCAAAGAAATTGAATATATCAATAACTCAAAATATATTTATATCAAATCTTAACACAATTCATTTATTAATTTCTTTAGTAAAGAGTGTAATGAAGTTGCAACACTTTTTAGTAGGTGCTTATTTGTATAGCAGGACTTTCATGATCGAAAATTCTGTTGTGCAATGAGGAAATACTAAAATTAAAATGTAATACTTTGTAAAGCACAATTTCGTTGTTCAATGTGTTATATACAAAATTTGAAGCAGAGTGTTACGTTAAAAGTTGGTGCTCAAATTGTAATGCATAAAAGTTGGTGTTCATCATATAATGCACAACATTTGGTGTTCATCATATAATGCACAACATTTGGTGTTCATCATATAATGCACAACATTTAATGTTCATCACATAATGCACAACATTTGGTGTTCATCATATAATGCACAACATTTGGTGTTCATCATATAATGCACAACATTTGGTGTTCATCATATAATGCACAACATTTGGTGTTCATCATATAATGCACAACATTTGGTGTTCATCATATAATGCACAACATTTGGTGTTCATCATATAATGCACAACATTTGGTGTTCATCATATAATGCACAACATTTGATGCTCAATATTTAGGAAGTAGTTAACTCAGTGAATATTTTACGTACAAGCACCTTTTTGTAATACAACTATTCAGAAACCTTGTATAAAAACTCTGAAACCGTGCAGGGTTAATCGTCTAGTATTATAATAATGTTGTTCAATACAAAAATATTATTGACTATGGAAAAGTTTGTTTTAACCATGTTTACAAAGCTTTGTATGTCAATGCCACCCAAAGGGAACATGAGTCAAACATCCCCATACCCCTGGGGCGGCCTCACCTGTAAACACAGGAGAGAGACTTCCAGGCTGGAAATGTCATGCATATGATATCTCCATTTGACAGTTAACAATCTTCTCAATTGTGAAGTTTTGTCATGTTTGGATATCATTCGAAATGAAAAAATTATAGATATTTCTGATGGAAAATGAAACGTTGTTGGCCTTTTTGTTTCGTGAAATTTTATTTTCGGTTTTTGTTGAATTTATTTCATGAAGATGAAAATTATTATTTATTACATTCTAATGGTTCAGAAGATGAGGAAAAAATGTATCTTTTTCTTTCATCGTGTACTAATGCATTATTTGATGAATGGAAGCGAAGCTTGTATATCGAAAAATTGTTATTAGATCACAATTCTTTTTTATAGACAGCTTTAATATGAAGAATCGAGAAAGTAAATTAAGATCGTTTGGCCACATTGAGGAATTAAAGTGCAACAAACTTAGAAAACAAATATGCATATATGTCTGAAATAATTGGAAAACGAGGAACGGGTAAACCGAAAAAAACTGAGTTGGAGGAATTTCAACTGAGATAAAGATACATAAATTGTCTAAGGAAAATAAGAGTATGTATGAAGGTGGAAGAAACAAAGGCAGTATGCGTGGAAGGCAAGGCCTGAAAAAATCGCGTGATGGTATGTATGTTTTCATTATCAATTTGATTAAGATGAAGTTTCTTGTTAAATTTATAATTTTTTCTCATCTCATCTTTTAATTTTTTTATCTACAATACATTTATAATTTACATTGTTTTTATGAAAAGATAAACCAAAGAGTACACGCACATAAGCATGCAAATATATGCCTCCGTTTTATACAAATAGAACCACTTCACTAGGAAAGGCCTGTGGTGACGTGGTCTCATTCTTCAATCACAAATCGCATGTGAAATATTATAAATTCATGGTCAATCGTTTGATGCTTACTTACTTATTTTACGCGACCGGACTTCATGTCACTTATCCTTCTCTACGTTATCATAGGTTCCCTTATCATTGAAAGTAATTCGATTAATTCGGCTATTGGTTTCATAAACGTGTATATGTTTTAGTATTGATCGGTTAGAAATTTATCTCAATAAAGCTACAAAAGAAATGAATCTTAATAAGCAGCAAAAGCTTGTATGAAAAAAGATCGGAAGGGAAATCAAGTCGGAAACGTAACGCCGGTAATTGAACGCTGAGAGACCGACAGCACGCAAACCATTAGATCATTTTAGTATGTTACTCGTACTTGCGTAAGTCATCAACGATGTAAACATGTTCGATTTGTGATGAAAAAAATTCATGTAGAAAAATTTCAAATTTTACCCATTGTGAGGAGTATTTTATTTTTTATTTAGTCAAAATGGATAAAGAATTCTCAAATGAACGTCGGACACCATTCTGATCCGAAAGAGTGAGCCTTGCAAAATAATTGAATCTTAAAATGTCGTTAATTATGTGCATTCGCGTAAAGCGTGTTAAAGTCAATGCAAATCACGATATTCTGTTGTGTTCTAGAAATAATTTCTCGTGATCAAAATAATAATTATTTATTAGAGGCGGTTTTCTGAGCATCGGCACAGGGATTCATCTTTTTCAAAAGCCGACTTTTTCACGTGCGATCGTCTGTCGGCAGTACCCCCCACCCCTAGAATGAGACTATAAAGGGGCTGACCCACGTGACGGAACACAATCACACATATGACACAACAGTGGAAAAGGTATTCCCTCAAATCACTGACAAAAGATCGACGACGCAGTCAAATGCGCACGTGTTAAAACTTAATAAAAGAAAAAGAACTGGTTAAAAAAAAAAAACGGAGTGACACAATTTGACCGGACGAAGTGCTACTCGGTTCACGTCCGCCTGTTTTATATCGTAATTCTTTTAATTAATAATTACTGTCTAGCCTAATTCAAAAAACTCTAAATACATTTGGAATCTAATTCCACGTCGAGAATTATCTTATATCAAGACGCTGCTTCCTGTTACGTCAGATTCTGACCATTTCTAATTCTACGTTGATATTTCTCTTCTATCGACACGCGGCTTCCTGTTACGTCATATTCTGACCATTTCTAATTCTACGTCGAGAAGTCTCTGCTATCGATACGCTCCTTGCTGTGACATCATACTCCGAGGCCAGTTCACGTTCCTCAATTTCTTCAACGAGATCGCCACCCTTCTCCAAGCGGGTGCTAGGACAGGCTGTCTTCACGGCCGTCGCGGATCGATCCGCAGTTCCAGCTGCCATACTTCGCGCTCAAGTGGTGTCAGACACGGCGGATTCCTGGTGCGCCAGAACTACTACTATTACGTCGTTCAAATCTTGAAGGTATTGTGATCCTATTTTATTTGTAATTCTTTGTTGATTTCACTTTTTAGCCTACCTTGCTTCTTTTGGTAACGACGCTTCCAGAACGATCGTTGGAAATAATCTTAAAGTTAAACTCCCAAAGGGAATTTATTAGAGTCAGATACTTATTCAAATTCTACCTACTTCTACCAAGGTCATTGATCTGGTAATGATAATAAATAATATAATTTAAACTTCTACTGTGTTTCATTGTTATTACCTTACCCTCGGACGAATGCAGTGAGAGTTTCCAGTATTGTTACCCATCGAAATCCTGAGACTAAAGATATCTGTGTTCACTTTCTTTTACCGCTGAGCTAACCTCGAGTTATGACTCATTCCGATATTCTTAAGGTTTGATTATTTAAATTTACATTAACCTCAAGTAAGTAATCTACAATCGAAAATAAAGTCGTAATATCGATTGAGACTTCAAAATAGAAAATTGTAGTCGATTTCATCAATTCAATGTTCCACAAATAGAAGATTAGTAAAATAACATAAATATGCTTCTTCTTCGTCTTATTTTAGGTCTGTTATGGTCCTGCGTCATTATTTGTCTCTTGCAACGTCGACTGCCAGCTGTCTTTCCATCTTTTGGGAGGTCGTCCTGGAGGTCTGCTTGCTTGGGGGATACTGTTGTAAAATATGCAATATGAATAAAGTTTTTCTCACTCTTTAATATTTACAAATTAATGTGTGGTAATAAAGAGAGGTTTTAAAATTAGATTCTTTTTAATTTTCATAAATTGTCTTCTTAACTACGAGTATGTTTCAAGTAATTGTCTGAGTAACTCATAAAAATAAATTATTTTTTCCAAGTCATGGTATTCCAAGTTATATGAAATAACTTGTAGATCTGTCTAAATTGAATTCCTTTAGACGCTGGATCATAGATAATAACATATATGTTACATTTACGTATAAACACTTACACAAACACATATACACATATGTATCCACACATCAGCACATACACAGAAATCCGTATGACGCTGAAAGTAGTATAATGAAGGGACGAAAGTTGTAAAATAATCATGAGCAATTTCATCTATTTTACTCGTACATATATTCATATATCATATAGCTTAATTTAAATTCTTTCATATATTTTATTTCTCTGATTTCGGACAGAAGCACATGAAAAATTTAAGGCCCCAGATAAGTATGCATTAATTGGTTTATTTTTATCACTGATATTAATTATTCCTTTCGAACTTAATTTAAGACAAAACAGATAAAAATTATTCGGTAGTCAATAGTTTTCCACCCCATTAAATCGATAGTCAACTGTGTCGCAACTTGATTGCAACCAAATTGCATACCGATGCCATATATATGAGCAATTATCGGGTGCCACTATCAACACGGGCCTACGCTGCATACTGCAAGCATATACCACTGAAACAAGATTTTCTCAACATGTGGATATTGAGTCAGCCTATTCAAACCCTTAAGTCATTTAGATAAAAACCAAAATATTGACACCATTTTTTTTTTCAAAACTGCTGAACTGACTTCTGAGTTTTTTTTGCATTTTTGTGTGATCAACTAACTGCGTAAACTGTTAATTTTTGTAATAATTTTGTCTCGTGTACTTACATACTCTATATGCCTTTGAGTCCTCCGATTCTTTGGGCACATTGCTCGTGGCTAAGGAAACAGTTTGGATAGGTTTGTGGTTACTGGAGGCGTGAAAGAGCGACGCACAAGATGAAGAATACCAATGCATTGGACTGACCAAGTGAAAGACGCAACTGAACTACTTTTAACAACTATCCTTCGAGCCACAGAGTGTAGGGATGGATGAAGGGGAGTCATCGGAGGCTATCACGGGAGTCACGATGCTCAATCATGAGCTACACGACAGGATGAAGACTAATTTACTTAACATATGTACTATTTTTGTTTTTTTGTTGTGCATTTTTATTTGATTTTGTCGAATTATTATAAATTGTTCTTTTTTTAATTTCAAAATAATTTTGTTATATTGGAAATGAAACACGGACTCATTTTTTTTAATTTGCTAAAAAACAATGTGTAATGAATTTTTTATAGCATTTTAAATGTATTTCTTTCCAATGTCGCAATCTCCGAAGACAAGCTAGTAAGATTATATCTCCCACCCCTTGTGATGATACTCAAAATAATATAACAAGCAGTTCTAGTCTGATTAAAGGAACTCATCTTGTAACAATCCGCTCATGCACTTCACGTGTACGTTTTTTTTTTTCGTCTCCTCGTAGGACAGTGTAACGAATACTTGCGAAATCAAACTTCGAGTTGAGTGAATACTCCAGTTACAAAACCAAATGTTCGATAAATTAGAACGATATTTTTATCTTGCGTTAACACCATTTAACATGTGCATATCACCAATCTTGATACGTTTAAAGATATTATTTGAAACGTCTTGATTTCTCTAGTATTAATTTTTATCTTTTTTAACATACAAACTTTTCCCTCCTTTTATTTGGGTAAAAATAATTTCAATTTAACCTGACTTGTAGAATACTAGACATCAACTATGTCAAAAAAGCTAGCAAGGAATATATGATCACGTTATTATTGCATTTTTTTCTCTCTCCCAATATATGGACCGAGGCAAATATTATACCGGCGACTAACAAACGGCGTGACAAGGAACACGACAATGTGACATTCACGTAAACTTGGTGGAAGATAAATGAAACATGTGGAAGAGAAACTATATGTTTATGATATGGCTGGGTAACGTGGATTGGAGTTTATGAAAAACCTTAACTAAACTATGAAAACCTGTATTAAAAATGTCTGTTTTGAATTTGGCAGAAAAAACGGATCCTACACACACTTTTCATCATCCACATATTTCGTCATGCAAGCTCTTATGTTTCTCATACTTGTTAACTTTCCTTCAATTAAAATGTTTTCAACTATCTAATTCTATTATTTCCTAGGTCTATCACTCTATCGCTCTCTATTTAATTCAGACATATATTGGTAGTCTTTTATACAATATTTATTTAACGCTTTTATTTCAAATACAATCTGCGGGCTTATTCCAGGCGAAAATCTCTTCCAACCAACCGGACAAAAGTAAATGAAGCAAGTTACATAAATGGTCGCAAAATAATTCATATGACTATCCATCCCGACGAAATTCAAACACATACGTAAAGATACGTGCACAAACTCCACACAGACGGATAATCACTTGGACATTTATTTTCATATAAAGTTAAATATAATCAATCAAAGGGAAAGGAAGGGATGGTGGAAAGGAAAGAAAAATCAGGATTAAAACACGTTATATTACTGACTAGAAATTAAGAGCTTCTTAAAGCATGCCAAGGACGGAGCGAGTCTAACATTAGTTTGAAACTGATTTTAGAGTATCATTGCGTAGACAGTAAAGGACGACGTAAAAAAAAAGAGGAGTGAACCGAAATATCTGTCTTTAAAAAAGTCCCTTCTATTATTATTTACTATATGTTTCATTCTTTGCACTATGTGTTTATTCTGTTCTGTTTTTAACAGTGCCCAACGCCAATTTTTTTTATTAGTTTCGTGAAAGGAAAACAAAGTTTTTATTTTTATTTATTTTATTAAAATCATTTATGGAAAAAAGCTGTTTATTTTAAAAGGATCCACAATTTATACGGATCTGGATTTATTGCATATATTTTGTCATGTCCCCGGGTTTGCCTTTATCTTACTGAGGATCTGAAACGTACTTCGCACTTTGATTTTGTCAAATCTAAATGAGTTTATATGAAATTAAATATCTATCACCGCTTCATTAAGTATGTGGCTTTGTACGGACTCAAGGCGTGGAAACTTACACTGAAACTTATGAGAACTAACTCTACACGTGTTCAAAAATCTTATTTCGCAGTAGAGTTGAACCAAGTCAATGAAATCTTGAAAAAAGATAATTGAGGAGTGATAGAAACAGGAGGATATATATGACAAAATCGATGGAGATGGAAGAAGCGAATGAAATATGTCGTGAAAGGAAAGTTTGGCACCATGTCCTCTCTATCCACCCCGAAATTTATGTGTATATGTGTTCATATATATATTTTTTTTTAAGTTCAATTTGCAAAATTCATGCTTACTTACGCATCTGAGACCAGAAAACTTTTAAACCGGAGTGAAATAGTTCTCACTACCATTGAAAGAAACACTTTCAAAATAATCTATGATCCAATTTATAAAAATGGTTCGTGAATACAGAGGTTTAATGAAGAGCTGTATAACAATGCTAGCGCAGCATAAGTTATGGAATTGCTAGACTGCACTGGATTGGACACTAATACTGTATAAACGATACAGGCTCTGCAAAAAAGACCACCATTGAGATGGATGACTGATGTGACAGAGAACTGTCGCAAATTAGACATAACCTGTTGGAGGAGGAATGCTGCTGAGAAAGTTAAGCAGCATCGAAGACTCATACTGGGTTGTAAGGTAGATGATGATGATATGAGCGCAATTTGAACATCGACATATGCTGGGATAGAGATTATAATCAACGAAAGCATTTTAATAAAACGAACAAAAAAAATAATACTACATCCAGTGAACAAAATACGCCCCTGTTATATTCTAACGTTCTACGATACCGCATTCACATAAGCAATATCAATATTGTTTTGTATCCAGCCAAAATATGTTTGATAATCCCGCTGCGCATTTTCAGACCATTTATTCACTATAAACTTTGTGAAAATGCTAAGAATATTGGAGTCAAATAATAAAGCTTCCAAAAGTTTTCTATTTATATTTTTTATTTCTTATTAAGAACATTATTTTACTGGATGAATTCGTATTAAATAAAGCGGACATTTTCATGCCAAGTTACTAAAAAAATATTGAGTGACAATTTTTTTAACACTAACGCTCATTTATAGCCATATTTACGCGTACAAACAATGTACAAATGCACTCAAAAGTACATCAATATTTTGAGGTTACCAAAGGTGTACGATAATCATGAGCAACTTCGTATATTAATTTTTTAATACTTTCTTGGTTTTTTCATTATACAAAGTACAATAAAAAGATTTATTTTATAAAAGAAAACACAAAATTAAGTGAATGATGGTATTGCAAATGAAACGTATGTTCTACATTAAACAAGCTTTAAATGCCTGTGTCTTATAGAACATTTTTACATCTATATTGTTGTTTTGATTATGAATCTTGTCCAAATAACAATACATTTTTCTTTTTCCTTTTTAGGCTCTTCCTGCATATTTTAGAGTATTGTTATCATTGGACTTGATCTTGCGAGCGAATTGGCCACACTATGTAAATAATAAAAGACCTCCATTTTTTAAGGTCATTACCATTTTTGCTAAATTTTTGGGGTAAGCTTTGCATTCATTGTCAGGTCTGTTCATTTTGTTAGTTATTTACCTTGTGATCGGGATCCTTCTATATTTCTTGGGATAATAAATATCTCTGTTGTACGAGTATCCTTCGATCAGGTAATATTTGCGTAGAAACTGGGAATTTGCATCACTTGCAAATTCCCAGTTTCTACGTATGTTGAATAGTTTCAGTCCCAGTTTCTACATATAAAATTTATGAATTGGTCCTGTATAATATCAATGATGCATGCAACATACGTCGGCAACACTACATTTGTAAGCGAATATCTCCTCGCGTTCCTTTTTTTTCAAAGTCCATGTTTTGCACCATATATAAAAAGATTAGGAAAATCAACGTTCTTACATTTTTTTCTTTAAATAATAATGCTTTTACACCAATAACCTCATTGAACTGTTTTACAAAACAAGAGATGAACACAAATAAATTTTACATTAACACTTTGTGTTGTTAAATAACAAAATGTAATTCGATTAATTTTCTTTCAAATTTTTCCTTCAGTTCATTAAAAAATACAGAGGGGTGTACTCAGAAAACAAAATAAACATAAACGAATACAAAATAAAACTCCCCTTAAACCATTAAAAATACAACAAAGGGAAGAATAATTAAATTAAGATGATTCATTTCTTTTATTATTTTCCGTTTCTTTAGTAATCCGTTTATCTTATTTTTCCCATTTCTAATGGAAGGGTGTTGAATATTTTTGAAGCTAAATAAACATGACTACTTTCTCTCTCTTCATACGTGCTCCTCATTCTTGGAATTATGAGATGATTTTGTTTTGCTACTGTAATAGTCACTAGTTTTTACTTAAACTCGGTCATTCAATGCGCATACAACAGGAGTCTCCTACTTTATAATTGTAAATAAAGTGGAGCTAACGTCATCGTCATATTAGAAAATGTCGTCAGTTTTGTTGAAACGCCAGATCTCATTTCATTAGTTGTTTAGCAAATGGGTGCTAAATTAACAGTACATAAGGACACAACATAAAACAAGCTTATATTATGACTAAATTTAACAGTTTAAAACTCGATCAAAATCATGACAACCTTTCCCAGTGGACGGCTTGTTTTTTTTTTAATTCTAATTTTTGTGAAGGATTTACTCATTTTCGTGAAGGATTACATATATACGTAATATTGTAATCAGGATTTGTATATTTTTAAAAGATACTTTCATAAATTAGTTTAGTTTAATATTTCTGTCAACATTATTCTTTGTGGAGAGCTGGATCACACATGTACTGGGTCTCACTCATCTTCTTATCCTTAGCACATACCTTACAAGTTCTACAGGGGTTTTTTTTTCAGTTGATTGAATACACATCAACACATGTTTACACACGTTTTCTAACAACCTATTTGTAGGATCCTGCAAATGCCTTATTCTATTTCGACCCGAAGACCGTAGTTAACACATGTTAATAACCGTTGTTTAACAATCTGTTAAGATCATTATACTAATTCCTTATTCTGTTTGGACCCGGAGATTAAAGTTAGTTTCCAGATTCAAATGTCAAAATCTTCGACATCTGACAATTCACTGCACACTGAAGACGCGACATCTAATATTCACCATAAATCTATTTATGCATATTTTCATTATCTAGGGTATTGTCTATGTTGAAAGTCGGGAGACTTTCGTTTAAAGGTTGAATTGTTTACAAAAATATTTTCTTAATGCCAGTAATATGTCATTTTTAGAAGAGGTATCGATCACGTTAAAACAAGAGACCGGGACTCAATGCAAATTAGTTTGTGACATTATAACGAGATCGGGATACAAAGAGTTTAGACTGAGGTCCTTTTTTATTTTTTGGGATACCATCAGTAATCGAACCAAAATCTCTTTTTTTCCATAGATTTTCACCAAGAGGATTGGTGAAAAACTTCCACATACAGAGATTTAAATCCAATGAGAGGTATGTTTCTGATATTTGTAGGAGTGTTGTCTTCCTTTTAAATAACTCTAGAACCTATCAATGAGTGATAATAAAAAAATTAAGGAACACATACGTGCTAACAGAAAAATACTTTTATATATGCCTTAAGAGAAAACTAAGAAGGAACCCTTTTTTTTAAATTATCGGGTACGAACGGGAATCGAGTCCGCGATCGGGCACCAACGGGATTTTTCGTTATTTCCTTTTACGATTATATATAAATACGAGTACATAAATATCAGTGTATGTAATACGTTCATGGATTTAAAGTAAATCATTTGTTTCGAAAAGAAAAACCCGATGAGTATTTCATTGCTATTATTTTGATTGTACAAAGGTTGGAATAATGGAATCAACCAAGTGAAACGGCGTGTGGAGTCTCAGAATAATTTTACACGATAAAACGAAAGCAAATATGAGTATACGTTAAAAATATATTTTATCAAATACACGTGAAATGAAGCTCATCATTATGAATATTTCTTTTTGATTTATTTATATATCAGATTAATGAAATTTTCACATTTAATTTGGCGGCCTCTGTGGCCCGGTTACTCAAACGCTTGTAATCCACCCTTAAGTTTCACGTTCGAGTCCTCAAAATTAAAAAGTAAAAAAGGGCCACACTTCGGTTTAAGTCTCCATATCTCAAAGTATGCGAGTGTTGTTGCCCCTCCATGTGAGGTAATATTTCCATCACGTTCGATGACGAACTGCCCAAAACAACTAAGTACCCAATTTGAAATAAAACAGAGTGATAAAAGAAGAACAAAAGGGAGAGAAATTCGAGTATTGCGTGAAATAGCTGATATTACGACTTTTGATAGAGAAAGGAATGATTGTATAAACTATATTAGATACGAATGTTATATGTAGCATTAAGAAATCAATATTGAGTTGGTTTGATTTTATTAAAAAAATAAGTTGCGGAAAACTTAAAAGAAACAAGTATCGTACACGTGTCTGAAATTAATGGTAAGTGAGGAAAAGGCAAACGTACAAATTACGAAAAACAGGAAAGCATTTACGGCGAGATGTAGACGAGAGGAAGACGAGGGGAGAGCTGTGTGCGGCGCTCGAAAAGCTTGGAGATAAATCCTCTCTGCCTACATTAAAAAGGTTAGTTATGATGGTATATAACAAATATTAGCATTATGCCATTTTTTCGGAAAACTGCAATTAAGTTTTTTAAATATATGTGATTTTACCTCTAACGGTCCAATGTTTTTTTTTAATTAATGAAAAACTAATACGAGTGGAAAATTTTCTTTTGTAATAACAAAACTCGAGCACGCTGATTGAGTTTTCTTAGTTTGCCCCTTTGCATGACAATATAAGTGAAACGCTTCAAATTTTTAATCCATTAAAGCAATCAATTAAATCAACTTTATGTGTAAAAGAAAGTTTTTAATTTTTTAATTCTTGGCATTGACTTGTCAAATTCAAACCCAAAATAGCACCCAATGCAGACGGTGGTTTTCGATATTTTCAGTATTTCAGCGATCTATCGTGTTGATAAACGCTGATTATTCCCAACCAAAGAATTAATTTGATCATCATCAGTGGTAAATGGAATTCCAGTGAATACATCATCTTCGAGCGTCGTATCTATCACTTTACGGAACTTTCAACGTCAGTATAGTTTTTTTGTTTGTTTCGCATTTTAAAACTCTTATAAAAAAACAGTAAGTACCAAAAAAACTAACATACTTCTTTTATTTCATTTACAAAATGAGACCGATAATAACGCTCAAGCAATTTTTGTTTACTTATTAACTTATTATTTACTTATTGTTTAATTATTAACTCTTTCCTTTCTTAATTGTTTACATTCAGGATGCGTGGAATGAAGTTAGCAACAAAAATACTGTCGTATTAACATCTATCCGAGAAATACGAAACAACTTTCCAAAAAGCATATATTAAGCAAAGGAAAATGTGGTTTTTTTTTGTTAAAAAAAAACAAATATATTTGTAATTACGATATTTTGAATGTTGCCGCTTATGGCGACAATTTCCTTCAAATACTCGTGTCACGAAAAAACGCTTTAGTTCTACTAAAAAGTTAAAGAACCTTAGTTTATAAGATTGAATTAAATTTAGAATTTCTATTATCGCCTTATTGTTCTTCTTTTGTACAATTTTTTTATTTCTACTATCGCCTTATTGTTCTTGTTTTGAACAATTGTTTAAGTTAACTTCTAGCTCTGACTGCCTCTTTATTCACAACCTCTATGGCCTAATTGGTAAAACGCTTGACTTCCATCCGGGGGTTTCCCAGAGTCCCAGTCTGGTAGCTATATTCGCATACGTTGAGAGTGTTATTGCGTTGTCATGTGCGGTAAAGCTGCAAACACGTACAATGGTGAACTGCGAGTTTCAAGTCTTCTCCAATGATTCTAAAGCTGAAGTGTCGATCACAGGGACCGATTTTTTTTCTCAGTCACGTTCTTCAATATGTCCGAATTACTCGTTTGTATATGTTGCGGTTAAACTTCTTTCTTATGGTACCGAAAATCTTACATACGAAAGTAGAAGTTCTAATTTGTAAAAAGTGCAATAATTATACTTTAAAATGTGTATGATTATAATAACATGTAATAATTATAATATTAAATGTGTATGATGGTATTTTTTTTTATTTCATCTTTGTTAGGCATTGGCGTAGGGACAATCACTTAAATATTCTCAAAACACATCGACAGATTGGATGTTATATAAAATTCTTGGATAAAACACAGATGGCGTCGCGAATTTGCCTGCGTCTTGTGACATTTGAGAAGTGTAATGTATGACATTTATAAAAATGGAGTCGTGTATAATACGTTGCGATGCGTTCAAATTGTTTAATTATTTTATGTATTGTAGTCTCCGGAAACGGTAATGTTAATTGGCCACCAAGATCATGTGATCTGACACCGTTGGATTATTTTCTCAGAGGTTACGTGAAAAGCCAGGTCTATAAAAATGATCCCCAATCAATTCCTGAGCTGAAGGATGAAATTATTCGCGTTATAATAGCGAATTTTGTGAGTGTAGATTAGCTGTCTCAAAACAGGCAATGAGCCTAGTGACATGGCTGATTTAGATCAATTATCTCGTCTGGATTAGAATTGTGAAAACATTTAATTTTAAAAAGTATGAAAAGAATAAAGAAAACGTACAATCAATATGTTGTGATTAATAAAATAATTTCGTAATGTATTTTTTAAAATTTTAATCATACAAGGCACGTGTTTTATTTCTCTTCCACAGATAAAATTATTTATAATTGTATGAGGATAATAATTTTAATGAAATATCACCTGAGTACCCACTTGAGTGAGTAAACATTATATGATATAATATAATATATACAGAATAATCAGTATAAAAGCAGGGCGTATTAATTGACATCTCGTATTCAAACCACAAATTTAACTAAGCTTCCGCATGACTTACAAAGGTAAATATTTATGTATCGCACCTTTCATGCAAGACTGTCACAAATCAAAATACTATAGTTTACGAATATATAAAACAAAAGTCATATTCCAAAATGATACAGATGCATTTTACATTCAATTTTGCAATTAAAATTAAGTCAATACTCAACAAAAATGTAATACGAAAGAATAAAAGGCTAAGTCAATATATGTATTAAATACATATAAACATATGTTTTTCTCTCTTACAGGGTAAACAGAGAAAACAGTTCTTCATACTTTTCTATCCAAGCACACATCTTCCGCCTCCTGCACATTAATACATCTCGTCATGCACAATATTCTATTATTCATATATCTCACATTAACTTCTTTAAAAAAATGGAATCCTTTTGAAAAGAAGAGATAACCGCATGGTAATTAATCCGCCAACTAGTGCTGTATACAACGATAATGTAATTAAATACAATACAATTTTTGTTAAAGTGCAAGAAACAAGATATCAACCTCTATATATCGGTTTGTATTTTATACCTTTTCCAAAATCGGACCCACTTGATCTAGACACGATTTTCTCGGTCTATCTCTTTCTCGGTCTTGCACTTCTGACTTGACTCGCTTTAGTGATTCTTTCGTAATTTCTCCTCTCTACATATGCAAACCATCTGAACGTTTTCTTCTTCCTTATACTTAAAATAAT
Organism: Odontocerum albicorne; assembly: GCA_949825065.1. NCBI lineage: Eukaryota > Metazoa > Arthropoda > Insecta > Trichoptera > Odontoceridae > Odontocerum > Odontocerum albicorne. Next base: position 22,656,657 of record OX463849.1, on the reverse strand, counting down.
ATATTTTATATGCATTTAATTCTTATGCCTTCCTTCCACCTTCTACCATACATTGACACTCAACATTTTTTTAGAGCATTAATCTTACTCCACAGCATTAATTTCACTTTGTTTTATGTTTATCTATGTGAGGCTAAACCACAAAAAACCAAACAATACAGCTTAGAGATCATGAATACTCGCTTCCGCTTTGTTGTCTTTCCTAATTTCAAGGATCAGGAATACCCGCATCCGACAAATTTGGGAAGACAAAGGACAAGACAATGACGAGCACACATAAAAAAAGATTAACAACTCTAGAATACCACACATTGCTTTTCAAGGCCTTTTGGTAGCTGACCTCCGGGAAAACTAACTGAGAGGTGTAAGGATAGCTGGAAGTCTAGTTCGTGGAAGTTTAACTGATAAACGAACCAAACGTCTACGAAAATGAGGAGAATTAAAACTAATTTAAGCAAGCCGCAATAAAAAAGACAAGAAATACAGATTTTATAATAATAACATTTTTCCTACTACACCTATCCCTCGATTTACGCGTATTGTTTTCATACGGTTTTACTAAGGCGGTTAAGAAAAAATTATTTTAAAAATAAATTGATTTTTACGTTGTTTAAATCCTGAACACGTGTACACGAACCTCTCAACTCAGCGTGCTTGCCACTAGAGGTCAGGTCGGCGGAGAAGTAAACTAACAACAAAATAAATAGCTACCTATGTAATAATTGGTAAACAACACATTTTTTCAATTTTATTTAATTCTTACTCTAAATAATGAATACTAGTATATGAAAAATATTTTTTTAAGAAGAAATAAAAAAGTTTTATTACAACTTCCTTAGATTTTTATTAAGATGGTGGATTTGTTTTATGCTTTTTTTGTACCTTTATCCGCAATTGACATGAGTTTTGTACTTCAATTTTTGCAGATTTCGATATTATTGAACATATATTTTGATTTCGTTTAAGTTTTATATGTGCAATTTCGATTTACAACATTAATCGAGGAATGGGTGCAAATATTTTTTTCATATTTTTCTAAATTTAACTACAAAAATAATTATAAAGGGAATTCTCTGAACCTAAAACCTCGTTCACATTGACTGAAAAAATAAATTTGACTTTACCGAGCTTATTCAGGTCAAAATATAAATGAGTTGAGACAATCTTTGATTTTAAAGAGCAATCAATGTCGCGTTATCAAATATGCATAGCTCGTTTCCTTATGGCTGAAGGTTGTGATATCTCTGATCCATCTGCCCACGACGATTCTCCACCTTTTTCCACTTCCGTTCCTCAGTGTTGGCGTGACAAAAGACCCTAGTGTGCTCCTGACTTAGTCCATCAGGTTGGTGGTCTATATCTGCTTCGTTGACCTTCCACACTGATAAGTCCACATAGGAAAGTCATTTAATAAAAAAAATCGATTTGTTAAAGTGTTGCATTAAAGATGCGATATGTTACATACACAAACGGAAGTAAATAAATTAAAATGTCACGGAAAATAACGGTAAAACACATACCCTATAATGTCACATTTTGACGTTTTGTAAAATTACCATATTTTGAATACATTTTCATTATATTTCGCTTAGGTAGGGACCGTCAAAGTCTTGGCTCGCATGTCAAAAATATGAAAAAGCCGAGGTACTTCTCTAGAGCTGTACGATTTAGCGCCGCTAGTACTTTTTTAATCTAGGGTGTATTGTATGCGTTAAAGGAGCTATGTATGTTTTATTAAATTGTAATAGTAAATATTTTAGTATTCTTTCTTCCTCATCTTGTTCCTATAAATGAGTGAAAGAGATTGACACCTGGCAATAAGCCTGACAGATCGTTTATTGTAACATCGATGACTTGTTGCATCGATCCGTTATAGCGTCGATCTGTTGTTGCATCGATTCGTTGTATCATCGATACGTTGTAGCATCGATCCGTTGTAGCATCGATCCATTGGAACATCGATCCATTGGAACATCGATCCGTTGTAGCATCGATCCATTGGAACATCGATCCGTTATAGTATCGATCCATTGTAACATCTGTCCAATGTACCATCGATCAAAATAATTGGGCTCGTTTACTTGATTTACCTGATCAACTGTTTCGATTCTGAGACTCAGAGAATCTCAGGGTACCATAGTGACCAGTGCAATGTGTCTTAACTTTTTACTGATTGTGGCCCCCTCAATATCCTAAAATATTTTCGCCAACCGCCAGTTTTTACAAACATAATTATCATTAAGATTTTGTAATTTGTTTTATCAAACACTATTTATTCAACTTTGTGTAACGGTATAACCCTACCGGTTTCAAGTTTTCCCCTTACCATCAGGGGAGGTGCTCTCCTGTCTTCAAACATCCACAATGTTAATACCTTAACTATAAATAATATGTTATATGAAATAAATTGTTAAGATTTATTTAAAATAAGTGATTTTATTTACTGATTATAGAAATAAAAAATAAAAATCAGAAATTAACTTACCAAAATGTATGTAATGGGACCTCTGCTGCTTAACGCTTTCTACTAATTTGTCATTTTTTTTATTTAATTGTATTTCTTAATGCTATTCGCATGCAGGAGTCGATTCGGAATCGATTGAATTGCTTCGTTTTAATATTTACCATTGTGGAAAATTCATTTTCGCATAAATATTGTAAGTAGAAACAAAAGACAGCGAATTTTGAATGTCGATGGTTAACAGATGGGGATATCCACTCCAGATATGTATCCAAAATTGGATCAAACTTTTCTTCTTGAAAATTGAGATCAGACTTCAATTCTTCACTAATTCCAGCAGTGTGTCCGAATTCGTATTTTCTCAGTTATTATATAGGTATGGTTCTAGAGTTTCCTATTAATTTCTTGAGATGACATTTAATTAATTAATGTACATGCTTTTTTATAGTTAAGGCATACACATTGTGGAGGTTTAACGACATTGTAATTTGTTTAATCAATCACTGTTTATTCCACTTTTTGTGGACACGAAAAGTGGAATAAACAATGTTTAGTAAAACAAATTATAATGTAGGTGATATTTATCAAATGTTAAATTATTGTCTGAAATCATTTGTGAATAGTTCGGAAACATTTCAAAAACTGCATTTCTATTCTTTGAATACATCTACATCATACGCATTTTAATTTTCATAACCTCTATTTTACTTTTCATAGTAAAAATGTTGGACTGGTTTCCTTTTAAAGATAAATTAAGCTGATTTAGAAAAGAAGAAATCATACTAAGATAATTTCGTTATCCAATTCCTGTTACTTTTTTCTTTCTTATAGTCGCAGCTTTTTCATTTGTCGATGTTGATGGCAAAAAGAATTTATATTGAATCAGTTGCTTTTTTGTTATATCCATAGGTTTAGAATAATTTATTTAAATTTATAATTTCGAATACAATAAATGGCGTGAAAATAAATTAGTGTAAATAGAGAGATTACTGTATTGACTTACAATATATATTGGAAATAATCAAAGCTCTCAAATTTCTCATTACAAAAGCAACTTTCCTGTGACCTGTTGGTATTTTACAACAATACAAATTATGTAATTAATAATATGTCATCCGGAAAAGAAAACTTTTTTCTTGGATAGATGTCGTAAAGGCGAAATTCTCGTTGCTTATTTTATTTTAAACATGCAGAATGAATATTTGAATGATATGAAATATAATCGTTGAACGCATTGTTCTTTCATTATTTACCCAAGTTGCTTGAACGTTTTTTTTTTGTTTAAAAAAATCGTAATTGTGATACAACACTCAAAGATGGTTTCAACTACGAAAATCCGATTACCACTGAAGATGACCAAATTAAGGATTTGATCGAGTATAGCCAGCGTTATGTGACACGAGATATTTATGAGATACTAAAAATATTGGAAACTACCGTCAATAAGCATTTGTTGAAGCTTGAATATGTAAATCACTTAAAAAAATAACTTCAAAACATGAAATTACCTGTAATTTTTTCAACTCGATGAGTATAATTGAATTATTACAGTGCGTATAATTTTATTTACAAAAGTGAAAATTGTGCGACATCTGTTATTACAAATCAAAAATTTCCTAACTATTATCGACAATAATGTATTTTTATGCGACATACATTTTAGTATTTTCATTTTTTTACACTCAGAAGAATTTCAGAACGTTCCAGATGGACCTAGGTGAATATTATGATTAGTTTCTCCAGCCATTTATTAGCGCATATTAAATAGTTGAAGAGTCGTGTGTCACATAATTTTACATTTTTCAAACTTAACCAAATGATTGATGTGAGTGAGGAAAATCTTATATATCACCAAGTATTCAATTTAGTCTTGACCTTGGCATACTTGTAGAACCTACAACCGATGAATAATTGTAGTAAAAATAATTTTAGCATTTCCTCGAAAAATTTTACAGTTTTAACACATCGCTCAATACAGTACCAGCAAAATTTCTTTCGTTGCGTGATTTATCTCGCGAGTCACCGTAACAAACAAAATTAGTATTTCAATCGATTTGCATTTTATTGTATTACATTTTCATTGTATACAATACAGCTGAGAGAGCTTATTGCCACGTGGTAATCTCATCCAACTAACTATAAAGATGTTTAAATGACTGAGGGAAAATCAGGCTTGAATTATTTTTAAAAGATCTGGGATTCAACAAGAATCGAGACCGCAACCCGTGGTTTTGAAGATAAACGTATTGCTAACTAGGTTACGGATGCAATATTACTTAAATTAGTTAGTGGCAATATTCATATATGGTAGTGAAACGTGAATATGAAAAATTAATGGAAGGAATCGAGTAAAAGTGGCGTAAATGCGTATACTGAGAAAAATATGTGGTGTATCGATGTATGACAGAATATGAAATATAATTATGAAGGTTGAATTTGGACTAAAAAACGACGAGTTAATTAGGATAAAAAAGAGCGTGTCAAGTAGGTTTAGACATCTTGAACAGGTGGGTGACGAAAGGCTGACTATACCAATTAACAATGCAAGGATGAATAGGAGTCGTGGTAAAGGACAATTAAGTATGGATGGACCAAGTGATTCAAATTATAAAAAAAGGAAAGGTAAAGAGAAAGAAAAACAAAATGAACTTTATGAGATGTATGGATGTGGAGCAGACGAAGGAAGTATGTCGTAATACAAAAGTTTGCCACTCTATTTTGTTGGATTCCCCCAACAGGGAAATAAAGTGATGTGTTGTATTATATATTCGTATAATAATTCATAATGTGTATTAACATAAAAAACAAAATCGAAAAATTGGTTTTTCGCCGATATTTAAACTTATTGATTTTTGGATCGATTGTTTAATACTCGTATGCATTGTTTATTTTACGAAAAAAAGGATCGTTCAAATTGAGCGGTTTTTTATTACTATTTTTTAAATTCTTGAATAAAACACAATTTGCTTTGATTTCAAAAAACTTTTTATTGGTCATTGAAGTATAATGTATGACATTTAAACATAAAAACAATATCCGCCAAATGTTCACATCTTGCAGCTACACAGATGTCCACTCTTTTGTTAAAATTTTCGATGACATTTTGGCATAATTGCGGTTCTAACTCACTAATAACGCGAATAATTTCGTCCTTCAGCTCAGGAATTGATTGGGGATCATTCTTATAGACCTACGTTTTCAAGTAACCTCAGAAAAAATAGTCCAACGGTGTCAGATCACATGATCTTGGTGGCCTATTAACATCACCGTTTCCGGAGATTACAATACATAAAATAAGTCAACAATTTGAACGCGTTGTTGTATTGTATTCGACTCCATTTTTATAAATGTCATACATTACACTTCTCAAATGTCACAAGACCCAGGCAAGTTCGTGACGCCATCTGTGTTTTATCCAAGAATTAAAAAAAACTCAACTTGAAAGAACCTTTACCGAAATGCTCACTGTGTTTTTTAGTTGCAATTTTTTTACATATGTTGACCGATTTCGTAAAAAAAATACTGTTTCGAATAATGAAATGAAGTTTCAAATTGTAGTTAATCCAAGAATAACAAGTAAATCTACACAAAACCGAAATATTAAATTCAAAACTGACACTCAAGCCATTAAACACGTTGGACGGAAATTATTACAAACGTGTTTTCATAATCCTCCCACAGAGAAGCCTGTCTTCATTTTGTGGTACGGTTTTAAAACACCTAAAAAAGCAAATGGCGTATAGATTTCATCATAAATTACCTCCTATTCAAGAAGAAATATTTATCGACCATGAGATAATTGCTCTGTTGACATTGAGACGGCTTCGCTATTTCAATATTGTCATGTCGACATTTTGCGAGAAAATCCAATAATTTCCCGACTTCTAAAAAAAGTGGTAATTTTCGCCGAATGTAATAAAAGCGAATAATGGGAGACAATGCGAGAATGAAAAAAGAAAATATTGTTTGAGAAAATATAAAAGTATCGGAACAAATATGAATATCACAAGGGCCTGTTTTAGAATGTGTTTTTTTAGTCATGTAAAGTGGCATTTATTATAAACCATTTTACCCAGCATTACACCAAGGAATTTTTAATGTTTTTCGTTAATGTTAACAACTGTCATAAAAAATAAGAAATGGTACTACTATATGTTTGGGCTACATACTGTCCTCCAAATATGAAATATGGTGAGATTATTCACAAAGACGTTCATAATATTTAAGAACAAATATGATTGATTGAAGGATAAGCAATAAAGAAGAAGGAAAGAGGTGTATACGAACTCTAAATATGGCACATGTTAAGGATACTTATTGAATAATATTTATACTGCCATTCTATTGCGTAATACTTCAGAAATGTTAGCTAAGTCTGCCAGGTTTTGATGCACTTCTAAGACAACATATGGGAGAATACATAAGCGTTTAATGGGAACTGGTAATTAATTTATTAGTTATTGCAAGTTAAAATATGCTTTGTTTTATAAAAATAGAATTTCTTTATTTTGTTATTTTTTTTTGTATATACGAATATGTATTTAACTCTTCTTTTACGCGGTGACCGACGAACAACGGACTTGAGGGTGAAGTTGATGGTAACCAATCCGTCGGGGGATCTCAAAAGTACGGCTAAAGTGAGAAGCAGTGAACGTCTGTCTCGCATGTTAGAAATGGTGGATGTGGCAACTCGCCATGTTCGGGTACTAGTCACATACACCATCGCTAATAGGTATCCAGGCTCATTAGATTAATCTGATAATGGGGCATTACATGAACAATGACAGCGGATACAGCCCTAGTTAGTTGGGCCACTCTGGTTTCACGTCCGATGACAATCGGTGGATAAAAACTCAGTGAAAAAGATAAACCACTGTAATTTTAAGTGAAAGATAAAAGTTATATTTTCTATAAACAAGAAACTAACATAGTATGTACCATACATACATAAATATGTTCTGAAATCGCACATACCCATATATCTTAAGATGAATAGCAGAAAATACATTTATGAGAGAATCTACCAAAGGGTCTAGGCTCATCTCATACATTCCCCCGGCCGAGATACACTCCACCAATATAGGACGAGTCCGGCCGCGAGGACATCAGATGTTTTTCAGCCCTCACTCCATATTCTAGTATCACACTATATTAACAATTGAGGAAGACATTAAAAAAGAAAAGCGATAAACTGGAAAGTCTAGAACTATAAAAAAATATCCGTTTGTTATTTCTGATTGAATGGAAGAAATTGCCGCATGAAAATAAATCCACTCAATTAAACTTGAAATTATGAAAGCGTAATACAATATTTTAGATTTTCCTACCATCTTCTGCTATTCTATCATTTATTAATAAAGGCTGCTGCTTTTGGTCATATTATTCCGTTTCGATGAATTCATGACCTTGATGTCTTGAATTAAATTCCATTGCTTGTCAAATATTATTGTATACGATTAAAAAAAAGTCATTGAAATACAAGACGTTCAGCAGTACATACATACCATCGCACAATTTCCCTTTCGAAGCAGGCAGAGAAGGTAGAACACCAAACATTCCTATTCTGACAACACTATTTTCGCCTCCTCACATGCATTCATATTTTCATCATTTCCTCTTTTTCTTTACTCCATAACTTTTCTTTATTTAAAATTTCACTCACTTGACCCAGTCATATTTTTTTCGGCCATTCTCTGCCACAACTCTCACTCGAGCTTACATTATTAATTTGTTATGTCTGCCATTCATCACCCACCCATTGTCCACCCACATGTCCAAACAACCCCAATGTGGTTTTTTTCACCTTATTTAACACATCTGTTTTTAGCTCGCATTGATGCCTAATATTTACATTTCTTATTCTTTCATACATCAATTTTTTATATTATTCTTAAGGCGCTCATTTCTATCGCATTTACTCAGATCTTTACATTAACTTTCCACGTCCATGTTTTACTATCATTCATCAATGTTGCTTACTAATATATTTTGCCAGAGCTTAATGCCACTTCGTCTTTAGCTATAAACTAGTTGAAAAAATAAAAATGATGGTGAAAATATTTTTTTTTAATGATAATTGTGATGTTGATTAAATAAGTATCACTAACTCCAAAACAAAAGCTAATTAACTACAATGAATTCTGATTTAAAGTTTTCTGTAAAGAAAAAAACTAATTCACGCCGTCTATCTGATTTTGATTTATTGTATTGTATTACAATACAGTACCACCTAGCGGGTTTATTGATGTGTATTAATATTTTCAAATCAACCAGAAAAGCGTTAAACAAGCCTTAAGAGAAAACTAAACTGGGACTCGTTTTTAAATATTCTTGGTACCAATGGGAACTAAACCTGTAACTCCCGCGCTGGAAAATAGTAGTATTACTAATATTAATAGTAGTATGGCTCATAGTAGAATTGAATCACGATGTAGTCGTAAACGGACTATAAAAGTTTAAAATTCATCATATTTTTTATCGCTTTCGCCGCAAATCTAAATAATTTTTAGTCAATTCGAAACAGATTATTTTTTCTTATCTAGAAAAATGTGATGATGACTAATACATTTTATAAATATTATGATATAAAAATAATTTAAAAAATAAAAGATGATCCTATAAAAAAGTGAAGCTAACTAGGACACAATCTAACGTGTTTCAAGGTGAAGAAGAATAAAAGTAGATGACAAGAAAAACGAAGATATTGCTCGCTTCGAAACCTGAGGTATTGGTGTAACTTGAGTCGACTTAGAAGCGCGTGAAAAGTTTCTTCGTTAATTGCCCACTTTAACACTAGGCAAGACACCAAGATAAGGAAAATAAGCCGACCCTGAAATCGAGAATATTTTATTTAAGAAATATTAAACAGAATGAAAGGAAACTTTTGGTGGTTGTAAATTGTAGGTGGGCATGTTGTCTGGTTAATATTGTAATGGTTCTTGAAGCGAAGCTAGAAATATTTTTTTAACAGGCTTAATTAAATTATTTTTACATATTTTGTAGCATATATGTTGAATACTGAATCATATCACTTTTAATATTTCTTCCCTTTTAAGATTTTTTTAGTAGAAAATAGAAACAAAGAATTCCCACATAGTTAAGCTGGATAATTTATTTGTTTTTTTTTAAATTTAAATTAATCAAACAATTTTATAAAATATGTTTGTTATTAGTATCAGCTTTCTCCGAGGTAAGAAAATATCAAATGTTTCGAGTAGAGTTAAAATGATTGATATTTGCTTCGTTGCTGTTATAAAAATGTGAATTATAGATCTTTTGTCCGGTATTGACATCGATGAGTTATTTCACTATATAGTTGTTTAATTCAACAACCTTCGTGCCTTAGTTGGTAAAATGTCTGTCTTTTAAACCGATTGTTAAGGGTTCTCTTTGATTCCCGATTTTTTTACTTCATTCAGTCTGGTTTTCACTTCAGGCCTTTGTAATAATACATGATATTTCTGATTGTTTTAAAGAGATGTTGTATTGTATATAACGAAAGTGTAATACTTGTACAATAGAATACATTCAGGCCAAATTTGAATTTGGCCTTCATAAAAAGCTTTTTTTAAATCCAAAATCATAAGGTTGTTGAAAGGATATTTTGTTACGAAACAGCACCCTATAACATGTTCATAATATAGTTATTTTGTATGTTTCATGTGTTTTTTATGTAGCTATTTTGTATGTTTTATATAGTTACTCGTATTTTGAATGTTCCATATGTTTTTATATCGTTATTTTGTATGTTTCATACGTTTTTTATGTAGTAATTGTGTATGTTTCATGTGTTTTTATATAGTTGTTTTGTATGTTTCATGTGATTTTTATATACTCATTTTGATAACTATATAAAAAAACATTAATTTAGTTTAAGAATGTGACAGATATATCATCGGCGATCGACAGTTAAATATGTCGACCAAAATCGATTGCTTACCTTCCCTTGGTCTAATACATTTCTAGACTGGCTCGCAATATTGGTGACATTTTGTGTCGGCCTTCTTGTGAAAGTTAATGAACGATTAATCCTAGCAAAATGAATCCTATCGCAGGATAGCCGCCCATTTTGGGTCCCGCGGGTAGCATCTGACGTTTCTTTTTAGAAAGGGATAAAAGCAATAAAGGACGATTTGTCACGATGCCGCATGAAAAAGGAATAGTTTTGCTTTGCGAAAAATCCCAAATAGGTATTATATAAAGTGACACTGATATATGACAGCCAACAACCGGTTTTTATGCTGTTTACTGTTCGCTCGATAGTTTAGCTTCATTGATGTTAGTTTCATATTTTTTTCTTTTAATATATTTATTGAAAATTAAATAAATAATTATTTGGCTGAGCGGCTTCCATAATAAAAATATCTCAAGAGATCAAAGTAAATATGGAGATTATGGAAAATTGACCTGTTCTTTCTGCCTATCCCGACAGAACCTTTGGAGGAAGGATTTCAACACAGGGGTTGTTATTTCGATTTTTATTAGTATCCATTTTTGAAAAAGGATCCTGACTGTTTTTTTCACATCGGATATCTTCAAAATACATGTGGTAGGTTGAAAATATTGTAACGTGGCAATAAATCTTTTTGGTTACTATATACAAAGATAGATTTATACAATATTTTATTATCGTAACCTTAAAAAAAGTATATTTTTATTGGCAATCATAAACGTTCAGATATTTTCCAAACTAATCGAAATGTATATCGCATTAACATATGTCAAAATAAAAATCCTCAATCGAAAAAGTGTCCTCGTCTCTTCGATGATAAAAAGAGACATTTTGATAAATATACGATTTGCCATATTCCTCTAGAAGAGAAAGGGATAATAAATTTACTTTTATCCAATATTTCACCAGCAAAGTGTCACAGTACTCATAAATACGCGAATGGATATCAAAACGGCAATATTCTTTTTCCAGAGTTTGAGTTCTCGTTATTCTCTCGAATGGCGATAAAACTGTTTAATAACTCTTTTATAGCCGTCGAAACCGACGATGATTGCCGAACGGATATAGCCGATCGAGCCCGAATGGTGTTATATAATTAAAAATAGATCGGGGCAAAGCAAGTGGAGTGTGAAGGTAAATGCGCCCCTTTTGATGTGCGACTGAACATGGGACAACCCACAGCATGGGTACGATACAGCGATCTGTGTTTTAAAATAAAACAGTTTGCTTTATATCAAAATTAAACAGAATCTTTAGGTATCAAAATAAAATTATCGATTTTCTGGCATTTATTGTATTATTTATCCGACACTTTTATACAAATACATATGTGGATGTTTTACTTTGAAGCATTTATTCCAATCAACCAACTTTTACGTATAAACGTTTAATTATATTATTTTACAACAGCGGTACAATGTAACTTACAAAATAATTAATAAATAGTAGCGTTATTCATTTACAATATTAACAAAATAATCTTGAAATAGCAAAATTCAACAAAATCAAATAAAAAGACACATCAACACAATTATGCATTCAAAATAATCCATAAGTAAGTACACGAGTCAAAGTAATTACAAAAATATAAAAAAATAACAATATACACAGTTAATCACACGATACAAAGCCATCTCCACTAAGCTGCCCGCAGCTCACCATACCAATTTTACATATATGCAAAAAATAGTACATTACAAATTCGATTCTTCATAAGCTCTGCGATTAGCCTACTTTTTATAGCTTAACATATTATGAAAAAAAATATTCGCAATATCAGCTAATTGAATTCCTAAAATATGCATTCTATTTAAATGACGTTTTTGTTGGTAATTAGACGTACTTTGTTTATAATAGAATAGCGTTATGGCAAAACTGCACTGAAGGAACTTTACGTTGAAAAATTTAAGCAATTCAGAAAAATTTTATTCAGTGTTTGGCGAATGAAACTAGACAAGTTTGAGGCTGGTGTATTAAGTAAGATGAAAAAGAGCGCTCTAAAATGTAACGTGCAAATATAAAGGAAGTAAGGTGTGGTAGAGGAAGACCAAGGAAAGTATGGTTGGATTAACTATAGGATACATAGCTCTCTCTCTCTCCGTGGTTGCAGTCCTAAGACTGGTTTGCAGCAATTTCAACTCTTCTCCTCCATTCCCCCCTGTCATGTGCGGCTCTTTTTAAATCTGTATATGTTGAGCAGCGCACGTCCACCAACAGGTCCTCCAGGTACTCTCGGCGTGGGCGTCCCCTAGAGTTTGTCCCCTCGGTCATACCCTCCATTATGGCATGCAAGAGGCCCTCTTGTCGTATTATATGACCGATCCATCTTGCACGCCTTTCGGACAGGATCCTGAGCAGGTGCCTTCCTCCTTCGATTCGTTGGAGAACCTCTTCATTTGTGATGCGGTCTCTCCAGGAAATTCCTAATAGTCTTCTATAGGACCACATCTCAAAAGCCTCTAGTCTTCGTCTATCTCTTTCGGATAGGCACCATGTCTCACAGCCGTACATCAAGATACTCCATACATAGGTCTTGATGAGGAGTATTCTCAGTTTTAGGTCTATATTATTTGATTATATTATTTTCGACCTTTTATTAAATGCAAGTCTAGCCTGATGTATACGGCTGTCGACCTCGCTCTTGGACAACCACGGAGAGGAGACATAGCTAGAAGGGGTTTTAAAATCTAAAAAAACCGTAACTGGAGATGTTTGTGAATGTATTTAAAAAGAGAAGAAGTGAAAAATGTGTACCACGATAGAAAATGTTGACATTTCTGCTTACCTCGACAGAGAAACAGCGTGATAATATGTATGTATGTATATAAACGAGCAAAGGTTGCTTTTTGGCGCTTCCAGGTCATCGTTCTTTCTTCTTCACATCATTGCTATCTAAGATATGCCATCAGACTCTTGGCTGACTTCAAACAATAACTTAAAAAATATAACATCTCTCTTGAATGACTAAATACAGTTTGGATTTATGATTAAAATTTGTTGAATGTGTCAAGTGATCTAGTACGGATGCGGGTTCCTCACTTCAAATCATTTAATCTGTACTTTTTTTATTAAACAACATTCATACAAACCATCATGCCATTTCTCTCTAAGAGTAGGCAGAGAGAAGAGATCGCTTAACTTTCCTATCGCGCCATACATAGATCGCTTCTTCTACATCTTCTCATGCAACCCCTACGATTTCTGTATTTTACATTTCTTTTTTTTCAAAATATCATTTATTTGATCCAACCATACTTTTCTTGACCTTCCCTTCCCCGCCTTTTAGTCACATTTGCGCCTTGTGTTTGTTATTTTCTATCGCTAGACGCCGTTCGATATATCTAATAGCTCCTCCATAATGTGATAAAATACTACCATAAATAATAATAGCTAATACTACCATTAATAATAATAGCATTTATAATTTATTAAACAAGTATAGATATTAAAAATATACAATAACTATATATGTATGTAAATATTATTGAATAAAAACATGAACATCAGGTTTAGTGTTTTATTTTATGTTAGAGAATATAATGCACGATCTCCATAATTTAGTTTAATAAGACATCTGTCTTCCAGGCCGGGAGTTATGGGTTCGATTCCATTGATACCCAGATTTGTAAAAAGGGCTCCAGTCTACAGTTAAGACCTCTTTAACATATTTTTGGTTGGTTGGAAGAGATTGCCACATGAAAATAAGGCCGCTAGGTTGTACTGAATACGACGATAGTGTGATACAACACAAAAAGAAAATTTCAAACTGAGTCCGATGACAAATGTAACTTAATTTAGGTATTCGTTTTTCATTTACAAGCAGAGTAAAAAATAATGCCTCGAAGAAAAACGTCAAATATTTAAAGAAAACTAGGCCCAAGACCTGTTGCAGCTGAAACATGGAAACACAGAAGCAGCACGGGCGTTTGAGCTTTATCCCTGAACTTTACCTTGTATCAGTAATATATACGAGGGTCATCCAGAAACTAAGGTTACAAGGACTCCTGAGGCCAGGGGAATTTTTTCGTTACAAAGTTGGTGCTTTTGGCGTGTAGGGGGGATCCTAACGGTCAGTTTTTTTGGTCCCGCGTGTTTGTCAGCCATTTCGTTCAGTCACAGTAAATTCTTCCGATGGAGAGGTCGTCGTGCGCTCCCGCCAACTCTCGTCCGTGCGAGACCCGCGCGGTCATCAGTTTTTTGACTTTGCAGAACAATACTGCCGCGAATATTCATCGGAAGCTCGTGGAAGTTTATGGTGGGGATATGATGAGTCGACAACATGTCACTTAGTGGGTTAGGTTGTTCAGAGAAGGCCGTACTGATACTCACGATGAGGCAAGGCAGTGATTTCTGACGAATTTGTGCAAAAAATTGAAGAACAAGTGCGAAATGACCGCTGTGTGACGCTTAACGACCTTTACAAAGAGTTTCCTGACATTTCTTGCATTGGTAATATTGTGTCGGAAAAACTTGCTTACAAGAAGTTGTGTGCGAGATGGGTGCCCAGAATGCTCACACCGGAGTACCGTCAAAATAGCGTGACCGCCGCGCGTGAATTTTTGGATCGTTTTGCACAAGAGGGAGAAGCTTTTCTGGATTGTATCGTGACGAGGGATGAGACGTGGGTGTGTCACTACATCCCAACAATTTTTCAACGATCAGGAGGTCGAGGAAACTGTGAAGAAGTGGCTGAAAGAGCTGGCGGCGGAGGTCTATGACACTGGCATACAAAAGCTGGTGGCCTGACTACAAAAATGTCTTGATCTCGACGGCGATTACGTTGAAAAATAGTTTAATATATTTGTAAAGTATCCTGTGAATTCCAATTAAATACAAGCATTTTTCGATCTTTCATAAATATTGTAACCTTACTTTCTGGATGACCCTCGTATATTAAAACCAATGGAGCTAACTTTCAAGTTCCTTCAGAACCAGTTGACTGGTAAGTGGCGTGCGTAACTAAAAAAATGGGGCCCAATATGAAACGAAAAAAGGATCCCCAATATACATAGGTATATGTTTTGAAAATTATTTAAGAATATTAAGTTCTACGTGCTTTTATTGTTTGAATCCATGGCTTTTATATTCGTACTTTCATGAAAAATAATGCAATTATTTCATAGATTTTTTTCGGTCTCCGTGGCTCGGTCAATTAAGAGGCTCTAAGATATAGCCTCTTTAGCTCAGGAAACCCCAACAGTAAATCCAGCCCTGTTGACAATTGAAAAAACCCTTGCTTCGTTTTGCGGGGATGGTCTGGTCCCTAACCCAACGTATTAGCTTGGTACTGTAATGATAATATTTTTACGTGTTTTCGTAATACACGTGAGAAATATTTTACAATTCTATTTCCTGTCGTGGTGAATATGTATTTTTTAGTTCATATAAGGAATGGGAAAAGTTAAGATACTCGACCATTTTGTAGGTCGTGAACTTTTTGGACCCTTATTTAACGTGGGTCTTATCGTAGTTTAGCCACTACGACTAGCATAGTTTGTTTTTGTACGCAGTGGGGAGAGATCTACTCGTAGCTTGAAAACCATGTGAAAAACACGATCCTTGATAAACTGAGACGTCACTATATATGTTAGATAGCATGCGGACTGGTCTAGAAAAAGTTAAGAAAATAGAGAATGAAAGCAGAAGACGCAAAATCATCAAATTTGGAAATGTTTATACATTATTCCTTAAAATATAATAGCAATTCATTTAAAAATAGCAGAAGTATGAAAATAATATACATTGCAACAAACAATGTAAAAACGGTTGTACGGAAGAATAGATTTTGTCATAGTTACAGTTGAATATTTACGTTGTAATAATGAATTCAAAACATGTTTCAGAACATCATTATTTTTCCAATATTATTTCACAGTTGTCACTTATTGATATGATTATAAGACATAAAATATGTTAACTATAGTAAATAATAACTGTATTAAAAGGGATTACTTTTGAATAGTAAAATAAAAATATCAAAGTTTTCGATTTACTTCCGTCATTTTTGACAACTTATTGCTTGTATATCAATATATCTTGAACATATAGTATGCGTTAAAATACAAAATGCTATAAAACGATATATATATTTTTAAATCCAAAAAAAAGTCAATCGTCTTTTCAGTATTTAAAAATTCTTGATAATTCCTTTTTTCGTTTAAAACACATAAATAAGTCGATAGTTAAACTCATTTCAACTATCAATACAAAACTTTTTAAAAGTGCCAATTTTATTAAACTCAAAATTTATACGTAAAAGTCATAAAAATGGAAAATACGTTATGTATGGTGGGTGAAAAAATGGTCTATAAAATAGACATTACGATAAGAGGGTATCAAAACCCGTGCGACCTAACCCACATAGAAAATATCTTAGAATACTCAATATGTCATGCGTTATAAAATGTTTCACTTTTTGAGAAAAAGTTAAGCAATTGTTGGGTTTTTTTATCAAATAGATGATGCAAAATGTTTTGCAGATATGGTTTTAAAAATATGATTGAAAACCCTTTTATTTCGATAAGCTTTATTTTTCATTCCCTGTTCACTGAGATATAATGGGAAAATAATGAATGATTCAATACACAAGTAAAATGGTTGTTATGCTTCAAAACAAACAAATTATCCACAAAGTTCGGGATACAGTTTACACGTTTTATGGTGGATTAGATAAATTGGAAGAGGGCAGTCAGGAATTAAACTAAGTTATATTCTAAAACAGGTGAAGCAAAATAATTATTTAAAAAAAATAGTTGATTTTTTAAATATAAATGAATAGTTTTTCACAGCCCTGACTCCGTGAATCGGTCTAGGGAGGCTACAATACTTTACACTTATATTTTTTATAATTCAATTGATTTACGTGCTACTACCAATATTGACTATCTAGTGAATTGACCAAGACCGTAATGATGACATCTAGAAACGGGTGAATAAATATATAGAGTCATTTCTGATATCAAAAGGAGAAAGTTAGTGTTTGGGACATATGTGTATGTGTATAATGCGCGGAGAGTATATAATATGTAATCCTTCAGCTAATATACTCGTAGTAAAAGTGCGGGTGAACGTATCTCATGGTTAAAGACGTATCTCTTGGTTTAAGAACTTACGGAAGTGGTTTCACTGTGGTTATATATATTTGTTCAAAACTGCTGCCTCTAATATCAAGATACCCATAATGATCACTTACATCTGGAAAAGAGAGGAACTTTAATTTAAAAGTATTGTTTTATGAAATAATTTATTTTAAACAATAGGCATTGATTACGTTTTTGTGAAAATATTTTTTTTTTTCAGAATGACTCATGCTTTGACGAGTTTTAAGCTTGATGTTTTTTTTTCAGGTATAATGCGACTATCCAAATTTAAATCCATTTAAAAGTAAGCCTGAATAATATTATGTATACTGATATAAACAAATCCGGCATCAAAATAAACGTTAAAGAGTAAATATTTATTTTATCAACAAAACAAGTGTCGTTAAGAGTAAGATTTTTAGGGATTTTCAGAACTACAGGATATATAATTTTCAATGTTTAATCATTTACAAACTATCATTTTTATAAAAATAATAGTACAAAATCGAGTAAAGCCATTTTTGAAGTTTCGCTATTCTCACAAAGTGTTATAGACTAAATACTTTTATAATTGCCGATTTCAATAGGATAAATGGTAATACTAAGATTTTTAGGAATTTTCAGAACTACGGGATATATCATTCTCAATGTTTTGTAATTTATAATCACAGTTTTCACATAAAAAAAAACAAGTACGAAATCAAGTAAAGCCATTTTTATAATTGAGTTACTATCGCATATTGTTACAGATTAATAAATACTATTAAAATTGTCGATTTCAGAAGAAAAAAAAATGGATTGCCTTACAAATAATTCAAATCCTTTTTTTTTTCTCAGTATATATTATTTTAAATGAATTAAAGTGCAGTCTTGATAAAGCCAAAGAAAAAAGTTCAAATATTTTAGTATTGCAATTTTTTTCATTAAAATTATTTTTTTAAAGGTCTATGAAAAAAATTATCTTAGTAATAGACAAACATTTTTTTTGTACTGAAACAAGAGTCATATAAAGAAAATGTTTCGTAGAAAAACTTTTTAATCCCTAACTTAACTTGGAACATAAAAGTACGAGTATTTTCACGTTCAAGTTCTCAGAAATTGAAAATAATTTTAAATCATCCATATTTGAATATTTCCACTTCATGGTTCCTTTAGATTAGATAGTTTAATGGAATTTTCCTAAGGTAACAAAATTCCTTTCATTTAATTCATATCAAAGAGTAACAGTTTTAGAGTAATCACATTTAAATTAACAAAAACGAATAAAGGGAAAGGATAACAATATATTTTAATTTATTTTTTGATGTACAAAAATTAGGTCGAGTTTTGTGTATTTTTTAATTTTTTTATACAAAGGTATTGAATTAGAAGAAATAACCCGTAATCTAGTCGGTAAGACACGTCTTCCAAAGTTGGGAGTTTGATTACCGCTGGCGCCATTTTTTTAAAGGTTTGTTTTTTTTCTAACATCTTTTTGGTCGATTTTAATATGGCGAATTTATTGCTGCACTGCAATAAATCCGCCAGATTGTACTGTATACAATGAAATCGAAATACAATACAAAATAATAATTTGGAGCCCACTGGCACTAAGTGGCTATTAATAGAATCACTCAAAGTGACCATTAATAATTCGGTATAGCGCTGTTACCCGAACACAACGATTAAGAGCGCTTCTTAACTAGCGCAGCAGAAAATAAGTGAGGTTGAGGGATACCAACGTCATTAACAAAGTTCATCGTCTGGTTATCTAGCGTATAAGCTACAGAATAACAAAATTTAAATGAAAATGATCTAAAAGTAAACCAGTCTAGAAGTGAATCCGCCAGGAATCGAATCCGGGGCGCCTGCTTGCTTAGCATGAATGTTAATCGTAGACTACAGCTTCCGATATCAGATAACGATCTCCGTGGCCAAGTTGGTCAGACGCTTATCTCCCAACCCGGAGGTTGCAAGCTTGATTCCCGCTGGAACCCAGATTAAAAAAAATGGTTTTCACTTTAGGCCTCGTTAACATCTTTCTGGTTGGTCGGAAGATATTGCCACATGGCAATAAACCCGTCAGGTTGTATTGTATACAACGAACGTGTAATATAGTACAATACAGATAATCAGGTCGACCGTACTGTGTGATTGATTATCAAGTCGGTTGTATTATGTATGATTGTTAATAAAGTCGATCGTACTCTATGATTGTCAGATTTGGGGCGCTTAGTTGATTCGAGAAAAAGTGTTCGAAGATTGTTTCTGTTACGAAGTTGACGAGGCTATATTGGATAGGAAACGACAAGATCTGATTTTTTATTTTATAATTATTGTAATAAATCTTTTGATAATGGCTTCTAGAAACTATTTTTTTTTTCAAATAAAATGTACGATTCCGTAGAACATGAACCAATTTTTATTTCCTTTGTTTTCCAATCAGGGCAGGCAGATAGGATACAGCGTCAGATTTTCCTACCGTAGCACACAGCATTGCCTCATTTACATTTCCTTCTTTCATTTCCTTCTTTCAAAATATTACTAAGCAAATTTAGACACTGTTTGGTCCTAGTATGACATAAACGTTTAAGTGTTTTTTTTTTTTTTAAAAAGCCGAATAAAATATGTTTCTAGATAATCTGAAAATATTCCGTTTTCTAGCACCATTAAGTGACCAAAGCACATTCTCAGGGTGCCTACGTCATAACGTATATTCTATAAGAGACTTAGGAATTATATTTGATGAAAAACTTTCAATTACAGAACATGTGAACAAAATCACTCGGGAGAATTTAAAAATCTTGGGTTTTGTTCTAAGAACTGCCCAACATTTCTCAGATTTCCGAACATTAAAACTGCTGTACTGCTCTTTAGTACGTAGCCGCCTTGACTACAACTCATCAATATGGTCTCCTCATTACGCCGCCCATGCAAACTGTAGAGCGAGAACAAAACAAATTTCTAAGATTCACAAATTTGAAACTTAGAATACCACATGAATAAAGAAATTATCCCAACTTATTAATTGCAATGAAACTCTTGAAGCTGTGTGACAGAAGAAAAACAGCTGATATAGTACTGCTATATAAAATAATTCACTCAGTGATTGATGCACCTCACTTACTCGCAAGCATTTCATTTCGTATTTCCACTAGATTCACAAGACAGTTCAATCTCTTTTATACCAAAAATTGCTATACTAATTATAAAATCAACTCCTCTATAATTCGTATGCAAAGACTTTGAAACGAGTTTTGCAACAGTTTAGATATTTTTAATATAAATATACTCGTATATAGTATTCGCCGGAATATCACAACAATATTTAGAAATAGCTACTAACTTTGTGCTCTCCTTTATTAATATAAATAACCTAGTATAAACAAAACATTAAGGACAATACTTTGCCTGTTGAGTTGAGTAACCCTACATCAACATGTGGAAGGTTTTGATTCTGCAAAGCAACTTGCATCCCGTTCTACTAATGAGGCCATGTGTTTTCTATATCTCAATATCTATCCATAAAATTCCCAAAAAAATCATTTTTTGTTCTATGTATGCGTTATTCCACTAAAAAAAAATCTGAGTTCTTTACCTCTATAAAATAAGTCTTCGACAATTACGTAAGTTTGCTTGGTGAAGTTTGGTAATATTTTGTGGTATACATACATAACATATATTGAACTTAAATATACATATAATTATTAAATAATTTTAAAACAATGACTGTAATTTAATATTAATACTGTTTTTTGTATCTTCATGTTAGTTTAAGATAAAGTTTTGTATTATTTGTCAATAATTTTAAGTACTTGTATAACCTGTCACATGTTCATTTGTATACAAAGATACTGTTGTGTCGTTAATTAAATAAATAAATAATGTAATATATCTCTCTAATATTGTTCCATACAGGATCATACTATACTTAAATACTACAAACATCCACTAAACTACACCTAAAGCTGAAAGTGTTAATATCATATAGCAGAACATTTACAAATATTTTATTGTAGTTCGCCTTCAGTTAGTTAATTGTCTACGGTTTGCTTACAAATTATTATATTCTTCTTTTTTTTCTACTTTTGTTTTTTGATCTTTCAAAAATATTGGATTTGATTCCCAAGTCAGAACACCCTTGAGAAGAGTCTATAATCTAAACGAAACTGTATAAATTGTTATTTTATAATTATTTCACAAAAAAATATTTTGGCAAACCCATCTTTTTTTAGAATTTTATGCATAAAACAACAAAACTTTAACGTTTTTCTATTAACTCTCCCATAATTTTGTTATTGCACCATTTTAATAAAATTTCCCTGAAATCACATAAAAACACAAAAAACGACCATCTGAAAATACATAACACACGGCAAAGTGTTCATTAAAATCATCTTACTGGTGGCCGTCAAGTTTTTGCTCTCCTTGTGTTTTTTTATAAAAAAAATAAACGATAAGAACCTTGAACCCCTCTTACTCGTAGAAGCCTCATGTTAACACAATATTTAGAGAGTCCTTCAAGAAGTGGATATCCGGGGTTCTAAAGCGACTACGGGTCGAGTAACAAACAGTTTGTATATTTTTTTCACGATTTCACAGTCTGTAGATGGATCACTTATAGCGGTTTCTATAAACATACTCGTACTTTTAATATTTATTTTGAGGAATCCAATAAAATTTTAAAGGGAAAATAAAACGATTTACATGTTGAATTCAGTAACGTTTAATATATATATATATATATATATATATATATATATATATATATATATACATACATATCATTATAATTTATTTTTATCATTACACCATGTCCCTTGCGGGCTAGGCAAAGAACAGATCTCCAAACTTTTCTATCCAACTTTCGCCCTCTCCACATTCGTAAAGACGATCGGTAGGTTTAATATTGTGGCATTTTAATAGAAATGTCTGTGTGTTAACTAAAACATTTATGACAAAATTTAAAAGATATAAAACGACTGAATAATTTGCTCTACTCGACCGCCCTTCATATAGTGGAGTGTTGAACGATAATAGCCCAAAAGAGACAAATAAAACACGTTTTCGAGATGGAATGCTGAAAGAAAATGCATCGGGTACTCAAGACAGCGAAGATAACAGTCCATGAATCCTACAAGAGATTAAGGACAGACTGTCGTCCATTTTCCAGAAAACTATCCTCCAGTTCTTCGGGCACATTGCGAGGCAAGACAAGGCAGCTTGGAGACATTGAGCATTTCAAAAAATGCAGAAGAGAGTAGAAAAAGAGGTAGTAAAAGTTGCGACCGGTTAACAGTCGAGAGATATGTAAGGCGAATAGTAGAAGCAAGAAACAGATCAAGACCCTCAGCCATGGGAACCACGATATGGATAAAATATTTTATATTGTTTAATAGCGCTATAAGAATTTATGATAAGTAGTTTACGAACTACGTAAAAACATTTTTACAGATATGAATAATATGGTCTAAGAGCAAACCCAGTCCGAAAAGAAAATCTGCCAAAATCGAACATATACCTGGTTTAGCGTGAATGCAGATGAGACGAGTTGTACCATGGAAACCTTTCATTGAACAATTTATTGTATCTTTAGATTTTTATTGAATGTCAAATATATACACCAATAACATCACGCGGTGTCCCTTTTTGGGTAGGTAGATAGAACAGATCGCTACGCTTTTATATGCACGCATACTTCCTTTACATCATCAACATCCATAATCTTATCATAAATACTCTTCTGTGTCTCATATTTTTTATATATTAGTTTTAATAATGTGTTGCCCAAGTATACTCGAAAATAAATTATATACAATATGTAGTTCCAGAAGTTGCGAAAACCAAAATGACACAAAATCAAAATAACTTGTGATTTTTTACAAAATACCAGAAAGTATTAAAGAAGCCGAGAGCATCTGAACTTCTCGTTGACTATGTTTTTATATGTTAAGGAAAGATTTAAGTGTTGTTGAAGTGAAAATATATATGTATGTAAACTTAAGTTTTCTAATTTTAAATAATATATGAAAGCTGCTTATTTAATTAATTTATAAATATTTTTTAAACATTAACTAATAAACAAACTTTTTTCTTATTCTTCAGTTATATAACAAATAATGACTGTGGCAAAAATAATGAGGTAATTATTCATATTTTCAAAACACAATTATTTTTAAAATGTGTATTAAAACATCCATTAACTGTGTTTAATATTTCCTTCTCCATTTCACAAAACCCCTTTAAGCTCAAAGACATTAAAAATATATTCCTCGAAAACTCGAAGCTCTGTGAACAAAATAATCATAGATGAATCAAAAATATTCCGTAAAATATCTTTCCAGTCAGCCAATTCACAAGACTTTTCACGACTAAATTTAAATATTGAAAAGTATTTTTCCTATTTTAAAACATCACCCATTTACCAGGAAGCCTTGAAGGCCAAGAACAAATTCATCATCAGTTCAACAAAGCAGCTGTCGTGAGATGATAGATTTTAAGTTCAGATAAATATCAAGAAAAAGAATGGTGTTTTCAAAAATGTTTTCATACCCTTTTTGATATTTTCGTTCCTTTAAATGGTGAGATCTATTTTTCAACTTTAATATAATAAATATTTATCACTCCAGTTTTTTATCATTCGTTTGGTGCCCTTTGACCATTTCGAATAATCGAATGCAGGTATATTAAAGAAGTTGGCCGGGAGACAACAAGAACATTTTCTTCAGTCCCGTGAATTGAGCCTTTGGATTTAAATCCACTAGAGTTTGCACGGAACTAGAAGTTTGTGATTGCACATATTTTCAATTCTACCAAAAGTAAAAATACATCTAACATATACTCTCAACTGTCTAGAGCGCGCAAGTATTATAATTACAAAAAAAAGCATGCATTATATAAATGTGAATAAGATAAGAGCTGCATGCATGGATAGAAAGGTGTGGAAATTTGTCCTCTCAGCCAATCTCAAATGTGATATGGCGGAATGACATGTATCTTGCAATAATACCCATCATCACCCACTCTGTTATGGGGCAAAATAGTTCACATCCAGTGCGGTCTAAACATAAAAATCGATACATTTTTTATGTTTTCATGAGCGCGATGTCACGTAGTTGCGAATAAATAACTGTCCAAATGGACTCTTCCTCTGATAGTGACACACCTGAGTGTGAAAAAAAATGTAGTGCCGAAGGACTAAAGATCCGAGAAAGTAAATGACTCAAAGTGGAGTAAATACACTTCTAAAGCGGCTTAAGGCTGACAAGGAAATCCAATTTCCAAGATAATCATCAAGTTGAATCTGCTACAATTTTTCATTGGGTAGGTTAGCAAAACACTTTTTTGTCGCTAAATTCGATACAGTTTTGTTGGATGTGTTTCTGGACCTGTCTCGAACAGTTTTTCCCGCGATAGTTTGTAGTAGTCTTATATGGTTCGAAGTATTTTCATCATGTTTGTAGTATTCTCATCTGGTTCGTAGTATTCTCATAGTGTTCGTAGTATTCTCATCTGGTTTGTAGTATTCTCCTTATGTTCGTAGTATTCTCATCTGGTTTGTAGTATTCTCCTTATGTTCGTAGTATTCTCATCTGGTTCGTAGTATTCTCATCATGTTCGTAGAATTCTCATCATGTTCGTAGTATTCTTACCATGTTCATAGTATTCTTATCTCAAAATATTTATTTTTGCATTGCCGGCTCTGATTAAAATACAACTAAAAAGGTCAAAATGTTGAGACATGAATAAGTTAGCGCGTGTGCTAAGATGATAGATCTCAAAAATAATCTACTACCCATTTTGATGTATGGAAGGGAAACATGGACACAGTAAAAAAACTTAAAGGAGACAAATGAATACAGTAGATATACGTACACTGAAAATAATACGAGGAGGGATAATGTATGATAGAATACGCAATGAAGTTATTGGGGATTAATATAAACTTAAGGTTGATGTATTGAGGGAGATCAAGAAGGGCATTCTGAGATAGTTTTGGCATGTAGAATGAATGAATTAAGAAAGACTAACAAAACAAATGTACAGTGCAAATGTAAATGGAAGGCATGGTAGAGGAAGACCGAGAAAAATATTTTTGGAACCTAGAATGATATTTCGAATTAATAAAATGTAAAATGTCAGAGAAATCATAGGAATCGTGTGAGAAGGTGTGTGAATGTAAAATAGACAAAAAATGTGTGTCACGATAGGAAAGTCTAACGCTGTATTCGCTATGCCTATCCCGGTTACGAAACGTTTATATGCATGTATCATATATCATTTTTCATTAACTCAGTGACAATTGTTTCCCCACACAAGTCTTGTTAGGCTGTCACTGAGTAAATAAAAAATGGTTGTAAATCTATCAAAATTTAGATGTTCCTTAAAATAAAGGTCTATGAATAAAAAAAACTCGACCACATTAAAAAAAACGTTTTTCAGAACAAAGAAATCTCAGATATTTAATTATTTCATTTACTTTGTCACTTTCAGTTCACATCACTGTTAGTTCTAAATTCTGTGACGTGAATAATACGCGTCATGAATACGCGTCACGTTAACAGTTTTAATATACATGAAGATTTACGATTAGAAACACTTTCATATTAATTAAATTCATTATAATTTAATAACTTTTGTACAACAAAGGTGTACACAAATTGATATTTCAGACGACCTTTTATAATCCTGCCT
Organism: Odontocerum albicorne; assembly: GCA_949825065.1. Classification (NCBI taxonomy): domain Eukaryota; kingdom Metazoa; phylum Arthropoda; class Insecta; order Trichoptera; family Odontoceridae; genus Odontocerum; species Odontocerum albicorne. The sequence goes on along the minus strand of OX463849.1, from coordinate 22,630,493 downwards.
CATAATGTAGAATAAAATTCATATTAAAACACCCCCCGCTGGCAGACTTGACTTGAATTGACTTATTGTTATACAGGGTATTTCTAGGTGCGTAAGTATATGATGAGCAATAAAATCGTGCTTTTATTTGAAATCATCCCTATCAGATGAATTTCAGGATCAAAAGTGATACTCTTAAAGGTTGGTGATGTTGTTTCGCATTCCCTATGTATGTATGGTATGCTTAAGAGTACTATACATACATACCATCACACCGTTTCCTTGTCGGAGAAGACAGACTGAAGAGAAAACCAAATTTTTATCCACACACATCTTTCGCCTCTCCTATATTCATACACCTTCTAATACAACTCCTATAATTTCTTTGCATTTTCTTATTTGAAAATATAATTCACACGATTCAACCATAATTTTCTTGCTCTTCATTTAGCTCACCTTCCACTCACATTTGCACTGTATATATGATTTGTTAGTCTTTCTTCAGGCATTCGCTATACAAGCCCTTGCCATCTCAGAGTGCTCTTCTTTACTTAATACATCAGCCATAAATTCAAACTCATCTCTTATCCCTTCATTCTTTATTATGTCATACATTGCCACTCCATATATTTTTCTCAGTACACGTTCTCTTACAATATTATTCGACATCATATATCTTGTTTTACTTTTGTTCGTCTTTTTATATCTTGTTTTACTTCCATACATCAACGTTGGTACTAGAATATTGTTAGGGGCTATTATTTTAGCGGATTTTGAAACTGTTCAGTTAGTGTATGTATGTTTTAGTGCCCCATTGACTTTGTTTCCTGTCACAACACGCTATTCAGTATCTCTTGTAAATTTTCCATCATTTGAGAAATTACTACGTGAATAAAGATGTACCATACAAATTATTAAACCTGAAAATAAATTTAAAAAAACAAAAACGTATGACAGAAAACTAAATAAAAAGTAAACCCACATATACCACCTCAGGTTAACTGTCAGCAAGAACGAAAAAAAGAAAAGCCTCAAAGGAGTCCAAATTTTACAAAATGAAAAATGGGAAATTAAATAGTTGAGACAACATTGAAATAGTTAGGCAGTAATACATTGAAATAGTTAAGCAGTTTTAAAAGAATGAATGAGGAGATTACTCACAAACACGTATGCACAATCCCCGATTCACCACCAGCGAAAAGAGAGAAAAGAAAGAAGATAAAAAAAGCAAACAAGAGACCCATTAACCACTGAGAAACCCATTAACCACCCAGAAGACAACACTTTAGTGTCTTTGAAACCGGTGGTGAACTCAAATAAAACAGTGGTGAGTAATAAATTAAAAATAAGTGTTTTAATTATTTTATTTAACAATTATAAACATGACACCACAAAATAAAACAAAAGTCTTTCTTAAGATTCAAGAAATTTGCAGGGATAAATGGAGCATTTCACAGGGGAGCATGAATAACATTTTCCCTTTTGTCAAGTAAAATATAAACTTTTAATCATTTTATTTTTATATTATTGGATTAAACCTGTTAAATAAATCAACAAATGACGTTGAATAACTATGTACTAAAGTCGTGAAATCTAGACAGCATTAAACATTATTACAAAGAGAAACGAGCCAAAATAAAAAATGGTGCCCCAAAAATCTAAATCAGCTCTGTCTGCCGGATAAAATTTAAGTTTTTGAACATTTATGCCCCATTTACTATAACAACCCTCTTAATTTAAATACCTTTACATTAATTTTCGTTTACACAAAATGAGCTCTGGCCTGCTCTTACAAGTAGGCTCGCTTGAAAATAATTTCCTATTATGATCTTATTATAATTTGAATTAATCATATTTTTTCCTCAGATATTTTGATATTATGAAGACTTTTCCGCAATATATTTTCAATAGATTTAAAAGGCTTTATATTTAAAAATACAATAACTTACTTCAAATATAATTAAACTTAAAGAGTTTTAATGTATTGGAAAATATAATGTCTTTAAAGTCAATTAGTTTTAATTCATATGCTTCTCATCTTCAGGGGATCCCTTTTTGTTTGTTCTGCAATTTTTGTAATCACAAATTGGTGTTTTTTCCCTCTCCTTCCTAATTTGGTCAGGGTCAGCCCCTAAAGATTTTTTTTGATGATATACTCGTAGATCCCCTTTTTTCAAATTTAGTTAGTTCGGAACACCCCTGAAGATGAGTCGCATAACATTCGATTTCGTTTTGGTTTTAATATATTTCGAAGTGTATTAAAAAGATTTTTAATTCTATTATAATTTAATAAACATGAATTCCACAATGTTAATGTAAAAACTCAAGAAATCTCAATGCCTTAGTTTCATTCAATGCATCCGAGATTTGGTAGGAAAAAGAAGAGAAAATATTTTTTATAGCTCAAAATATTAACGGCTTTGTTACAATGATAACTAACGTCAAACGGACTTGATGAAGTGTACGCAGAAAAAGAATAAGCTAACACTACCATCGTTATCATCAGCCATCTTCGGACCAATGTTGGACATACTCGTAGTCCTCTCATTTCTGTCCATCCACATTTGATCTTATTCTGTGTTTAATGTTATTGTCTTTGTGTTGTATATATTTAACATAGATTTAAATATTGCGAAAGTGAAAAAAATGTAAATGTAAGTTCTCGAATGTAAAAGGACAATAATAATTATTTTTTAAATGAAATACATAAACGAACAATTTTTTATCTTTTCCCTCAGTCATATTTCATAATGATTCAAGCAAAAAAGAAGACATTTTTATTTTTCAAAGCAGAATTATTATAAAAATGTGTATCATAACATCCATTAACTCCATTTAATATTTCCTTTTCCATTTCATGAAAACCCTTTTAAGCTCAAATACATTAAAAATTTATTCAATAATAATTGCCGTTTCATAAAATATACATAATTTTGATAAATTTAAAAGGTTTATTATTTTTAAAAAGGGCCAGTTTTTTTCAATACAGTTGTGCGAACAAATAACTAAAGACTGTGATAATGGTCCCGAAGTACAATTTTCCACTCCAATCCCTTAATTCAATATTTTGGTTTAAATTTTCATAACAATAATTCAAAAAGTCAAATTTAAAAAGCTGAACATCTTTTTGAATAAAATATGCATGTTTTAGTTCATTGTGTGCAAAATGTAATTTTCTATCAGAAGTACAGTCTTGACATATCAGACTTAGAGTTCCATTTTATCCAATTCATCCAGTTCGAATACAGGTATTATTTAATTCTAGTATTTTAAAATATGAATATAACAAGATCCCGCTTTGGAAGGAAGTATTCTATAATACAATAAATTAAATTATATTGCATTAAATATCTATATTGTTTTCTTCTTCATCGCGTACTCAAAGCTGATTGTCTTGACTCTACGCTATATCTGGAACTATGTAAGGTAGACCATTAAATGGTCTACCTAACATAGTTCAAGAATAGTATCATAGTCTTAGACAAATTTTGTCTCTATCCTTTCAGGTTCTGTAGCAGAATTAAAATGGCGTTTAATGAGGATGCAATTAAATAATGTATTCTCCTCTTCCATCTTGAAGGAGACCATCCTCTTGCTTATTTCTACTTCCCCTTAATATTTTTCGCCTTCCTTTCAACTCTACCCATCATCACCAGCTTCTCAATAATTTCTTTCAGAAAAATACCTTAGGTACATTACGATCCATTTCCAACATGTTCTCGAAAATGTTTCGGTAATCGCTTATTTTTTAATGGTACAAACGTCGGTGCACCTTGCGGTCCACAAAATACACAGCGTCCGCTTCCAAAACCATATTTTGAAAGCATCTATAATATGTATTTCCTTCTTTCTCACTGTCTATGTTTCCATTCCATACAAGATTTCCATTCCATACATAGATTACAATGTGTTACTCTCGTTAGGAAATTGTTAATGACATATTTAAATTGTAAAAGGTTCTTCCAATAATAAACTAATAACTGTTATAAATAAGATTCCATAATCTATACCTACATTATAATATATTTTAATATTATTTCCTAACCTTGGATATATCCTAATCGATATAATATAAATTTGTTGTTGACTACATTAAAAGTGTGAACAATATCGACTTAATGATAATGTCCAATTTCGAAAGGTCATTGAGAAAAAAAGGAAATATAAATAGTACATTAGCAAAAAGGTCAAGAGCTTGATTGACATATTGACTTGGAATCGCACAGGGTTCATTTCACTAATTCTAAGTGGCCGTCTTTAATTATTATTGGGAGATACCGTGGTAAAAGAGGTACTTTAGCCACCATTTCTTCGTGAATCGCTTTTTTTCAGCGTAGGCGGTTAGTTATGAATTTTCTAAAAATAAACACAATATGTCAGAACCTTACTATATTGTGTGATTCATAGCTTAATTTTCATATTGCTTTTTTTTCACTTTATTATTTTTCAATACTTTTTGGGATATTTTATTTAATTAAAATAAACGATTCTTAAGTGTCCTTTACATATCATTGCAATAAATAACGTCTTCAAAATAATAAAGATACAAATGTCTTTCAAATGATGATGCATGAAAATACCACTGTGTAATAAAACACAGAAAGAAAGATAAATAATTAAATAAAATCAACAATACAGGATTTCAGTAAGGAAAAACAATGTATTTTTTAATGGTACGGAGAATATGAAATTATGTGATAAATTATATATTTTTTAAAGTAAAATGGAGCACCCAGTCTCTCAGTCAAGATCTTCATATTGAAGATATGTCGAAGAGGGATCTATCTGAACTCAACAACGTCTAAATCAAAAAAGAATATTTTAATCTAGATGTTTTACTTTGAATTTGTTTCGTTTAATTGTTGAGAAATCCATTTGTTTTTATTATTGCATCTTGTGAAAATATTTTTAAATGAGATATTAATTAAATGTGCATTATTGTAATCTGTTCCGGAACTATATATTTTTAAAATGTCCAACAAGGCACGGGCAATTGCCTAGTTGATTGGATCGTGAACACAAAATACATCATAAGTTAAATATTATTATGTTTTCCTTATCTTTATATTATTAATATTATATGTATCCTGTGTAGTAATTAAAAAATAATCAATTTTATTTTTGATAAGATAAAATTAACATGTCAAAAATCATCTTCTTTGTTTATCGTTTTGTGTAAATGGTTAAACATAGTACAATATAATTCAGATTCGTATTTTTTACTTTAATTTAATTATTTTTCAATATCTGTTATGAATTGAAACATCTTGACGTTTCATTAGTTGGTTGGAATAAATTAGAATGATCCCGCCAGATATACAATAACAACGTTGACCTCCGTGGCCTATCTTGTATTCCTGTCTTGTGGTTACGGGTTCAATTCTCACTGGTACCCGATATTTTTTTCTTAAAAAAAAGGCGTTTCCAGTTTGGTTTCAGCTTAGCCTATTTTTAATCTTTCTGGTTTGTTGAAATAATTGCCACATAACAAAAATCTACCAGGTTTTACGGTAAACAACGAAATTGTATGAAAGTACTGGTAGAACTAGAGAGGAATTCATAAAGCTTAAGGAAAATTATTGTAGAAAGTCATTAAGCTATTTTTTTTTCATTTCTCTCTTGAATTTTATTAAGGATGGTGCACATCCGAAAGCTCTCGGAAGGTCGTTTTACGGTCTGGCTAAGTGGACCGTAAATAAAGATGTGTAAAATTAGGTGTAGTGAGTTTGTATGCAAAGGAGTCTCTTATCGCCGGATTGAAGAAAACGTCCGTGTTCTGAAAGAAAAGGGAATTTTCTCAAAAAACATGAAGAAAATAATCTTGCTGATTTAAATAAAAAAATCAACCACCATTACGGTTCAGGTAATATGGAAGTTCATTCATTCGTATGGTACCCCTCGAAATACGTGAATTGAAAATGTGAACATGCTGAAAAACGTGGTTGGAATGGATATAACTGTCGGATTTTTTTTATCTGAAATATTTTTTTGTTTCGGTATAATTATTAAAATATTTTTACCAAAATACCACCATGGTCCAGAAGTTCCCGGCCTTGGCAGGTTTAGATAATGTATGGACAAATACATATCACATGACCAGACTATATTAAATTTAAAATTTGATATCTTCAGTTGCATATCAACTAGATACGACAGAAGACGTGTTATTTCATTGTATTCTGAAATGTTAAAAAAATAATATCGCGCGGTTATCTATATGCTTTAAATTAAAGGATAAAAAAGCCCAACATAAATTAAACGACGTCCTGATGCTATCTAGAGATCATATTCTCAGTAGACAACCTTCTTTTTTAAAGAAACTTGATATGTACGTGGTATTCAATTTTCAATATTTCAGAATAACATAAGGTTCTCTATTAATTCTAGTTGACATACAACTGAGGGTAAAGACATCAATTTTTAACTGAAACATCGCTCACTAGTCAAGTTGGAAACTTTTGGACCATTGTAGTATATCATACATATATAATTCTTTTGCATTTGAGTGTTTTTGAATTTAGGAATTCACAATTTATAATGTTTTGATTTCCTCAATAATTTAATAGTCTGTTTTCATACGAATTTTTTTCTTCTTTAAGGATTTGCAGAACTGATTTTTCCTTCAAATGGATTCCAGTGGAGGCACGTTTAGATGGAAAATTATTTCATTCGAAAACAGTTTATATTGTTTTTTTATTTATCTTTAAGGCAGCCCGTAGTTCCGATGGGTTATCATCCACCCGGAAATATCGCACCCAAAGTGCCGAAAGAGCCATCGTAAAATACTTTCAGCAATAAAATAGAAAATTTTACATATAAATAGCGTGTCCTAGTTTAACATAACTATTATTAAGATTTATGTGAGGAAATGTATTGAGGAAATAATGCGAAAAAAATAAGTAACCACCGCTTTAACTCGTATGACCATAGAATCGGAACTAAGTTATGAGGCACGTGAATTTATTTCCCATTAAAGGACGGAAGCACTCTACAAAACTCTTATTTTTTCCTATTATAATCAAAATTTATACGTAAATATTTCCTATAGTAAATAATTCCTTCTTAATTTCCTTTTTGTTTCATTTGTATATTTTTCATCAAGTTGTGTGTAACTTGAATCCATGCTGTCCTCTATCTTAGTGGAAAACTCAATTTTCTTTTTGAACATGGACGGTCCCTTCGATCTGGTGACAGCAAAATCCTTCGCATGCTCGCAACAATTTTGTGGTTCACTCGGTTGAAATTTGGAAAGACCTTCCTGTCTCAATCAGAAGTTTTACATCCTTATCAATATTTAAGAATAAACTAAAAAAGCAGGAGTTATCTCAAAATATTCCTCTTCTCTACCACCCGTACAATTCCCACATGTATCCCTATTTTCATTTCATTTATCTTGGTATTAATTTTTTTATTTGTTTTTTTTTTTCAAATATTTTTATCACGTGTTACACAGACGCTATCACGGGCACCAATAATAATTATGAATCAAAAGCTTGTTAATTTATCATGTGTTACACAGACGCTTTGACGGGCACCAATAATAATTATGAATCAAAAGCTTGTTCATTTATCATGTGTTACACAGACGCTATCATGGGCACCAATAATAATTATGAATCAAAAGCTTGTTAATTTATCATGTGTTACACAGACGCTATGACGGGCACCAATAATAATTATGAATCAAAAGCTTGTTCATTTTGCATGTGTTACACAGACGCTATCACGGGCACCAATAATAATTATGAATCAAAAGCTTGTTAATTTATCATGTGTTACACAAACGCTTTCACGGGCACCAATAATAATTATGAATCAAAAGCTTGTTAATTGCAAAAAAATATTTTAAGGTAATAAACCCGCCAAATGTGTTTGGATGAAAGTATTGTATAAATAAATATTTAATAGTGATGAAAATTAAATGCCTTAAAAATAATTTGATTTTTTTAATCACATAAGATTAAGTCTGACGAATATATAGATAAACCGGTTTATATTCAGAAGGATCAAAATCCATCGAGTGAAATATCTAGTATTAATTATAGTGCTGTATGGAATGAATACATAGACAGTGAGAAAATGGATAGAAAAAATATAAATATTTGTGATGTTGTAGGTGAGTGCTACATATCTCCCAAAGACTTTTTGAATGATAAGGGACATCCGTGGACCGCAAGGTGCACGAATGTCCCTTATCATAAAAAAAAACGATTTCTGAAAGACTCAATAACATGCAGGAAAATATTTTTTAAATAGTTTGGGTATATTGGCAGAAATGACAACGAAATTCTCGAGAAGCTGGTGATCATGGGTACAGTTGAGGGGATCATGGGTACAGTTATCCTACAAGATAAAGAGACCAAATAAAGGTGTCAACTGGATTCTTTTTTAACGCTGCATTCAACATGGGTCAGATGATGGAAACGAATAATGCAACAAGTTCCAGACATAACAGAGGACCACGATCTTCAGTATTGAGCAAGTGAAAAAGAAGAAAAAGAGTCAGATTATGTTACTTATTATATTTAACCAATTTGTTAGGGGTTTCACAAATATTATGTAATGCTTAATTTTTTTATAACATACATAAACCATTTTTCAAAGTATAAATCTTTTTTCAATGAATAAGATTTATAGTCGACAGTGTCGTATTATTTATCAAAACGGAATGTATTCCTATTATTTGCATGCATAGTTTATAATGTATGCCTCAGCTTTCAATTGGTGTATACAATTTTGATACTGTGTAGACACAGTAAATTCTACGTTGGGTCGCAGGTAAATTCTAACAACAGCACCAGACAATCAATAAACCAACGGATTCTCTCAGCAAACGGATGTTATTTTGGCATTATTCCTTTACTTAAATCTCGCCTATTTTTTAAGAACCTAAAAACCTCGCATTATAAAACATTGATTAGACATTTGCTAACTTATGCATCGAATACCTGATCACTTAAAAGGCGGAACGAAAGAATTCTCGACACCCTTTAAATAATTCTCCACTTAATATATGCCATATGGAGAAAACGTTTGACAAACTCCGTGGCCTAGTTAAAAAGACGTTTAACTTTCAGTTTGGAGTTTACAAGTTTGACATCAAGAAAAAAAGGTTCTAGACTAGTTTTTCCCTAAATCACTTTTCTAGTTGATAGTAAAAGATAACCACGTGGCGATAAATCCTGGGTAAGAAATGACAATAAATCCAGGGAAAGAAATGACAAACCCTGAGTAACTTGGTTGTACTGAATACAACAAAAGTGTTATTCAATCATGCGACGGTTTATCGAAGAACTCGACAACGGTGAAGATAGCGTTGCAATTGTTCGACAGCGCTGGCTAAAACATTTAAATCGCATGCTAAATACTGACGCTGCTAAGAAGGGTTTACTTAACACTCCCGTGGGGTGTAGAATAGTAGGAAGGCAGAAATTAAGATGATTGTTTGGAGCAGTGGGATCATTGTACTCGTAGTGAAAAGGATGTAACAAACTAGACGGGAGATGCTAATAAGTAGAGATAAGTGATAAATAATTATGCAGGCAGCTAAGACCCGTCTAGTATTGTGGTGTTGAAGATGAAGATGATAGATTCTGACTAAAAAACTTAAAATCGTTTTTTTTTTTAGAAAACCTTATGCTTCTTCTTTCAGTTGATTCTCGATCTTGGATATGGACTGCCAGTTATCCTTACAACTCCTTAGAAGTCGGCCTGGTAGTCGGCTTCCTGTATAGTAACCATGAGAAATAGACGGGGAATCATTGTCTCATCCAAACTTTGAACGTAATTCCGCTAATAACGCCTTATTTACTTTTCCAATCTTGTAGTCTCATCGGTTGTGCACTATATTCTTATTTTTACGTTTCTTATTATATCTCTGTTTTACCGGCATCAATAAATTTATAAATAAAACCACCATAATTGATTTGATATACGTTTTACTCAATGATAAATAACATTACTGCATTTCAAACCACTTTCTTCCAATTTATCATCAAACCATATAAAAACAGTTGTATTTACATCTTCACGTAACATTACGTTATGTCATAGTTACGGTTTAACAGTTATTGTTTAATTACTATCATAGTTAAAATAATTTTATTTTTGACATAGTATGTCATGGTATAGCTGTCATTTGTTGATATGACATAAAATAACAATGAAAAATAATATGTTAATAAAGATGTGACCTTACTGTTGAACAGAAAAAAAATATTCAAACGAAAAAGCAGTTTGTAAGTTTGATACTCACATTTATAATATTTACACTCAATTATTTGATTCACGTATCACTTTTACTCACTTTATACTGTTACTTTGTAAATACCATCATTTTTTATTAGTTATTTATTACCAGTGAAAAAATAAATATTATTTTGAATTTTTAATAACCTTTAATCAAAATACAATAACACTAATAAAAAAAACCAAAGATCGAAAAATAAAAAATATGTATTTAAAAAAAATGCCTATAAATGGTTGTGAACTATAAAACTTTAAATAAGAGCTAAGAGAAATTAAGAAAGACGTATCAGAGCTTTACAAATTTCTACGTGGAACTTATGTAAAAAAATTTCATGTACATAAACAAAAAACTTTCTAAACACCTATATTTGGTTTGTTTCCATGTACAATATGACTTAGTGCGGCATGTGTCAATTGTCAATCAAAATTCAAGATGTTCAAAAAAATTAACAAAACCAACTTAAGTAACGAAATACTTTTAAAAAAATATTTGTGTAATTATAACAAAGCAGAGATATAAACTGTAATTTAGTAAAGTTTGCCCAATTAAACAATACAATTAAATTTATGTATTATTTATAGTTAAAGCATTAATACTGTGGAAGTTTAAATATATTATTTAGCCAAACACTGTTTATTCTACTTTATACGAGTATAACTGTATAACCCTACCGGTTTCAAGGTTTTCATCTCATCATCAGGGGATCACAAACTGAACTCATCAAGATGCATTAAGTCTAGTTTGTGCTCCCTGATGATGAGATAAACACCTTGAAACCGGTTGGATTATACCGTTATATAAAGTGAAATAAACGTTATATATAAATGTTATATAAAGTGAAATAAAGTGTTTGTCTAAACAGATTAAAATGTATTTATTTATTTTATGAACTAATTTGTGCAGCAGTCAGGAAAATGGAGTCATGTATTGTTACAAAAAGATCGGGATATATACGTTTTTCCGTTATATTTTTATAGTTACTATCTCCGTCAAGGTTGAATTTTGATATAATTTTCATTTTATTTTGCTTGTCTTGAACTCCCCTATCACCACATTTTTAATTTTGCCATCTTAATTTTTCTTTAATATTCTTATCTCGGGTGTTCTTTGTTCTGTGTTAGTTGTATCGGCTATGGTTTGGTCATAATCAGCATAACACTCGAATCTGGTTAAGGCTAATAAACAGGTTCATGTGGATTAAACTGTTTTATTTTTTGATTTGTTTATCGTATATTATGGTGAATATAAATTAAAATACAATAAACTAAGTTGTCTTCGATCATTAATAGAACTGATTGCCTTATCGTTAACGTCATAAAAAATAAAATTGCGTACTTCATTTCTGGCACATCTCATCCTTATTATGTGATTGATTTATTTATTTTGCAACGTCAGATTAATTCGGTTCTTTTATGTTTCCACTGTTTTCTCTTCTACTTTTCTTGGCGTCTTTTCAAATCAGCTTCGTCAGCTGTTTTCTATTACTGAGCTCTTCATTCTGCCTCTCAACGATCCGGTCCACTCCTTTTTCCTTTATTATCCTCAAACATCACAATTAATATTTCCCTCTTCCTAAATATCACGCAGTAAATAAAGAAATACCAAATTCTTTTATTCGCATTATGTCTCGTGGCCTATATTTGATATTATTATAATATTGAATTTTATTCTTTTGAAAACCGATGAACTTATATAAACCGATGAAATAGAAAATAATTGAGATAAATATAGAATACATTAATTCACAAATTAATTGAGGCAAAGCAATTTTTTAATGTGAATTATGCTATTTTAATTTAAAAAATTTAAAAGACTGGTTTATACTTTTCAATTTTTTTTCTGCATATACTTTGTACAAGCGATATAGTCTTCGAAAAAAGTTTCAAAAACTTTTAAAATGGCTTTTTCTCGTAGTGAAATATTTTATTCTCTTTCATATCCTTTCTCTTTACAATTCATTAATAAAATTTAATCATGTTTGTTTCTGAAGGAAGTTATTTTTTACCATTTACATTTTTTACTATTGTTAGAAGGGAATATCACTTAATTCTGAAATAAAAATTATAAATTCACTTTAACATTTCTTTTCAAGTCTTTAGTAAACTTGATAACATAAGTAAATACATTACTTAAGACTTTTTGTTTAATGTTCCTTGTACTAATTGTAAGACTATTCAATCCTGTTTATAAAATGTTAAATATTTCTCTAACAGTATATTATTTTCACACGAAATTGCTCGTCAGTTAGTACAATATTTCAATTATTGTAAAAAATATTGGGAATTCTTTCAAAAAGGTACACGAAGACCTCACTGGGAAAAAGATATAACAACATTGGAATATTCAAAATGTTTTACTTTTTACATAAAAAATTGCATAGTTATTGACCATATACATTGGACAATTTATTTAGCAATCTAACAGAAAAATATTAGAAACTCAGTGTACGTATTGTTAGATAATTTTATAACACTTTCATTGATTACAAACGTATTGGGAGTTACTTGTATAACAGAAAACTATAAAAATGCAATCAATATGTAAAAGATATAATAAAACAATACATCGTTGATCTCTATCATTAAATAATTTGAAAACATAAAGGTCGTCACTAATCAGTTTGATAATGTTGAAAAAAAGTCATATTTTTATATTTTCCTTTTAACTTCAATATGGTCAACTTTTAGTCAACTTGTAATATTTTATATTCGATGACTTGTTTAACATATTCATTTAGAAATATGTGTGATATTTTGCAGGATATCTAAAATATTGACAAGTTCATCTTGAGAATCGTGACCGGGAGGCAACTTTGGGACCATTATTTGAGTAATTTGGTAATCATGTTACTCGCAGTGCATATTAGCAATACTGCTGCACGCGGAGAGGTTTCAATAACCCTTCCGATGAGCTCTTAATCAGACTAGGGGTGTTTTGGGTACCAACGGGAATATAACACGGTACCCTCGGTTAAACAGTATAGGTATTGTTAATAAGGTCTTAGTAGTTATCTTATTCTTAAAACGTGGAAATTCAATCAATGTGTTAACATTGTTCAAAACTTTATTCAAGATGTTGAAATATTCCCTTCCATGGAAATCCAAAAAAGTCCAATTTATATACCAAAAACTCAAAATCATTGCTCACAACAAAACATTTTTTTCGTGTGTTTTGCTTATGCTCTTATCAAATGTTCCCATCAGAAGAAAACATGGCGACGTGAAGTCTGTCAAAATTACTCCACCTCCATCTTTTCTTATTTTGGGAAAACAATTCCCGTTGAGGCGGGGCTTCATAAACGACATGGGAGAAACCCGAATCCTCGGAAGATTCAATTAAATAAACGAAAGTTAAATGTTTAAGCACGATTATAATGATTCCTGTACTTTCTGAATATTCGTAATTCATAGCAAACACGTTTAGACCCAAAATTTTATTTTACAACTTGTCAAATACAATGCCTTCAACTCTTACCAAAACACGTTTTATATTTTTTATCAACAACCAGAATCCAATTGACAAAAATCTCGATGTTATCCCTAACTTGGCTAAATTATTTAAATATACTCGTATTATTGTAGATTGTTTTAGACGAGAGGAGATCTTCGAATCTCATCTGAGGTAAAAGTCGAATGGTGGGAATATTTAAATATACTCGTATTATTGTAGATTGTTTTAGACAAGAGGAGATCTTCGAATCTCATCTGAGGTAAAAGTCGAATGGTGGGAATATTTAAATATACTCGTATTATTGTAGATTGTTTTAGACGAGAGGAGATCTTCGAATCTCATCTGAGGTAAAAGTCGAATGGTGGGAATATTTAAATATACTCGTATTATTGTAGATTGTTTTAGACGAGAGGAGATCTTCGAATCTCATCTGAGGTAAAGGTCGAATGGTGGGAATATTTAAATATACTCGTATTATTGTAGATTGTTTTAGACGAGAGGAGATCTTCGAATCTCATCTGAGGTAAAGGTCGAATGGTGTGAATATTTTAAGTCTTTAAGCTCATAATGGAATTGGCAAACACAAATATTTGGACACAGCATTTCAGATAGCGGAACATCTTCTATGATACAGTCTCTGTCCCCTCCTGAGCCAAATCTCCAAATTGACGAAGTTTCTTGTAAACTTAAAAAGTCAAGTGACTTCATACCAAGTGTCGTCAAGGACATACGTCCTGTGTACATCTTCTGTAAGTTAATATGTTGAGGTAGTCAGAAAGTGCTCTTGAGATAACCGTATAATCGGGAAATAGCGCTGTACCAAATTATCCAGGTTTTTTTTTATCTTTGATAGAAAAATAATAATACTTCTTTATAAGTTAATGGGTTGAACAACTTAGGAAGCGCTCTTGAGGTGAACATTATAGTCGGAAAACAGCACTTGACCAAATTATTTAAAAAAAATCTTGCCCGGCATATGGCACTGGGTATTCTGAGCACTGACGTGCAGAAGTACGTACGTTAGGGTGTCCCTTATTTTCCGACTTAAAAATTTTTGAACTCTCACCCTCCAATTTTGTTTGAATGACTCTAAAACATGTCTACAAATTTTTTTGTTGTAATCGAAGCATTATAAACCGTGCCGACTTGAGCGCGAACTCGCACGAAGAACATGGCCGAACTTGTCACGCTAAGTCAGGTCTCTAGTACGTGGCACGTGCAGTGTATTCAGTTCATTATCTGTTATCAAGCGTGTAGCATGTGTTTTTGGCTTGCTACCATAACATTATGTCACATGAATTACGCAGTGCCAGGGAACGTGTGTTTTTAATAGGATATGTAAAACACCAAATAACAAGGCACAAGTTACCAACAAATAGATAAGTGCTAAGAGTTTTATTTTATAACATACGGGAGGTAAAATTAAGTTTCAGTGTAAGTGCTAATCTTGTGGTTCGTGAGTGCGTGATATTTTGGGAGAAAGCGAGAATTACGACAAGATCTGTTCAAAATTGTTCACAAAAACTTATTAACTTGCATTCGGAGTGGAGAAAATTGCAAAAAAATGCAAAAAATTCTTTAGATTTTTTTAAGCGCCGTGAAAGGGAGTTTAGAAATAATTTGGACAATTTATTTGATATTGCACATGCCAATGCTCTACAAACATTAAAGTTGGAAGAAGAAACGAAGTTTTTACTTCAACAGAGATAGCCTGGACGTAAAGGCTACCTATCAGAAGTAGACCGAAAACTCGTGGATAAAGAAAAAAGGGCGAGGCAAAGAAAATTAGAAAAAGAGAAAAGGCAAGAGAAACAACAATGTGTAGCATATACATCTTCTAGTGTACCTCCTTTTCCATAATCTGAAGATTCAGATAAGGCATTTTCAAGTTCAGATGAAATCGACGTTGGTGAGTCTTGAGAGTACATCAATGCAGAATGCAGCGAGAAGAGGTACCACTGATTTTATTACTACAAAATTAGTGGCTGCTTTGGATAGATGTCAGTTGAGTGTAAGAGAATCTGTATACATCCTTCAGGCGACAGCAGAGACAGTTGGCCACAATACCGAAGAGCTATCTTTTAATAAATCTTCTATTCATCGAATCAGCCAGAAGAAGAGAAATAATTAAATCAGCTTTCGAGAATAATATCCCTGCAATTCTTACTTTTCATTGGGATGGTAAATTGTTGCCCGCATTAAATGTCAGGGACCCAAAAGAAGAAAGACTTCCAATCGTTGATACATTTGGGGACAGTGAGCAGCTCATCGGCGTTCCAAAATTACAGAATGCTTCTGGTAAAGAGCAAGCGAATGCTGTTTAGGATGCAATAACGTATTAGGGCAGAGAAGACAATGTACAAATTCTCTGTAGCGACACAACTGCCTCAAACATTGGCTGTTTTAAGTGGGCATGTGTCTTACTTGAACAAATATACATGTGTGTCTTACTTGAGAGTTGTTGTTTTTCCCGTGCCGTCATCATATACTCGTACATTAATTTTTTTTACGATGTGTATTTGAATGCAAAGTACATGATGTAATAAATAAGCAGACCTGACATACCACTTTTTAAACATTTAAGGGAGAGCTGGAAAAGTGTCAATGTAAATAATTTTCAAAGTGGCATAAAGAATGTAGAAGTATTTTTCAACGAGTCGGAAATTAAGGAAGTGTTAGACTTCTATGAAAGAAAATAAAATAAACCAATACTAAGAGGCGATTGCCGCAAACTCAAAGAACTCTTTGTAATTTTTTTGGGAGGAGACTGCAAAAAAAACTAAAATTATCTTCATTTCCGAGAAAACAATAGATGACTTCGTGTCAACTAAGACCAGAGATCTGTTCTCTCGCCTGAAAATGCATACTAGTTTTATTCAAGAAAATCCTTCAACATGGATGAGCAACACTTCATATTAAGAAGCTAAAATGATAGTTAATGAGTTAAAAGCTGTTAATGATTGTTGAATGACGTGTTAAATTAATTCAAGATTTTCATGACAGTCGACAAGACTATTGACAGTCGATGAGGAGCAAAAGCAATTTGTGTTGCGTTGTGTTCAAGAACATCGTAGACCATACCCATATTTTAAGAAAGAAATACTGAAAAGAAAGTATCCACAAGAATACATAAAAACCATAGTGCACTCTAAAGAGCAAAGATGTATTAAATAAAAAAAAAGTTAGATATTATATATTCATCAAAAGTTTTTACACTGACTTAGAACTAATAAACCTATAATTACTAACATTCAAATTTGCCGCTCAAGTCGGCACGGGTTAGCGTCATCTTATTGAGATAAAATTTTGTTTTTGAGTAAATCAAACCAAATGGAAAATATTTAGGGGGTGAGACCAAAAAAATTCGCAAAAATTTTTTTTTTGACCAAATAAGGGACACCCTAACGTACGTATTTATTTTTATTGCAAATTATATGAATCATGTTGGTGTTTTGATGTTTACATATTTAATGTAACTTGTGTTTCTGTTATCACTCGTTATCTAATTTTTTTGTGTATTTTGTAAAAAATTAACACTCGAAATCAACCGTAAATAAATAAATTTCCAGCTTCCTCTTCACGCTTGAATATGTCGCCTGTTGATAATCATAGTGCCGAAACTACAAAAAATAAATATTCGAGTTAAGACTTCCAAATGGCACTAAAATGACTCATTTTTTACGTGCGTAAGTGACGAAAGTATATTTCAACTCCTTGCGGCTTCAAGGAGTTGGCAAGCATTAAAATGTTCAACAATAATTGCTGATTTTTCAAGTGTTCTTAATTTTATTTAATGAATTTGTTTGATTATTTAACATACATAAATTATTTGTTCAATCAAAAACATTTGATACAGATTAAACACAATAACATCAAATAACAAGAAAAAAAATTGAATGATTAAAAATCTAATTATAATACAATTACTGCCGTCGTTAGCCGAAGAAATGGCCCTACGGCAATCGATCCGCCAAATTTTACATTGTTAAGTAGTATTAAGTCAAATAAAATTTAAGAAATTCTTTTGACACTTTCTTTTCTCAAATAAATTGTGTTTTGTGGAAAACAAACTCTAGTTTGGGGTCTCTGACCTTTCTAAAAATAATGTGAGGAAAATAATGTACTATATCAAAATTATACGACAATTTCGAATTGAATAATAATTTTATGAAGTAACAATTAAATTTATATGAAATCAAGTAAAATTTTACCAGGCTTTTGTGTTTTAAAATATCTTCCTATGACAGTACTTGGCGACGGGGAGTCTGGAGAAATAACAATTTCATAGGCATTTTAGTGTTCAGTCGGCACGGGGCGATAGCTGGCTATATCCGGCGACTATCGGCCGCGCATCGCTTTATGGGCATCTTCAAATTTACACGCGGACAATTTTAGAAAAAAAAATTCTAAATGACATTTTGCTTATTTCGAGAAAAATTTGAACTTTTTTTTGATTTGTACCAAAATTGGAATTTTATTTATTCTCAGAATCGACTTGTATTTTTTTCTGATAATTGAAATTTTTGGTTGTATTTTTTATTCCTTTACAATTTTTAATTATTTTCTAGCTACACTCTCAACTACTCGTTTGGGACTAGAGTAAAGATAATGAAAGAATATTAATGCATATGATTTTTTGTCTCCACTAGGTTAAGGTTATAAATTCGGATATAAGATAACTGAATGTGCTAAAGAAAGATGTCACAAGAAGAATTATAAAAAAAATTGTTGTTTTGACCACATTGATAATTTGTTGTTTTGACCACAAAAGACTTGTTCTTGCTAAATATTTAGTTGTAAGAATTGTTATCTAGTTATAAGTAATATCGAGGTGTTAATTATTTCTAAGAAATCATATATTAAGATTGTAAAAATAAAAATAAAATGACATGTAGGAAAATAAGATTAAGTAAGTTCATAAATTATAACATATAATTGAGATTAGTTAAGTAATATTTTTTTATAAAGGTATAGCCTTGACAAATATTTGCACAATATATTACTTTGTTTAATAAAAAAATATAAAAATGAGTCGTGAAAGGCTTACGAAACAAATATATGTCTGAAATGAATGGCGAGCGAGAAAAAGGTAGACCATGGAGAGTGAAATGAGATAGTAGGAGAAACTGAAACTTAGTATGATAAACATGAGAATATGAATGACGAGGTGAATTGATGTCGACGAGGTGAGAGGTGTGTGCATAATCAGAAAAGTGTAGAGATCTGTCTTCTCTGCCTACCCCAAAAGGGGACATGGCGTGATGAAGTGTATGTATATGATATAACTTAAAAACGTAATAAATATCGTAATTTAGTTTAAATATGAGTGATTCATTACTTTATTTTATACCGCAAAAACAAAACTTTTTACATACATAAACATAAAAATTTAAGTATTTCCGATGAACTTTAATTTAAATAAAAAAAATTAACCCTATATTTTGTTGCGTCTTTTTTATGTCGATAAAAAAACTGTTTTTAAATTTTTGGAAGTGTAAATAAAAACAACTAAAACCTTAAAAAAGAAATTATGTAGAAAAAAATGTAAAAGTCTGTTTTTTAACACAAAATATATTTCAGCTTTAATAATTTCACTTGAAATTAAGGCTGTAAAATTAAAACTGGCGTTATAAAAGGATCAAGAAATTTATCTTTCGTACTAAGCCAAGTTTGATAATGAGATTAGGATGGCTGGTCAAATATCCAAAGCCAAAAGCTCGTGGAAATTTAAGAGGAAAACCGTCATTGCTCGGATGCCATTAAGTTAAGGAAAAAATATTTAAAATTTGTGAATAGCACTAAAGAAAAAATATTTTTTATGAGCTTAATTATTTTCTAGTTGGGTGCTTCAAATTCGTTTACCGTTTAAATCTAGTTGAACTTAATATTCTTCATTTAAAACTTTAAATATATTTTTTTTAAACCATTTTTATTTTCCAGATAAAATCATAATTATTTTTACTCGTGTATAAATTTATTACTTTTCCTTTCTGTAGAGCTATCACCAAGAAATCCTATTTTGAGATACTAGATCATCCTTCTTTTTAGAGATCTTTATGGGGGACGATTGCCGGCAGGTATTTCATACATGGAAACTCTTGTGTTATTCATTTTTTCCACACAGGCTCGCTTATCTTCTGCAATTTTTGCGTATTCTCAAAATATCTTTTACTTTACATGTTTCTGGGATACAAGACATTCTTACTCTATCTATAAGTATTTTGCCTGAAATGGCTCTGAGGGTTTTTATTTCATTAGCTCTGAGCATATGTTTGTTTTACTTGTGTATATAACTCTACACTCTTTGCCAAAAAACAAAATCATATATACGGCTTATAATATCCTCACAAAACTGATTTATATATGTAAATATTAAATATATTTACTTTTAGATATATTTTTGTACTCTTCCGTAAATCTTTCCCAATATGTGAAACGATAATATTCCTGGAATTACTTGATATATAAAAAACATACAAATAGGGAAATCAAGTGTTTAAGTATTACATCATTCATTTATTATTCCTCAGTGAGATACAGGCAAAAGCCTAGTTTACTGGGGATACGACAAATGAAAGACAACAACCCAGATCCATTAAAATTGTCTGTCCAAATTAAATTACCTGTTATTTTTTCACAAATGATGTATATTTCTTGTCTTGTGTAATAATAAATAAATAAAAATAAATAAATAACAAGACGGGGAAAACCCTTAGCACATTATATTCAATCAGCTATCTCTTCTGATCACCAAAGTGTCTTGATTAATTACACAAATATGTGACACCTGTATATGTATTGATTTATTGAATATAAGCTTATGCATAGTTAATAAGACACGTGTTTTTCTAATCCGGAAGTTGTGTGTTCGATTCTCGTTGGTATCCTGATCTAAAAAGTATATTAGCATGACGTTCATTTAAATATTGTTATCACTTTTTCTGGTTGGTTGGAAGAGATTGCCATTTCGCATAAACTCTCCAAACTTTACTAAATACAACGAGAGTGTAACGCGACACACATACTATAAATAAGTAACTTTAGTTTTTTCTTAAATGTTAAACTTGAGAACTTCACAGATCATGAGATTCCTTTAGTAAGAAAAACCACGATACAAAATGATCACCAATTCAATCTGCGGCTGTTTATCGAATTGATTTGCAAAAGTTTATTTATCGAATTGATTTGCAAAAAACTCAAAAAAATTACTCAAGTAAGTACATCAAAAAGAAAAATGACAATGGCACTTTTTCTTCAAAAACTGCTTTAAATTTTCATTTGAAAATAATGGGATTTCAACGCATTGCTGCGTTTTATTGCATTGAGAAATATAAAACATCTTAAATCATACACATCTTATTTTCGTATGTGTTTTGAAATGCGAAATATTAAGAAAAATTAAAACTAGTGTTTTGTAATATTTGATGTCGTTTTGTGACGGTAGGCATTCACGCCAAGCAAGCCAATGCTCTATATTCGATTCCTGGCGAATTCGCTACTGAACCGAATTTTTATTTTTCTGTAACTCATATTTTGCAAGATTTCTGTAGCTTATATGCTGTATTTTTCCTCGCATTTGCGCACTCCTTGTCTCCCGGTGGGTTTATCCAAGCTACCGGAATACCCAATTTCTCACAAATTTCATGAAATATATTCGAGAATATGGATGGTGAAGCATTCATATTTGAGCTAAGTAAAATAAAAACCTTATTTATTATAATTTCATGGCATCAACTTTGTGGAGATTTATGTTACAATAAGTTGAACTAATTCAGGGTGTGACGTGATGAGTCAGCCCATTTGTTTTACCAATAATTTTTTAAAGTAAATTAGTTCTATTTTAATTTGCAGATAAAAAAAATATCTCAAAGAAGATACACGCTGCAACGATGAGACCAAATCATTTAGCTTTACACTATACACAATGATTCAATAATTGCTACGAAAAGAGCATTTTAATCGCAAAAGTCTAACAACTATCATACAGTTCACCAACTGCTCAAATGATTCATAAGTGTATTGATTTCAGGGGTTTTCAATTTTCTGTAAAATCAGTTTTTTTATAGACCCACTTAGTTCAAAACAAGCTTCATCCATCATCATCATTAGTTTTGATGAAATAAAGATGTTTATTAACATTTAATACCTCACGGCAGTAGGAAATGTGTATTTCAGTATCTGCAGGTTTTAATTTGTGACCAAGTGTATTTTGTGCGGTTATAAATGCAATATGCAACTTCGCGACCGTATAGATATACCTAATGCTCTCAAAGCATCATCTGTTGCCTGACTAGTCCACCTACAGGATTAGCCTGGGGGTCCAAGACCTGAGTAAATGTGATGGAATGCAAGTACAATAGCTTGAACGAGTGGACATGCACGTGCTTAATAATTAGTTGTCAGAATTGTTATCTAGTTATAAGAAGTATGTATGTGTTAACTATTTGTAAGAAATTAAACATTAAGTATATTAAAAATAAAATGACATGTAGGAAATCCAAATAAAGTTAGTTCATAGTTATAATACGAGTTTGTAAATTAGATTATTTCTTAAGATATAAATTTGCCTTAAGCAAATGTTTGCGTTATAAATTATTTTATTGAATAAAGTGAAATTTAAAAATAATGATATATACCTAATAGAAAACCACGATGTCTTACACACGTTTCTGGATATTCTTGCACAGTTTCCTACACGACCAATAATCTCCACGTACAGGATTGTTTGGGATCTCGTGTATATCCTCTCTCTGGTTAATCAAGACTCCTCTATTAGAGCAACCAGACGCCGAACTGTGTGAGTAATTTGTCGAGTATGGTGAGCATACTGTAATCAAAATACTCTTTGCGTAACAATTATTGAATTATTCATTCCGGCCAACAGCAAAAACATTTGGGCACGTTGTTGCGGTGTATAACATACCTATAAATTATATTTTTTTAGTTAATCTTTAATTGAAAAACTAAAAGTTTATTTAAACTAAAAAGGATTATACAAATCAAAAGTGGCAACTTAATTTGCTACAAAGGTAAATCAAATAGGGTGACTTTTTATGTCATGTCGTGTATTACATCAATAATTATACATAATTAATTACGCCTTTCTATCATAGTTTAAACCAGTTGTGTTAAAAATATAGTTTTCTGAAAATATGACATATTATACGTACACGTCAGCACATCTTGTCCTTCGTGGGATAGACAAAAGAAACATATTTCTTCACACTTCTCTCTAGACACACTCCTTTAGCTTTCTCGACATTCATACATCACGCCATGCACAATTTTGTATTATTAGTGATTCTTACTTTACCTGCTTTAATTATCTGGCTCAGTAGATCCAATGGGTAATAGGGCTACGATGGAGTATACTTTGCTGGAAAGTGTACCTCTACAAAATATCGTAATGCGCCATGTTGCAATACCACCAGCAACACTACTACCAAGTCCAATTCATTAGCGTCCTCGAGTGGTCTTTTGGCTCCGCGAACCCTGGGCAATGTGGCCACTGACATTAACATCAGTGTCATAGCAGATAATGAATGGGCGAATGGCGAGTCTCCGGCGCCACAAAACCGGATCCCCCCAGCTAAGGGAAGGTGACCCCTACAGAAAAACCCATCAGAGAAGGCAACGGGAAACCACTCTGATTATCTTTTCCCAGGAAATTCACTATGGCGAGGAACACAACAATGGCCCCTAGTCCCGGGCAGCCCTTCAGTGGGCAGGGGGTGCGAAGAATAGCACCACTGGCTCCAGCTTATATTGAAGGGGAAAGTCGAGGGACACCGGGGGCCCGGAAGAAGACAGATGTCCTGGCTGCGGAATGTGAGGGAGTGGACCGGCATCCGGAGTGCAGAGGAACTGTTCCGGGCGGCTCAGGACCGAGACGGATTCGCCGAAGTGATCGCCAACGTTGGGGGGACCCGACAGGGCACTTAGAAGAAGAAGAAGAAGTAGATCCAGTCGGGTACGCTTTGTTTAAAAATTAATATGCAAGTAATTCGTCCCTCAGAAATACAATAGTATCATTTTTGGTTCAATTCAATATCTTATTCACGAATATAAGTATATACTTGGTTTTCAATTTTTTGTTTTTGTATATGCCCTTATATCAGTAAACATTTTTTTAAATAAATAATTTTCTTTACAATACATAGCACATTTTCGTATATTGGGACCGATAAGCAGAAAGAAAATATTATTTACAGAAGTCCTAAAAGGAAAATATGAGGAATCCGCTATTCTTTCATCCCCTGAGGCCCGAAGGGTGTGCTTTATCCAGCACCCCTAGTTCCTATCATTTATCGGTTAAGAATATTTATTGAATGTTTTTTAATTCCTATTTAAAACATATTGTTTTAGTAGAAAGTTAAAATAAATTTTGTATTGTTTTCACAGGCTTTTAAAGCGTACATTTGAAATATTTGTCATTTATTTAACACTTTTATGCAAAAACTTCTGTGGATGTATTTATTTCCACCTTTTGTTTCATAATTATTATAGGTACAAATTACCGTGTTTTTGACTTAGTATATGAAAACAATAATTTGGGAAAATATTACAAAAATTTTAATAAAATATTTCAAGGGAAAAAGTCATTACGATGGGAATTGTGCAGGAGTTAAGGACGAGAAGTATTCAGAGATAAATAACTTCTTTAGTTTATTCTTAAATATCGATGAACATGTCTCATTGAGCCAGAAAGATCGTTCAAAAATCCAGCCGAATGAACCGATGACGAAATATAATGAATTGAATGATGTGATGAACGTGTATACAAAAGATTCTGCAGTCACCAGATGGAAGAGCCCATCATACTGTAAAAGAAATTTAATTATTTTCGTGAAAAGATACAGAAGACCGCTTGATTGTTCAAGAACACAAAAACTATTTATGGAACTCTGATATTATTACCTATTGATTAAAATTTGCTTCCATCCGGATACACGTATTTATTATTTTTTAATTATTTTTTTGTTTTTTCTTAACGGTCACAGTATTTAAAAAAATATTCAAAAAATTGTATAAAATTAAGCTGAGAAGGATAGTCAAATTCAAAACGAAATTTACAAAATGTGTTTTTTATTTTCAGGAGGGGGATTTATTATCTAAACAACAAACTACTTTACGATATGAAGGTTTCTATTTTCAAAAGTAAGTTGAAAAATTAAGAAAGTAATGTTTCAAATCTGTTTTATTCCAATAATCTTATAGTATTTTGTCACATGTGTTATATTTGAGGATATTTAAAAATAATTATCTCAATTCTTAATTTTTTCGAGTCTTTTTTGTAAACAGGGCCTCCATAGTTATTTTTGTTTATACATACCATGACAGACGACCACCGTAACCTAGACAGTAAGTCGGGGTTTAAAGTTTCAAGTCAAGTTTTCACCTTAAATCTTTCTGGCTGGTTGCAAGAAATTGCCACATGGCAATAAACCCACCAAGTAGTCCTGCATATAACGAAAATGTTATAAAATACAAAACAGACAACGATCAATGCATATATTTTGTAACATATCATTCCAATGCATTTTTCGTTTGTCAATATGGAGTTCTAAAAAGTATGTTCGTTTTGTTTATAAATATGAAGTTCCATAAAAATATTATAAAATTGTTTTGTTATTGCAGAAAAAAAAAAGTTAAACAATTCTTGGTTTTTCCACATCAGGTCTTACAAAAGTGCTTAAAACAAAGAATTCAAAATCTGCCCTAAATACTAATATCTGAAATTATAATTTCGTAATTTGTATTTAGAGTCGGACTTTTAGTGAGTTCTAGACTCTTGTTAAAGTAAAAATTACAATTTCGCAATTTGTATTTAGAGTCGGACTTTTAGTGAGTTCTAGACTCTTGTTAAAGTAAAAATTACAATTTCGTAATTTGTATTTAGAGTCGGACTTTTAGTGAGTTCTAGACTCTTGTTAAAGTAAAAATTTGTACAAAATTTAACTTAAAATGTTAATTTCGTCATTTAAAAAAAGTAAGGATTTATGTTAATATTCATTATTAATGTCTGACTGTACATTTAGACCTAAGTATTTGGAACAAATCACTCCAGTAACACTAAAAACATATTCAAAAGTACAACAAATCAACTGACCAAAAATATCATACTGGGATATTTTGTCGATAGAATTTCAGATCTTATTCAAGTCATCTTTACGACAGAAACACTAATTTCTCTGTTCCCATAAATCACATTCTGAAGGAGAGAATTAAAAATTGAGACACGATTCTTAAAACAAACCCCTTTGGAAAAAAATGAAATCTCTCAACCTTGTAGCTAAAAAATACAACCTTTTGTGCCAAATTTATAACTGAAAGAAACCGAGGGGCTTGTATAGGTCTGAAGACCTGTATATTTTCATAAATATCTTAAAAAATATCGTAAAAATTTTCATGCCGTTTTTATTCTTTATTTTTCGTATCATCAAATTTAATAAGAATTTAATATTTCTCACGCCTTAAAAAATGACACAATTTTAAAGCATTTTTCCTTTCAATTTATTTAATTTATTAAATCTCTTTAAATTTTGTTGGGAGGCAGTATTATACTGTATTCTTTAAAAATTTTAAAAAATCTCAATTAAACATCATAAAACAACAAATGAATGGTTGAAGTAAAATAGGCACTAAGTACCAAAAAAAAATTAAACTAAGTATGCAGTTTCGTTCTATATGAACGAAACTGCAAACTTAGTTTAATTTTTTTTTGGTACTTAGTGCCTATTTTACTTCAACCATTCAAATTATAATGTGTTCCTAATAAAAATATTCCATCTACAAATTTGTTTTAAGTTTTACAACTCTTCGACTCACTGAGATTAATATGCCCCAGTTAATTTTTCATTGTACCTTCATATACGCATAAATGTTACATTCTCTGAATAATCATTTTAGACGCAATAAAAACCTTACGAAGGCATTTAAAGTGATAGCTTTTTCCAATATGTTTCTATAAAACTGGGAAAAAAATAATTTTAATTTATGTTTTGCAACTTTTGTTTAGTTGGTTCGATGCGAAGAACAAAACATAATATATTTTCTAAATTGCATCAGTATAATACATATGGTACATGCATACATATCATCACGTCATGACCCTTGTGAGGTATGCAGAGAAAACAGATTTCTTCACTTTTCTTTCCAAGCACTAACTTTCATCTCCTCCATATTCATACAGCTCGTCAATATATTCATACGCATTCATCTTCTCTATATTCATACGCAATCTATAGTATTCATACATTTCACTTTATCTTCTTTCAAAATCTCATTCTCTTGATCAAGCCACTTTTTATTTGGTCTACCACTTCTACGAACACTTAGCCCTTCTGACTTGTATACACGCATTGTAATTCCTTCGTTACTTATTATTTCCACATATCCTAACCATCTTGGGATGAACTATGTGAATTGGCATTACTATTCTTGAATGCCTTTTTTATTTGAATGATTTTCACTGATTGTTAAAAATCCATACGAAATACTTTGAAACATCGATGATGGAGGTGATAGTTTTGAAAACTCTTTCAAAACTATCACCTTAAAAGGTTAACATACTTGCTAGGATACGTCCTCTAGATATATGCCTCAATATTGCATGCAGTAGTCAGAAACATAAACAACTTAATGGTCCCAAAAGCCTTATATATAATGTATGACCGTATACCAGTACAGTCGAGACTAATGACACGCAGGCATTTTATGACCACCCCCAGCACCTTGAAGGCTCTCCGGATCGTATCGATTAATGGAGAGCTAGAACAAAAAGCTTGTGGACATAGAGCCGTTGGAGTGTCTGCCGGATTCACACCACCTACAACGGGCTGTATTAAGATCCCTAAATAGTCTACGGACAAACGTGCTCAAATCAAATGAAAATATCCTCAGACGCAGAATACCTACCACTATGCATGTATGACGATATTCAATGTCAATTGATGGTTCGCCCACTGTGCCATGTTAGCAGTTCGAAAGAAAACCTGCAGAAAACAAGTCGCAATGCCATCACATATGAATATCTCTGGGCCAATAGGATATATGATAAAGACGTGCCAAAAAATGTTCACATAATTTGAATGATTATAATTTCAGTATTTATTAAGGTACATATATACTGAAGAGTTAAAAAACTCAGAAGACAGACGTAGATTTTTTGACTAATCGCAAGTTCTCAAATTAATGACCGTTCTGGTCCATGCACTGCTGATAACGTGGAATCGTAAACATCACGAATATTTTTGTAACATAACGTAAATTGGTACTGTACTGAAATTATATGCGAAAAAGTAACGGAAGTCATTAAACCGGAAATCAAACTGTTGAAACAACCTTATACGTTTTAAGTAAATTAGTGGTTTTATACTATTGCTTACGCAAATCACTTTTCGTCGTTTTCATAAACTGTATCGCAGTTTATCCAAAATAAAAAAAAACGAAACCATTTACATTTTCAAAATTGACTATAAAAAAACCCTATTCTATGAGTGTGCTTCAATTAAACATTTCTTAAGCGTGTGGTCACACCTTCAGGATCTGTTTGGGTTTCTTTTTTATATGACATGCAACATTGTAAATTTTCACTAGCAATAATATATCATCCGCGCGAGGTATAAGCACGGACAGCTGTCAAACAACTTTAATCAAATATTTTAAACGAAAGATCGGATTTAATAATTCAAGATGATTGAAATGTTTGCAATCTCAAACTCAATCTGGTTTTCACTTAAATCTTGGTTTGCAATCTCAACTCAATCTGGTATCTTTTGCATTTCTCTGGCTGAGTGGAAAAAAATATTACCACATGGCAATTAACTTACAACCTCTTACCACTTGTCTGATAGGTTGAAAGAGATAAAAATAATGAAATGATAATTTATATAGCGCCGTTTAGAGAGCAGGTTTTCATAAATGGCGCTCTAACTTGTGAATCGAGCCCACTATTATAGAAAGATTAAAATACAAAAGAAAATGTTGGGTAGGAAGATGGTGGCTTCTGAAAAGATGCTGCAATAAATAATTTTGCAGAAGGAATAAAATGTTACGATCGTCTTCCATATCGCAAGCTTAATGCAGTGTCATGGAATTCTACTATATCTCGAATTCAGCAAACCACCTGTCTCCACCCCACCCAGTTCTGGGTCATGTTCAATGAAGTCCTTGAAGGGGATCCTGTTTACTTCTTTCTTTGATTTGGTCATCTCATAGGACACCTTCATCTTGCTTACCTCCCCTGAACTGTCTCCGTGATCACCAACTTTCCCTGCCCTTCATCATTGTTTCTAGCAATATGCCCAAAGTACGTAAAGATTATTGTTCTGTATGTTTTCGAAAGTCTTTCGATAGTTTCCAATTATTAAATGATAGAGACGTTGGTGCGTCTTGCGGTCCATAGGATACGGAACCTCCACCTCCAGCATTACATCTCGAAGGCATCTTCAATGTTCGTTCTCTTATTTTTCATCATGCTATGGAGAATACTAAAGAGTGAACTAGACAGAATTTGGTTCTTCTAAGTATAGACATATAAGTTAGGTAAAGTTAAGATATGAAAAGATAATAAACTGCCAGATTTAACTATTTAAAATCAAAATACAATGTTATAACATGCAATTAACATTATAAGATGCCAAATGATTCTTAAGTACCAAAAATCATATAAATTTAAAAGTAATGACTTGGCTCGCGTCGCGGTCCCATGTCCACCATTATTAAAATACGAGTATATAGGTACCAAAATTCAATCGTTGGCAAAAATTGTAAATCAAATTAAAAACCGCTTGTTTTGTGAAAAATAATAAAAAATAAACAATGCGCAGATATTAAATACTCATTGAAAAAGGATTAAAAAGGTCTTTAAAGAAAAATTACTTATTAATGCACATCAAGAATGATAAACGAAGTCATTTTGGAGACATTACAATCATTCGATTCCATGTGACATAGAATAGACCAATAAGTAAAAACAAACAACAGCAATTAACAGCGGCATTATTTAAGCATTCGAACAGACAAGTGGTTCCATTTCATTTTCACCCTGGCATTAAGGTGATTGTTGACAGTACATACTACATATAGTTTAATATAGGTACACCTGCGCTACCTTCAGCTAGGCTTCGTGGAGCTCATCAATCATTTAGGGCATGTCAGGTGACCATGGAACGAAAACTTTGGAAGACTTAAACACTAATGGGAATAATCTATAATAGTTTGCTTTTTATTGTTTTATTCAGCCATTTCCATTAGTCTAATGTCCTAGTTTGCAAACTGAGCTCTTTTGATTCTGCTTTGGATCAGGTTTTACTATCCATACATACAATATTGATTTTTCCCTATCGGAGCAGGCAGAGAGTCAGACGATCCTATCTCAACATGCTTCCTTTGCCTCTTCTACACCCATACATATTCTCATACAACTTCAAAGATTTCTCTGTCTTTCTATGTTTATTTCTATCCAAATGGTATTCACTTGGTACAATCATATGCTGTACCATCATGAACTTCATCCATTCAAGAGATCTAAAATGTTGAACAATAGAAGGAACTACAATATTGTTTTTATTGAACCACAAAATCTGTTTTACTACATCATATTATTGTATCTTATCTCAAAGCTCCCCTTCAAATATATATAATCATCACCATGATGCCATGTCTGTATTGGAGTAGGCGGAAAAAACATATTTCCACTACATCATCTATCCTGACAGATATTTTTCGCTTTTGACACCTCCGTACGCCTCATACATATTCTCCTATTATAAAGAATTTTCACTCATCCCGCTCTTAGATTTAATTAGTTTGGACGTGCCACGGTTTTCTAGGTCTTCCCAAACTTCTCCTATCTTTATTACCACTCGCATAGATTATATTTTTAAATATTTTATATTTCATTCTTTCTTCATGGTCAAAGCATCTAAATTATTCTTTTTTTTTTCTTTATATTGTTTACTAGAGCACAAATAGTCTCTTACACACATTATAGAGATTATACATAACTTTATCTAAACTATACTTATACTTGTACTATGTAATGTTCTTTTTTCTACCGCATTTATCTTACGTTCATCATTTTTTAACCATGTTTAAGAATATCAAATCAAGACAAAAAAATATGAAAGATGTTTGATAATTACTGCCTCATTCTTTCCAGATAAATTGTAATCTTGATTCGGTAAAACAAAACAAACAATGGCTAAGTTTAATTGAGTAATATAAAACCTACCCAACGAAACCAAAAACACGTTGTTCACAATAACAACAGAAACGTGCGGTAAGCACACTTACACCTTAGCAGGAAGGGTGTAAACTTGCCCCTTACTTACTTATGATAAGCGGTACTTAAGCCAGGGAAGATACAGGGAACTAGTTTGAACGGATCATCACTTTGTATAAAAACCAACAACCGCCCCATAAACGGATTCATGGCCCCTTATACTTAATGTTATGGTGGCGCAAAGTGTTCACAAAATACTTGAGAAAACACCCCTGTTGGAAATAAATATTCGTTCACTTTGCCAGATTTCAGTGTGAGGCTTAATTTTTTAATGAAGTCCTTAGATACTTCTACTTAACTGAGAACTCATTAAAAAAATGTTAAGCAATTTTAAATAACACCCATATTTAAAACGTTGGTGAAATATGATATGTGTAATGTTAGGAGTATATTAATTCTCATATAGAAAAGGAAAGTAAGAAAACGAGAAAGAAGGTGTAAAGAATTCCAAACGGATAAGAATCGTGGGGCGCGAAATAAGTATCTTCACTAACAGAATTGAGGCGCGTATTCCGTGTTGTCGAGTGGTAAGGATGATGCAATTGAGTTCAAAACATTGCATGACGCACGAGGAGTCGGGACAGAGCATGACGCAATTATTCCTTCGGCATAGAATGTTCTAGATTCAAGAACGCGCGAGTTTAAAGTCTTGAGACGCCAGCTATGGAAGCATTGCATCGTTTCTTGAAGAGAAGGTGGATGCAATGATTTCATTGGTCGAAATCTTGGCCAAGCAAGGCCTGACCCAATCAAAAGGGCTCCCGGGTAACGCATAGAGCGTCCATTGTTTTTTTTAATTCCCGGTGAACGGCGGGTCGGCAGTTCATTACGAGCGGTACCGTGAGGGCGACGGGTCCTGTTATTGAGACAGATCCCGGTCGGGGGAATACGAATTAATAATTAATTAATTCATTCAAGTTATCGGTCAGTTACCTTGTGTTCCGAGTTATAATATCCTGTTGGGAAATACGAATTAATAATTAGTTTTTTTTGTGAAAGTTCTTCCCGCACTTCCGTCCAGACTGGACGCGGGGAGTTATCTGCGGAATAGTATTTCCAAAGAAATAATCTTGGATTATTATTGGCTCCATCGGGCGTGAAGCAAGTAAAGTTTCGAGAAACGAAGAAAAGCGGTTCTTTAAATAACTGCGGGTCTGAAATCGTTCTCCCAGGCCGAAGGCCAGGGAAGAGTTTTTATATCGGCGCAGCGCGAAGCTTCAAAGGACGCTTGTGGTATCATCCTCATCAGAGTCATCGTTCCGGTTTCGTTTTCGGGAGAAATCTTCTGGTTCTTCGGCAGTTCCGAGAGTATAGACACTACGCGTATCGTTCCTTATCGATGTTCATGGTATTGTGGGGTGAGTGATCTCTCTTTTTATTGTAACCTATCATTGTTGATTTCTCCTTACCTCCTAACCTTTATGTTGGTAATGAATATTGAGCGGGAATCGGTCTTTAATGCAAGCCCAAATTATTAGTCTGCCTACTCTGGTACATTGTAATATAAATAATTTTTTTCTCGGCAGTATTGCGGAGTTTTTTTTATTAAAATCTTATTGGATTAAACTAAGTATTATCACAAATTTATGTCTTTCCTTTGTTGTTCCCCTTGTCCCGGAGATAATATCCTGGAGGCTTAGTAGAACGTATTATTGAGCCCATCGCGATCTGAGACGAAAGAGTACTTGTTCTTATTTTCTTCATATGCCGCTGAGACCCGGGTAGGTTTTATTGAGAGAGAAATAGTGGCAGAAGTGTTTAAACTATTGCTTTATTGTTGCATGGAGGCAACGCTCTCTCGTAATTTCGTAAATATAGGTATAAGTCTAACAATGTCGCCCGTACGTGGGGCCATTTTAGAAAAATGCTGGCTTCCAGGGTATTTGACTGAGTGACGGGGTTATAAAGTGTATAAAAATATAATTTGTTCCTTTTTCAGAAAATTTAGCGCGAAATTCGTAAGACAAGCATAGGTCTCCATTTTGTTGTTCGAGAAGCATCTGTGGTTGAGGTGGTTGCGAATAATCAGGAGTATAGTTTTGCCGCGTAAAGTGATTAGACACGCATTGAGCGATAGTTTAGTTCAAACAAAATAAGCGACTGAATAAATAAAAGAGTGCCTAGTTAATTGTGGTTAGAGAAGTGATTAGTGGTTACGTTCGTGAAGTATTCCAGTGTTTTTGGAATTTCAAGACCATTTGTTTGAAACCAATCTCGCCTTATAGCTTGCGCGGGGATAGGCAAGAGGAGAGTGCGTATAACTTACAGTAGTTCGGTTTGCGTCGCTGTTGATGCGGAAAAGGGAAATAGTGTTACTACATTTAGATAAAATCACTTGGTGCTTATACTCAATTGTTTTCGGAACAAATCTTTGTAATATAAGAGAGTGATTAATATTGAATTGAATTACTTTGAGATTTAAGTTGTAGATTCGTAGCAAGCGGTGTGGTGGAAGTGTGTTTTAGGAAATTTGATAATAATACATATTGGTTATAATTGCTAGTTCTTAATTTCGGAACATTTCAACTAAGGGGGGGTTTGTGTTAAATTAAAGTTACGTTTTAGTTAGATTCTTGTTCCGGTTAAACGGTGTAGTTAAAGCATTGTTTAACAAGGTGAAGTAAGATTTCGTTGGGTATAAATTTTGATACCTACTGTTACGAATAGGATTGAGGATGGATAGCGCAATGGATCCTATAGTTGATATAATGAAGGCCACGAAGGAAAGGCTAATCGGGGAATTAATTGAAAGGGGATTAGTTCCTAGTAATAATTTTTACGAGTTGCGGCTTCAGGCCTCTTTGTTTAACAAGTGTATTGTATCATCGTCATCGGAGGCGGTCGCCTTACCAGTTAGGTGCGTGCCTTACCGGAATCTTATGAGAGCTCCGCAGTTTCTGGAGACAACGGATCCTGGGGTTACCGCTTCAGAAGCCCTAGCACCAGTGCCATTGGCAAGTTCATCTCCATATACTGGAGATAGAGTGGCGAGTTCGGGTGTTCCACGTTCGTCTCTACCTGAGAGTTTAAATTCTTCTGTTTTGCCAGGAGAGGCTTGTACCGGAGGAGGTTGCGTAAGAGAATTTTTGTCGCGTATAGAGGAGTTGGAAAGGCGGTGTTCGGCCTTAGAGCTGATGAATAGGAATAAGGGAAGGTTTCCTCGTCCTGCTCCCTTCGTCTCGAGAACAGATGCTCGTTTGGCACCAGTCTCTCGTACCTCGAATACTCGAGATTCGTTTGAACGAAGGTGTTTTCGGTGCAATCTTCCAAATCATCAGGCGCGCAATTGCCCCGGGCAGCCGCGTAACCGAAAGCAACCTGTACGGACGGCTGACGATCTTCGTAGGGCTAGAGCCAGCCCAGCGCGTCCGTTGGTCATATTACCCGATATGTCTGGGCCACCTCCAGATGTTAAGTTTCCAAAAGACCGGGTGGGCACCAACCCGTATTAAGTACGTCGGAGTTACCGGATTTGTCGCATTACTCAGCGACCGGGAGAGTTTTCCTTTTTTGTAAAAGGCTTGATTGAGAGTACGAGTTCAGGGGAAGAGCGGCCCTACCTACGTTGTAGTATTCAAGATTTGCCGTTTTCGGCTTGGCTCGATTTGAGTGCGTCAGTGGACGCAGTAGCTGATCAGCAGTTCGTCGTCTCGCGTCGTACTGACAAATTGATACCGTCAGACCGCGAGGCGCAGATTACTTTTTCAATTCTGTTGCCATTGCGATTAGCTTTGTTTCCGTAATGATATAACCGCCTTCGTCACAAATTATTCTCTTTTGCTGTTCGTCGTCTCGCGTCGTACTGACGAACCGATACCGTCAGACCGCGAGGCGCAGATTACTTTTTCAATTCCGTTGCCATTGCGATTAGCTTTGTTTCCGTAATGATAACCACCTTCGCCACAGATTAATCTCTTTTGCTGTTCGTCGTCTCGCGTCGTACTGACAACCTGATACCGTCGGACCGCGGGGCGCAGCTAACTTTTTCAATTCCGTTGCCATTGCAATCAGCTTTGTTTCCGTAATGATATAACCACCTTCGCCACAAATTAATCTCTTTTGCAGTTCGTCGTCTCGCGTCGTACTGACAAACTGATACCGTCAGACCGCGAGGCGCTGATTACTTTTTCAATTTCGTGGCAGTCGCGATTCAATCCTCTTTAACTTTGTATACCTTAATGGTGTGAAGTACGTCCTCTCGCGTTGCCCTAACAAATACCGTCAGGCCGCGGGAGAAGTATTATATTATTATCAGTTCTGTTTCCGTCATACTAGTATCTCATTACCAAAGGAATAATCTATTTAGCAGTTCGTCGTCTCGCGTCGTGCGGACAAATTGATACCGTCCGTCCGCGAGGCGCGGAATACTTTTTCAATTCCGTTGCAGTTGCGATTCAATCCTCTTTAACTTTGTATACCTTAATGGTGTGAAATACGTCCTCTCGCGTTGCCCTGACAAATACCGTCAGGCCGCGGGGGACGTGTTATATAATTATCGCTTCCGTTTCCGACATACTAGTATCTCCTTACCAAGGAATAATCTATTCAGCAGTTCGTCATCTCGCGTCGTGCGAACAATTTGATACCGTCCGTCCGCGAGTCGCGGAATACTTTTTTCAATTCCGTTGCAATTGCGATTCAATCCTCTTTAACATTGTATTCCTTAATGTATTAAGTACGTCGGAGTTAGCAGATTTGTCGCATTACACAGCGACCGGGAGAGTATCTTTTTCTTGTAAGGGGTTAGGTTGAGACTACAGGTTCAGGGGACAAGCGGCCCTTCCAGCACGATAGTATTCAAGAATTGCCGTTTAGGCCTTGGCTCGATTCGAGTGCGTCAGTGGACGCAGTAGCTAATGAGCATTTCGTAATCTCACGTTTGTCCTGACCAATTGTTCCGGCTGGCCGTGAGACGCGGAACGTATATTCGGTTCCGTTCTCTTCGCAGTTGAATTTCTTTTACCATTGAGAGTAGTAGCCATCGAGATTTAGTTCCGTTTCGTATACGGTGTTAGAGCGTTTGGCATGGTGTAGGTAATTGAATCACGTTGTCTCACGTTGTCTTGACCCATCGTTGCAAATGATATACCAAGCATCCGTGGTCTCGATCCGCTGTCGCCTGAAGTAGGCAGTAAGCCGTCGTCGCACGAGAAGGGATGCGCACGCATAGGTTAAATCCAGTCCGGTGTTCACTATTTAGTGACCCGGTGGAATATACGAAGGTTAATAGCATATGGAGTAGTGATAGGCTCATCGGTGCCTAATTGGGAGTCATTCATGGTCGGGAAAGTACAGGTTCTTAAATTAAAATTTTCGTTATATTCTTGTTAATGTTTAAATCATACCTTGAAAGTATGCACTGTCGGATTCTTTGATGAATGGCAGTAGAGTTTTTTTTTATAAATAACATCACCAGTGAGAGTTCATAATTCCGCTAGGGTGATTAGACAGTGAGCTAGTCGTGAGGCAATCTCGTATGGAGTCATGTCTATATGTTCTATGTACGGGTTTGGTACTCTTCCCCGTGATTAGTGTGGTTATTATTTTTAAAGAGTATCTGGCGCTCAGAGCCTGGGCCTGGACCATGAGTGACGGAATGCTGAGAGCCTCGAGTAGAGTGTACTAAATTTCTTGTGTACTGAGGGGTAGGCTTCCTTCAGTATCGGGTGTTCATAAGGTTGAACATTGCTTTAGTGCAAGACCCGTGGAGGATGGGTGCTGTTTATAAACTACCTGCGGATGATAATCCGTAGGGTAACGAATCTGTATAGTATACAGAATTTCTTATGTACTGAGGGGTAGGCTTCCTTCAGTATCGGGTGTTCATAAGGTTGAACGTTGCTTTAGTGCAAGACCCATGGAGGATGGTTGATGTTGGAAAATTACCTTCGGATAATAGTCCGTATGGTAACGAATCTGTAGAAACTACAGAAATACGAATGAAGGGAGGGGTTGGTTTCCTTCCGTGTTGGATGTTCTTAAGGTTGAACCTTAATCTAGTCACACTTCCATTGAAAATAGTTGCTTGAAACATTGGAAAACCTTGTTAGGCTAGTTGCTCGTTATAATGGAAATGGAGATGGAGTCACCTCGCTACAAGGATTCTAAAGGAGTTAGAAAATTGTTATTAGTTCGGTGATTGCATATCTGAATTATTGGCTTGGGCTGTTGGACCCGAGGATTTAAAGAAATTGGAGCTGCTCCTAGTATTTTTTTTTTTTTTTGGAGAATAGTAGTATCCTGCATCGGTGGTACGGATGGTTAATACTGGTGTAACCAGTTCATGGGATTATTGCCTTATAGAGAGGAATGGCATCGCTGGATGAGAACCTGGGATTTACTGTTCTGTTTTGTTATAGCACTATATTGACAGGTTCAGATATGTTGCCTTGTAGGCTGGCTCACCTTCTCTGTTGAAAGTAGTCTTTGTTCCTTTCTGTAATTCGTTACATACTGTGAGTTTTCTTTTCGGGTGGTTAACTATGAACCACCCCCTCATCGAAGAGTTGTTGTCCCGCACACGGGAATAAATTTGTTTAGGTAGGGCTTCTTGTTATTCCTGTTTACTGCATAGCGTATTAATATCATGTGTTTGTGTTTTTGTGTTTATTTTCCTTTTGTTTCCTTTTTCTTTTCTTCCCTAATAATTGTGATTAAATTATTTTCTTCAAGGCTTACGGACGGCCTATAATACATCCAGTAAAAGGCTTACGGACGGCCTAAATACATCCAGCCAAGGGTTTACGGATGGCCTGTACACATCCAGCAAGAGGTTTACGGATGGCCGGTATACATCCAGCAAGAGGTTTACGGATGGCCGGTTTACATCCAGCATGAGGTTTACGGATGGCCGGTACACATCCAGTATTTTGTCTGTATTATTAATTTGTTTTGTATTAAATGTTGTGTTTAAAATCATTCGTTTTAAGGTTTACGGATGGCCTAATACATCCAGCATGAGGCTTACGGATGGCCGGAACTCATCCAGTATCTTGTCTGTATTATGTTTTTTTTGTAACCATCGTCTTTCTCGTGCTCAAGGTAGCATGCAGAGGCCCTGAACTGCCTCTAGGAGTTCGGGTTGAGAGAGGCTAGCCTCTCGACCGGTTAATATTTTGGTGAGGGCCGTTCGGTGCATCAGCGATGTATTGAATTGTCTCCACCACGGGCGTCATGAACCCGCATTAGCAGAGTTGCCGCTCCAGCATGTTCTGGTGGGCACGCGCTTCTGGCTTGGAAGGGTTCGATTGGTGCAACCGCGTGTTCTGACCCTCAGATCCTGGTTATCCTCAGGCGTCATACGCGGATTCGCGTGATTCTTGGTTCCGGTCTGGGGGCCGGGGGACGTGTCTTGCTTAAGATCGGGCCTAACCGCGAGTGTTTCAATAACATTGTTTATTCTTTTCAGAGAGAAAATAGGAATGGATTAGAATTTCAGGGAGAGGGTTAGGTGTGAGCCTTGTGGTAGGACAGTCGTTGAACAGCCGGTGCTGCTTCGTTCTAGCTATGTTAGATTTCCTAATAGTTTAGAAGGGTTCTTTTAAAATTCCGTCTCGAAAGAGTTCTCGGTCCTTGTCTGATTACATTGGCTTGCGTAATAATTACCACTTATTATACCGAGTAGGTGGACGGTAGGGATTGTGGAAATGTGTAATGCAGTCCTTAGCGTGAGGGCTGGATTTGGGCTTGTAATGATTGATCTCTGTTCACAGTGAGGGGGAGAGGTTGACAATGGAGGAGTAGAGTCACCCGTATAGAACCTGTAAGTGTATAATTAAACAAGTGCCCCATAAGTGATATCTTTAAAATTAGCCGTGGGGAAGGCTACAGTGTTTAGTGAGAGGATGAATGGTGATTAACTAATTTGGTTGTAAAC
Organism: Odontocerum albicorne; assembly: GCA_949825065.1. Taxonomy (NCBI): domain Eukaryota; kingdom Metazoa; phylum Arthropoda; class Insecta; order Trichoptera; family Odontoceridae; genus Odontocerum; species Odontocerum albicorne. The sequence goes on along the minus strand of OX463849.1, from coordinate 22,591,652 downwards.
CTTTTCTCAGCATGATGTCCTGAGAGGAGGGGTGGGTGAATTATCTATTAACGGTCTACCTTTTTGTGATATAGGGTGACCATGTTTAATATAATTTTGTTTTTTTTTTGTTTTTTTTTCCTTTTATTGTTTCTGCTCTGTACTTTGATGTATCACCAGCCGGGCTTTATGTAAAATCATTATCTCCTTGTTATTATTGACGGCCTACCTTTTTGTGATATAGGGTGACCATGTATAATATAATTTTGTTTTTTTTTTATTTATTGTGGATTCCTTTTTGTTGTTTCTGCTCTGTACTTTGATGTATCACCAGCCGGGCTTATGTAAACATCATTATCTCCTTGTTATTATTGACGGCTTACCTTTTTGTGATATAGGGTGACCATGTATAATATCATTTTGTTTTTTTATTTTTTTTTAATGTGGATTCCTTTTTGTTTTGTTTCTGACCTACCCTTTGATGTATCACAAGCCGTGCTTATGTAAAATCATTATCTATTTGTTCTTAGGGACGGCCTACCTTTAGTGATATAGGGTGACCATCCATAGTACTTTGTGTTATTTTAATTTTATTTGAAATTCTTTTGTTTATATCTGATCACCTTTGAAGTATACGGTGACCATGCCCTAGGTGAATTTGTCTATAATCTATTGTCTTTGTTTTTGTTTTATTTGTTTTGTTATTAAAATTATTTTAGGAATTGTACTCCCTGTATTATGCAATTGTTTCAGTGCTGGTTGCCCTGTGGTTAAACCAGTATTGGAAAGATAATCTTCTGTACTATTGTAAGGAGTTACCGGAGGATTGTTCCGTGCTCCTTAGTATAAGGTTATGGGCTATAGTAGATTCAGTAGTGTGTTGTCATCGTAAGGTTTCCGTGGTTTCCTTGCGGCTAGGTTCCCTTACACCAATTAGGGGTGTCCTGCAGGCAAATGCTGACAACCGGTAAATCGGCCACGAGACCGTAACCAGTAGGGGGGACATACACCCCTTGCTCCTTATAATTGCCTACAGCTGATGTGTCTATACTCTAGGAATGATAATTTTTTTTTTTTTTGTTTGTTTTTTTTTTGTTTCTTTTATAACATAAGATGGAGTGTTAGGAGTATATTAATTCTCATATAGAAAAGGAAAGTAAGAAAACGAGAAAGAAGGTGTAAAGAATTCCAAACGGATAAGAATCGTGGGGCGCGAAATAAGTATCTTCACTAACAGAATTGAGGCGCGTATTCCGTGTTGTCGAGTGGTAAGGATGATGCAATTGAGTTCAAAACATTGCATGACGCACGAGGAGTCGGGACAGAGCATGACGCAATTATTCCTTCGGCATAGAATGTTCTAGATTCAAGAACGCGCGAGTTTAAAGTCTTGAGACGCCAGCTATGGAAGCATTGCATCGTTTCTTGAAGAGAAGGTGGATGCAATGATTTCATTGGTCGAAATCTTGGCCAAGCAAGGCCTGACCCAATCAAAAGGGCTCCCGGGTAACGCATAGAGCGTCCATTGTTTTTTTTAATTCCCGGTGAACGGCGGGTCGGCAGTTCATTACGAGCGGTACCGTGAGGGCGACGGGTCCTGTTATTGAGACAGATCCCGGTCGGGGGAATACGAATTAATAATTAATTAATTCATTCAAGTTATCGGTCAGTTACCTTGTGTTCCGAGTTATAATATCCTGTTGGGAAATACGAATTAATAATTAGTTTTTTTTGTGAAAGTTCTTCCCGCACTTCCGTCCAGACTGGACGCGGGGAGTTATCTGCGGAATAGTATTTCCAAAGAAATAATCTTGGATTATTATTGGCTCCATCGGGCGTGAAGCAAGTAAAGTTTCGAGAAACGAAGAAAAGCGGTTCTTTAAATAACTGCGGGTCTGAAATCGTTCTCCCAGGCCGAAGGCCAGGGAAGAGTTTTTATATCGGCGCAGCGCGAAGCTTCAAAGGACGCTTGTGGTATCATCCTCATCAGAGTCATCGTTCCGGTTTCGTTTTCGGGAGAAATCTTCTGGTTCTTCGGCAGTTCCGAGAGTATAGACACTACGCGTATCGTTCCTTATCGATGTTCATGGTATTGTGGGGTGAGTGATCTCTCTTTTTATTGTAACCTATCATTGTTGATTTCTCCTTACCTCCTAACCTTTATGTTGGTAATGAATATTGAGCGGGAATCGGTCTTTAATGCAAGCCCAAATTATTAGTCTGCCTACTCTGGTACATTGTAATATAAATAATTTTTTTCTCGGCAGTATTGCGGAGTTTTTTTTATTAAAATCTTATTGGATTAAACTAAGTATTATCACAAATTTATGTCTTTCCTTTGTTGTTCCCCTTGTCCCGGAGATAATATCCTGGAGGCTTAGTAGAACGTATTATTGAGCCCATCGCGATCTGAGACGAAAGAGTACTTGTTCTTATTTTCTTCATATGCCGCTGAGACCCGGGTAGGTTTTATTGAGAGAGAAATAGTGGCAGAAGTGTTTAAACTATTGCTTTATTGTTGCATGGAGGCAACGCTCTCTCGTAATTTCGTAAATATAGGTATAAGTCTAACAGTAAACTCAACAATAAGCGATATTGCACGGATGCACAGTGAATAATATATTAATCGTAAACGTTTCATTTAAGGGAAATGCGAGAAATCCGTTTGAAGAAATAACCATGAAATCCAATAAATCTCCATGCCAACTGTGATCTATCGATAATCTGGTCAACATTACCTCCTTTGAAAGATATAATCTCTGTTTGATAAATGTATTGTTGGACGTGCTCCAGTTGGACTTAAAGCCAGAAAAGCCTATTGGCCGTGACTTCCGTTTTATATGTAGTCTTACTGGCCCATTTTATAATCAAAACTCATGTGTTTTATCAGGGTTATAAAAGATGCTGTCGATAAATCTTGAGTGGTTTCCTATTTATCTAAATATTTTATTTAGATATTGAAAAGATTTATTACACGTCAGTGTATTTTACGAACCATAGCAATATTCCATAAGTGAAAGATAAAATATCAAGAACTTCATTAAATCAACAAAATTCAGAACATGCATGAAATCACCAATGTATAGAATTAAAAGAAAAGAAAAAAATACTTAAATTCAATCAATCAACGAAAATACGAAATTTATTACATAAGAAACAAACGGAATAATAAAATAATAAGACTCCTAGTCGAAACCAAAATAAATGGAATAACAAGACTCCGATCCGATCAAAGTATGCAAGTTTAGATAGCTGTAATACTTGAAAAACTAATGGACAGCGGATAGATAATAAAACACTACGTTATTAAGGAGACCCATCGGGTGAGCAATGCTTCGATGGCGCGATAGAGTAACAGAAAATCTAAAAATCTTGGGTTTCATCCAAAAGAGAGGCCAACACTCTAAAAGTGCGGTGCTGTTGAATCATTATTCTAAAAGGTTTATGATTTATTTATTTACTTTATACTTTATTGTACAGTTTATAATGTGACGGAATTAAAGTCAAGTAACACATCTTTCAACCAACCATACAATTGTTTTTCAGTGGTTTGAATTTAAGGTGGAGAATTCAAAATTTTGATGTAGCGTAAAAATCATACGATAAAAATACAAATATAACAAGGCCTTCGATTCCTAGAAGAAGTAAAGGTAGATTGGAAAGAAATGTGATGGAAAACGCTCAAGGAAGATGTAAGGTTTTATGATTGACTTTTTACGAAGTACGCCAAGGATGATGTGCGTTTTATATTAGATAGTAACTAATTCTTAAGTCCAATAACATGAACAGTAAAATACGACGTGAAAAATTAATAGTGGGGAACAGGCTGAAAAGCCAAAAAACAATCTCTGCTGAAGTGTAGCGCGAGAGCGGGATCGATGAGTCGTCAAACATTTCAACGATTTTTTTATATGTCCGCGTTTCTCAGAATTGAAATAAGTAAGCAAAATAATAATGCCACCATTTTTTATTTTTGACTAAAACACCTTTTTTTTCGATATTTTAGACACGTTTTCACTTAAAGAAAAAAGAAAACAACATTTAAAATTGAACATTTCCATTTGGATTCGGCCTCCCTTTGACGAAGTGTAATTAGGGAGGAAAATACTTCCATCGCTTACAACTGTCACTGTCAAGCCGAACTGTAAGCTCAAATTACTCATTTGACAATTGAAAGCGTTAAGTTGAACAAAGGTTAATTTGAAATTTACAAATAAAGTAAAGATTTTTCAAGTTATAAGATCAGCAAAACTTTATTTTACAAAATTATACAAAATTCCAGTGTTTTAAATACTATAGTTGCCAATCACCATTAAAAATTATCTTATCTTCAGTGATGTTTGTTTTTTTTTTCATTGATTCAATTTCTACTATATTTTCATACTTAAGGTTCTTTAAATAACATTTTATTTTATTAAAGATAAAATATATTTAAATGAAAAATATTTTGACGAAATTTTGGTGACATAAACTTCGTTAACCCGAACAAACTCATTAAAACCCGAAATCCGAAAAAACTTTCATAAGTCCGAAGTCTTCGGGTAAAAATGATGCTGTGGGTGACTCTATTTTCCATTCAATTCCGTTTCTTCATGAAAGTATTCATATAACAGCACACAATATGGCCTAGTTACTAAGACGCCTGACGTTGCGGGTTCGATTCTCGCTGGTACTTAGATTTTTTAAGAAAGCTGTAAAAAATATTTACAAATAACATTTACAAAAACCATCATCAACAAAAGGAATCATTTAATGCTAACACTTATTTCTGAAAAACATACATCACACAATCACACCATTTAACTATTGAGATAAGCAAAGAGGATATAGGACCAAACTGTTCTGTTACGACTTACTTTCTTCGCCTTCTTCATATCCATATATATTTTCATATAGTTCGTTCTGATTTCCTTATTCCACCTTTTTTTCGTTTAAAATTTAATTCACGTGGTCCAACCACACTTTTCTTAGTCATCCAATAAATATGTTGGTAATTTCTTAAATGAACATTTGATCATCTGTTTATCGTTTGTAAGATTTTTTAAATAACTTGATCCATAGTTGTTTATTTGACGGAGAAAAAAAAAATTTTAACTTGTCTTTTTTTTAACCAAAAACTTTTTTTGTTTTCGAAATTGATTGTTTCATTATAAAGAATCGTCAAGTATTTCTTTAAAAAAAACGTGATTTCTCTCTTTTTCCACATAGCCATCAATTTTTAAATGTCACATTTGGAACGATCGTTACCCACTTCGATTGTTTCAAATTTTGAACAATCGAATGTCAGCGATAAATAATTGGTGGATAAATGCCGCCATCTGCTGAAAATCGAATCAGACAAACCAATCGGATCCGTTAATTCAAATTGTTCCATCTAATTCATTAACTGCTTTTCCCGCCATTTTCCATGGAGAAGGGAAAGGGGACGGATTTTCGATTTTTATTTTCTCTTCTTTTTAACGCTTCAGGAAAATTCAATTATGAAAGTCAGCGAGGCATGTATGCAGGAATATTTTTCCAATAACTATGGCTTTATTTTTGATGGCTTCACCAAGAGTTGAAAATTTCAATTTTCATGCTTGCTTAAATACTTGCGTACATATTTAAATATTTCCTATATATTTAATATTGGCATGTAACAAAACATCAAACGTCAGACGTGGAAATTGAATTTCGAGTTTTTGTTAGAATATATTCTCAAGTTTAATATAATTTAATGTTCCTTTTTTAATGAGAGACTATAATCATATTTTTTTTAAATAACGCAATGTTCACAAGGATTTTCATATAATTTAAATTTAAAAAAAGACAAAATTTGTATTGTATCACACTTTTATTGTATTATGTTACACCTCTTTGGCCTAGTTGATAAGAAGTCTGTCTTCCAACCCAGGGATTGTAGTTTAATTTCGGCTATCACCCAATTTCACGAAAGGGGTTCTAGTATAGTTTTTATTTTAGGCTTTTATAACATATTTCTAGTTGGTTGAAAAAAATTGCCATATGGCACTAAGCCCGCTTGATTGTAATGTATACAACGAAAGGGCAAAAAATATCTGGGGGGCGTATTAACATGTAGCAATCTCTTCCAGTCAACCCGAAATGTAACAGACCTTGATTCAAAACCAGACGGGAACAATTATAAATAAACATTGGTAACAATGGAAATCAACCGTATGCTGGAAGACAGAAGAGCACTTTCTAGGCAAATGAGGTAGAATTAAAATTGCCTTATAAAATGTATTTGTTTAAACGTGTTTGTTATAAATGAATGAAGAGAGAGGTAAATATAGACCGAAGAAAGACAAGGAGAAAATAGTTGGAAAATAATTAACAGAGGGAAAGGTAAGAAGTATGAGACACAGAAAAGCATATATAAAACGATATGAATAGATGTGGACAAGGCTACAATAGTATGCACTGTGCAGAAAGGCGTGCAGATCTTTTATCTATGCCTACCCCAAAAAAGAACATGGCATGATGATATATTTGTGTGTGTTTGTTATAATGCATTTATTAACCATTCAAAATATTGGCGAAGACTGACAATTTTGGCTTCGTGGTCCAGTTGTTAGCAGAGTCTTGGCACCCTGGGTTCAGGTTCAGACAGTTGCCGAAGTGGTTCAATTTGAGACCCTTTTTTTATTATCGTTAATCATTATATTTAAGTGTTGTAGCTCTAATTCTTAGAGTGCTATTGGAGTAACAGGAGCTACAAAGTTATCATACTATTTATTAGTTTATTTGCAACACTTGAGTGAAGAACAGATGAAGAAAAACCGATTAACCATGGTTTGTGATACCATTTTTGATTAAATACGAGTATTTACAATGTTATAAGGTTCCACTTAATCTGCCTCCAAAATGTCCTTCCCTTAATCTGCCAAATAGCCTCCACTTAATCTGCTTCCAAAATGTCCTTCCCTTAATCTGCCAAATAGCCTCCACTTAATCTGCTTCCAAAATGTCCTCCCCTTAATCTACTTCCCAAATGTCCTCCACTTAATCTGCCTCCAAAATGTCCTCTCCTTAATCTGCCTCCAAAATGTCTTCCACTGAATCTGCCTCCAAAATATCCTCCACTGAATCTGCCTCCAAAATGTCATTCACTTAATTTGCCTCCAAAATGTCCTCCACTGAATCTGCATCCAAAAAAATTTAAGCCAAATTATTTTAAGAACTCCTTCGATTTCTGATATTTTTTTTACATTTCCTTCTTTCAAAATATTGTTAACTGGATCCAACTATACTTTCTTTGGTTTTCCTCAACCACGCCTTCCACTCAATTGTGCACCATATAGTTGTTTTCTTAGTATTTCTTCATTCATTCGTTCTACTTGCACAGACCATCTTAGAGTGCTCTTCTTCATATAACTTAACACAGCCTTAAGTTTACATTTATTCCTAAACACTTCCTTACATATTCTGTCACCTCTTCAATGCACTAAAATCTACAGCATTTTTTCGGTGTCTTGATCCAACCATACTTTACTTGGTCTTCTTCTACCACGAGTTCCAATCACATTTGCACTGTATATTGGTTTGGTTAGTTTTTCTTAATTCAAGCATTTAATATGCCTAAACCCTCTCAGATTATCAATCATGATTTAACACATTTCTTTTAATATACATTTTGCGTCAAGAGTAAATTTGATATGACAAAAGAACAAATAAAAATGTTTTCATAATAATAGTTGCAAAACAAAATGGAACATATGATAAATCGCCCCAGCCTCAAATAAAGCCCAAAGTTTAAAGTACTCTTACTGTTGAGGAATTTTGGGTTGTGAGGAATTACTTCTACTTTTTACAAAGCAATCCTTCTCCCCCTTGCCACAACACAAACAATATGTACACAAATTCAGGGTCGGAAAAATAAAAAATTATGTATTACTTAATATATTAACAGTACAATATACCTTATAATACAAATTATTATTCCACTGCGACAATCAATATACGAGCATGCTATTACAGCGCTTCCTTGCTGGGATAGGCAGTCAAGACAGAGCACCACCCTTAAATAATAAACTCTCCTCAAGGGCGCCGTAGTTTGTAAATCCAACCCACTATTATTGACAAATTAAAATATTACATAATAAAGATATATAATTTGAGTGTAAGGATAGGAAGATATTGGCTGCAACCATAAGATGATGTACGTCCTCGCATCTGCATTATATATACATATTTTGTATAACATTACCAAAAGCTAGGGGATATTTTCTTCTAAGATTGTGCGCGTTAGAAAGCATTCATCAACGTATATAAGCAACTTTGAATATATGTGTATGTGTGTGTATATATGTGTATGTTTGTGTGTATATATGTATACATACTCGTATACATATAATTTTAAATAACTTTTTTTAATGTTAACAATGTCTGTATTTTTCAATGTAATTGGGCTAAGCCTGTTTTGAGAAAATAAATAAATAAATATGTTTAGAAAAACATACTATACTTGGTAAAAACACGCAGAAAACTTTCCAAGGAAAGACAAACTACAAAAAAACCTTTGTCGATCTTGTGATATGTGATAGAACACATTCGGATTTAGGTGTAGTGTAGTGTATCTGTGTAGTGTTCATATACCACCATAAATTTTGATAAGACCTCAAAAAAGTTGTCTTCTTTTCTATCTCGACACATATTTCGATACTTCTATATCCATACACCTTTTCATACAACTTATTTCAAAATATAATTCACTTGATCCAACCTCACCTTAGTTATTTATTTAACACTTCATTGTAAAAACAATATGGTGGGCTTATTGCCAGATGACAATATCTTACTTAGTATTTCTCTATAACGTCTTCTCCTCACATTTGCTCTATATATTTGCTGTGTTATAGTAAAAATATTTCCCAGACAACAAAGAATTTAAACTCTCAGACACTTTTGAGTGAAGATTAGCAGTGATTCGATTATTTTTTGTCGTACACTTGGTGAACTGTAATCTCGTCTTCGATGATCATTTTCCCCTTATCTTTTCGTTTCATGTTCTTCAGCCTCCGTAGACTAGTTGGAGAGACGCCTGTCTTGCACCGTGAGATGGCCAGGGCACGTGGAACTGATGTAAGACAAACAAAAAAAAGTGCATATGCGAGTGGAAGCCGTGGTAGGAAGACCAAGAAAAGTATGTTGGATCAAGAAAATGCTATTTTGAAAGTAAGAGAAATCGTAAAAACTGTATATTTAAGTGTTTGGCTGTGGAAGAAGCCTTACAAGCTGTGCATACATAAATATGTATGTCGAGATAAGAAAGTCTGGTACTTTATCCCCTCTGTGTATCCCAGCAGGGAAACGGCATGATTGTATGTAAATAAGTAAATGAATGATTTACGAGTATTTGAAAATTAGGGAAACGTTTTTTTCATTACGTTATGAAAATGTTTCAATTTGATCAGTTTAAGTTTTTACATACATAGATACTGAATAGTGTTCGTAAATTTTTCAAAACTTCTTCAAGTCATTAATTATCGTTAAGAGACAACATCATTCACATATGTCGAACATTTGTGAGTACTGTTACCAGACGAACTTTATTATCAAACTGGGAATCGAACCCGATACTCCCGGTTGGAGGTCATGCACCTCACCAACTAAGACAAGGAGGTCACCAATTTATTTACTCACACGTAGGAATTGATGTCAAATTAAATATTTTTTAAATTCTGATTCGGCTCTGCCCAGCAGTAAAAAAGAAGTGTATAACCACAAAATAGGTTCAGAACTCCGGTGAATACGTTATACGGGCCTGGCCAGATGAGGCGCCCAGCGGGAGTGCTGCTCACTTCAAATGTATCCTGTCAAAATAATAAAGTGTTGCTTTTTTAACAGACGCGAGTTCTTATTATGCGTATATTTTATTAAAACGCATCATGGAATTTGAAAAATATTTTTTTTATATTTCATTTATGCGGTTGGAACAAATATTGTCTTGTAGTAAAACGTGGACTGAAAAATAAAATTATGACACATACGAGTACGTACTATATTTCAGGTCGTTTCCCTGTCAAGTTCAGCAATATATGCGGAATTGCAGATCTTATATATTTAACATTTATGAATACCAAATTTTAAAATTTATCAACATGTATCAATCACAACACTGTCCACTCACGAGACAAGAACAACATCCATGTAACGTCAAATATTGTCTTCAGTGTGGTCATCCGCTATACTGCCCCTGAGAGCTCACAAGAAGCCGTGAACACAGCTTACCAGTGATCGCTTGCTTTATACTATTGACAGTCTTTCTTTATTGTCACCTTTGGAAAAAGCCTCGTTATTCCGTGATGTCGGACCATAAGTCCGTCGTCACTTATATTATTTTCTCACTCAGGTGTGTCGCCACCGGGGGAGGAGTCCCTTTGGGAAGTTTTGAAGTGAAAAGGACAAAATTGAAACCATAAAGGCCAGAGAGAAATAACGCAGTCCAATAGCCTGAATACTCTGATGGGTACCCGAGGAGGTTATGATCAGTGATAAATTGGGTAGCACAATAGCTTGGATACACCCATGTGAAGCCAAAGAAGCCGTCCGTGGCCAGAGAAAAATTGGCTGTCCAATAGCTTGAATACACCCACGGGGATCCGAGGAAGTCATGGTTTTAGAGAAATTGAGAAGTCCAGAGCTTGGATACATCCACGAGAAACCTAATAGTAAATACAGCAAAAAATGTTTAGAATCACTGGCTTCGACCAAGGTACGGTGGTGAATCTCTTTTGGTATATTTTCGTTGTCACTTCGTACATGGCTGAACCGTATTCAGATGAGCCCCATAATTAGATCAGGATCTCTCACGAGTATTTACACACATACGAGCACCAAGTCTGAACCGTTCGCCTCATCGTGGAAATGTCGAAGTCAATAAATTCTGAAACACGGAGGTTCTCAACTGTGAGAAAAAATGAAAATTGTTAAAAAAAATCATTATGTCTTTTGCAGAGCAGTCGTGATCATTAAACATGATGCTTTCACTTAAAAAATAACGATACGCCTTAATTTCTCACGGTCAGTAACACTTCTATTACACTGTTGAAGTGAGCTGTTGGTTGCATTTATTTCCAGATCTATCCATCGTGTTGGTATTCTGGATCGTGGAGCCTTCTATTTTCCTTTTGATCACTAATCTTTCCATTGGCTGGTAATCCAACTGAAGTATCTGAAAATTCACAGTTATTTTGAAGGTAGCTAGCCGCTGTTCAATTTAAAGTTCTTCCGAAATTGATGAATTAGTCCTGCATGTTGTGATTGCGATGATAATCAAGTCAATAATTTCCAAAGGAAACTCCACTCCCCTTGCATTGGTTTGTCTATCATATTTTTCCTGCCAATTAATTGGATCAATCCACAGATCACATTCTTAGGTACTGCGATGACAATTGAGTCAAACTGTTCTGAAGGGGTTACCACTCAGCAATATGTTACATTGGTTCATCTTCGGGCCGATTAGCTACTCCGATATAGTGACGACAAAGAATAGTTTTGTTACATCGAAATATTATGTGAAAGTACCGGCAACTTGCTAGACTGTTAGAACTCCAAACCCACTTTATAAGTATATTAACTGCGCTTCGAGTAATTTTCCTTCTCCCATGATGTCGGACCTTAAGTCCGTTGTCAATACTATTATTTTCACACTCAGGTGTGTCATCACCGCAGAATGAGTCACTTTGGACAGTTCCTGCTTCATCACTACGTGACGTCACGCTCATAAAAATAAAGAAGATTTCAATATTCCAGTGTAGATCGCGTTGGATGGGGACTTATTATGTCCCCCACAATAGCGTGGGTGGTAATGGGATCAAACTGAACTGAACTGTGCATGATACAAGCAACATATAGTACGAGTATCATACATTGCCAGGACCAAATCTCCAAAACAACTAATTTTTTTTTGTCTCAATACCCATATATCGGTACCATACAGAATAATCAGGAAAATCAAAGTTCTTATAAGAATATAGAAAAAACAAGCATTAGTTAAAAAATATGCCATTATATTTTTCGAATCAAAGTTTATTTGACCATCTACATAAAATTGTCATATCTAATTCACGATCACAATAGTACATTAAATTAATGTATTACATTAATGCAGTACAAAGTGTCATTCAAAATATTGGATTCTCATTATCATAGTGATTATTGTCAATTCAGAGAGCAAAAAACAGTCGTTTTACTCTACGGTTTATATATTATATAATACTAGTAATATAAGTTTCGTATTTCTCGCATAGATGTCGTTGGGACGATATTTTCGTTCCCAATTTCGTAACAAGACGCCAATGACCTTATAACATAGGTACAAGAGCTGTCTTTCTACCGAGAGTTTCAAGTTCGATTAAAGATGATTATAAAAATAGAAAGGTTTCCAGACTACTCGTATTTATTCACCAAAGGCTTTTATCTAAGAGGCACTATGAAGATGCCAATAAAGAAATATAATACGATAAATAATATATAAATTTATTAAAAAATAAAGATTGAGAAATCCCGTCTCAAGCAGCGTTTGTTACGACACACGGGTGCGGGGCCAATTTAAACTATTTGTACGAAATTCAATGGAAATAATTCAATTAGCCTGCTTCCAACAAATTCAAAGGTAAACACACGGATTTGATTAAATTAAAAATGAATTAATTTCTCCATTAGGTCGTAAATGCACGCAATGCCGACAACGGAGTTTTTTTCCAACCATTTATTTAATGATATTCGAATTTTGATGTATTAAAAAAAGAAGATGAAGGATAAGAGATTAACAAAAAAATCTATACGAATGGTATAGATGGTAAAAGAAGTGTCAGAAGACCTATAAAAAATATGCACCACCAAATTAATCAAAAATCTGAAAGATAGACCATAAGAGTAAAAAACCGTTTTATTAGGAGAGACGCAAGACATGATATATGGAAGTCACAGGAGTAAAATATGAATGCCAGTATAGAATGAAGTAAAGATACGTTATCTTTGTATACCTCAATCGAGATATAACGTGATGGTGATAATCGTTATTTTAAATTAAAAACAATAATCATATATGACAGTCAATTTCTCATAACCGAGAATAATTTATTAGCCATCGTACGGACGGAAGACACCTGGGCGTTTATTTGTTTTTAATGTGTTCAAGCTGTTGCCCTGTGACAAACACTTAAGTCTCACATATTAAACATAAAATTCCGATGGTAAGGAAATTAATGTTCTAAGACTATCGACATGTTTAATATGTTGTAGTATTTCTATTCATTTAGATAGCCTGAGGTGTATGGCTGCGCGGAACGCACTGGACTTCCGTGCGGAAGGTTGCCGGATTGAACCTCGCACTGCACTATTCCTCTTGAATGACAGATATTTTGGCCGCCTAGTATTCGGGGGAAAAATACCTATGAATTCAATCATACCTATACTTTCCAAAAAAAATATGCCGGTGTACTCCGATCGTCTCGCTTCAGGTGTGCCATCGGATCCAGTAATGGTGTGCAGGTGAGTTTGCTGGTGTGCAACGACTCACTTACTTAAAAAATAAACTCCATGGTGAAAGGTTCTTCGATTACGAGGCCCATAATTGACGATGGTTCATTTAGATGTATTATAATATGGTTGAAGTAGCATATTAAGAATCTAACTTGGGGCAATCTTATTTTGCCTAGAGTGAATTAATTCTTTCCACCATGGTTGACTTTTTTACAGTTTTTTTATAAATATGGCTATAAACCTATATGTATGTGTTCCCAGGCTGTGAATATATACTAGAACCGTAATCACTGTTAGTTCTTGCTAAAATAGTTTCAAATAATACCACGTTTATCAAATGAATAATGTTCATTGTACCATAAAATATAAACATTCTTAACACTTTACAAAAATAAAAACAAATACATTTGACAAAACATCAGAGGAATCAAATTTATCACAAGCTATCATCAGTAGCTATCATCACAAGCTATCAAAAGGCTATCATCACTAGATATCAATAGGCTATTATTACTAGCTATAAACTGAAAAAGTCAAACTCAAAAAATAACAAACGCCAAGATTTTCATAAAAAATATGGTTATAAAGTTTGCTCCACTGTCTTATTTATTTAGATATTTTATTGCAAAGTACACAAATGGCGAGTTTTTTGCTATACGACATTTATTCCAACAAACTAGCAAGAGTTATCAAGATTCATGCCAATATCGTAGAATGTGGCTGAAATGTTGGAGAGATGAATTGGTAACTGGTTCCATAGGCTAACTGCATGGACATTGAAAAATAATTAATATAAGGACTGTGAAAATCAGAATATATCGACTGTGGTCAATATTGTTATATGAAACATGAATAACACACAACATTCATATTTACAATAAAATTAGCTTTGAGAATTCCACTTGTTATAATTAGTGTCATTGTGGAACTCCACAAAGTAAAACGTAGTAAAACATCTTAAAAAAACAAAACAAATTTACAATTTTGTCGCCCTCTTTTTCTTAGATTTAATAATCTTTTTATTAGAATTTCGTGATATTTTATCACCGAAATTTCCAGGAATAATTACTCTCGTTCCAATAAATATCTTGTGGCCCTCGCTAAGATTCTGCTCGGCGTTATAGAAAGTTGAACAGTTTGCTAAATTTTGTAGAAATCTAAGCTAAACGGGGCATATAAATTTCAGCAACCCTTTTGAGAGGGTGAATGTGTTTCAGAAGAGCAATTCCCAAAGCCATATTTTATCAGACCCATGTCCAAACAATCATTTAGTCTCTTTTTGAAAAATGTCAAGCGTCCTGTGGCCTTGTTATAATTATTAAGGCGTGAGAACACCCAAAATTTGTCGAGTGTAAACGTCAAATAAAAGTTGTTACATGTATTAAAAGAGAGAATAAATTAAAAACTGTTTCCATAAACTAGAAGTTTATGTTTAAACTATTTATAATACTAATTTAACAATTAAATATAACAAATTTTAATAAACGAGTATATAAAAGTAGTTTTAATATCTAATGAAGAAGGAATTATATATGCTGAAGTTTATATTATAAACGAGTTTACTGAAAAGTGTAACTTAAGACTATTATGTTTTTTTTCCTTACACAGCATACAACTCTGGGCCCTCTGAGATCTGGTCTGGTGTATGCAGTAAAACGTTTGTAATTTTTTTAATTTAAAGGACAATAACACTGTTTAGAGAGAAAACTCTTCTCAATGGCGCTCTAACTCGGGATTCGAACCCACTTTTACTACACAAATCACGTCTGACAGTGCCCGAGCTAGTCATATATTACACTTTCGTTGTATACAATACAACTTTATTGTTTATTGGCTTTCCCAGTTCAGCGCTCTTCTTTTTCACTTCGTTCTTTATTGTCCATGCAGTGAGACTCTGGAACCAGTTAAGAACCAATGGCATACTCACTCCGTCTTTGGCATACATTTGTTCCTGATTTTTCTTTTTTCTGCAATATATTTTCCGTTTCCGTTGATTGATGATATCTGACTTTTACTTTTACTATGTACGAGTATATTGTTCATAAATTGTTAAGAGGGGTGAATAATTATTTCAATATTTTTTTCGACTATGTAACTTCTTTTGTTTATTTTGGTCTGTTTGGTTGAAGGAGATTGCCACCAGGCAATTAACCAGCCAGATTGTTAAACAATGAAGTGTTAAATAAATAAACCTTGTGGAAGTATTGCCACGTGGCAATCTCTTCCAACAAACCAGAAAACTGTGTATAAGGTCATAAGTAAAAACCAGATTTAAAACCTGTTTTAAAAAAAACCGGGTTCCAGCAGGAATCGAACGCGCAACCTAGGTGCTAGAAGATAGGCATCTTACCAACTAGGCCGCTGATGTAGTGAATTTAATATCTGTATTCACTGGAACACTAAATTTCGATTGTATTTTGTACAAATTTGTTTAGGGTCGAAATCGACCGTAAATAAATAAAACTATCAAGGCTTAGTTGGTAAGACGCCTGTCTTTTAACACAAGGGTGGTGGGTTAGTTCACGTTAGTACCCATTTTTTTTAAATTATTTCTGCATAGTTTTCACTTTTGGCGTCTTTCACATATATCTGGTTGGTTGGAAAAGATTGCCATACGGTAATAAACCCGCCAGATTTTACTCTATATCCCCGTTTTACTCTATATCCCCGTTGATTTTACTCTATATCCCCGCCAGATTTTACTCTATATCCCCGGATTTTACTCTATAAACCCGCCAGATTTTACTCTATATCTAAAATCCCCGTTGCAGAGGAGATCCTGAATTTTTAAACAGCAAAAGTCACATTATTTTCCTCTTCTTCTAGGGCAATGGACTGGTTGAAAAAGCATCACTAAGTTCTCTCTTACAACCAATTTCTAGGACATGTCCCTTCCAGTATTTCCTTAATCTTTCATCTAACATATACCTCGATATACTCGTATTTATTGTGTCAATAATATTATATACATATTTTATTATTTTGTTTGGTGCACTGTACTTCACTCTTCGTTTTCTCCTGTTTTAAAGTAGTTTCCTACTCTGGCTGCATTTTTCTCAAGAGGTCCTTCAAAGTACTTCCTCAGTTTCTTAATTGAACACCTAGTTTAACAGAGATTATTCTTATTTTATAAAATAAAAAATCAGTGTATAAACATTTTGTACGCAGCATTTGATATCTGTTTATGTGAATGAATAATTGACCTCAATTTGTGTTCGTGGCAAAGTGGTTAATGAATCGAGTTAGTGCTCGTACTCTGTAGAAGCGAATGATCAATTTTCGGCAAACGGATACTGGGAAATAATACAATTAATGGTTTCTGTCGACGGAGCATTAATAAACAAATCTATTTAAACGTTAATATATACCGGAATCAAGGACTGAAAACCAAAGTTGTATGCTGTCTGAATGTAGAAAAATAAATATTTGTGTTAAATTTCTTAACATATTAACAAATTACTTCTTCGTCAAGTCTTCAATGCTGAGCATCCTCTGTTATGTCTGGAACTTGGCACACACCATTTGTCCGCATCTTTCCCGGTAATGAACTGTGTTGAATTTGGCATTTAAAGGATCTGGTTAACTCTTTGATTTGGTATTTTCATCTTGTAGGAGACCTTCCTCTCACTCATTTTGTCACAACTGTCACGGCACTTTTCTAGTATACTATCAAAAACCTTTCGGTAATCGTTAACTTTTGGAGAATAAAGACGTCGATGTACCTTCCGATCTACGGAACAAGTGGTATCGACCTCCAGCACCCCATCTCATAAAAAATTCCATAATACGAAAAAGATATTGCAATGGGAAATTTTAAATATGTTCGAAGATTTTCACAGCTATTGTCTAGTAGTTCAATAGCTGTGAAAATAATTCTCGAATATAAAATCGTGCATAGTTGACACAAAAGATAGGAGAGATTTAGATGGCGTTGTAGCCTTCAACGTCAAAGTGATGTTTAGAAAACATTAGCTCATATACAATAGTAAGCAAGTTCCGGTCATAAATGTGGGAATTATGGTACCAATTTTTTCCAGCCACTCAGAAATATGTTAAATTGGCCTTAACTCAAACCCCTTATTTTTTTTAAATAAATTCAATTATTGCAACCCTAAGAAAAGACAAGTGACTTTATAAATAGGTCACTGAGGTCGTTGCATTATGTGTATATTACACACTTACTATTCCATACTGCGTACCATTGCTACTGTCACTGTGAACCGGCGCATTGTCCTAGTGAAAGATGACTGTTTCTTCTTCATGATTTCTTCTCGATTATGTTATGAAGCTATGTAGTACTGTCCGTTAATTTTGTTGTCCTTATCAATCATGATATCTTCATTTTTTTATTGCAACAGTTATATTATTATAACAAAATATTTTTGAAAAATATATTTATTTTCAGTTAACGTTCGTTTTTACGAGTTGTTTTACGAGATCTTTGTTACGTCAAACTGTTATAAATACAGATGTGTGTAACTAAAACAAGTGCTTGAAAACAACCTTATTTGGGAGGTCTTATTATTTTTTTAGTTTATATAAATACTACATGCATACAGTACACTCCACCTAAAGACGAATGTATATCACATATCGGGAATCTACTTTATTGTTCGTCTTCGAAAAAAACTGAAATCGAACCTTTTACATAAAATTTTATACGACTTCTTTATAAAAAAACTCGTCTGAAAAGTCTCATATATTTTTTTTCATTGCGGTTATTTTTAACTGAATAAATGGTATGATCTTAGGATAAAAATCATATTTAAATACGAAAAAAACGTATATAAATAGGTTGTTGAACACTAATAGCACAAAATAAATAAAAAAACATTGCTCTATGGCTGTTAAGTGAATAAATCCAAATTGCGTCGACATGAAGCTTCTTTTGTCAAGTATCAGCTTATCTTATGAAGTTTTCTAAAGGAACGAGTATCTTTTTAAGTCGCGCTTCTGCACTCCAGAAATATTTTATGCTAAATGGAGCCGCGACAATGAATAAATTTCATATTATGAAAACCGCTATTTATACTGATTAAATTAATATATAGAAGAATAAATTAATATACTTATAAAATTTTCTATATATAACTCTATTACGGCGATTTTCTTTAAGAGCGTAACTTCGACAACCTCCGTGTCCTAGTTTGCAAGATACATCTCTCCCAAATCAGAGGTTGCGGGCTCGATTCCCAATATTCCTGTGTGGTTTTCACTAAACATTTCTTTAATATTTTTCTGGTTTGTTGGTAAATATATTCTCTTAGCAATAAACCTGCCAGATTTTACATAATACTGCAAAAGTTTAAAGAAAAAACAACCATAATCCGTAAGCAACTGGTATGATTATAATATTATTTATGCTCGGATTTGTCCTCCAAAGATAAAGATAAATAAAAAGAAACTTCACTAGGCAAGGCCTGTGAGAACGCGTTCTCATTTTTTAATTACTAATTTCATATAGTTTTCCTAAATATTAAAACTCTAAACTTTAACATTCACACTCTGCGTTCACATCCTTACACATACTTCAATCCTAGCTATCACATATAATTCCAACCGCATCAAAATCTCAACAACGATATATCTAGTTGAATCCTCATCCAGCGCGGTCTACACTTTAAAATCGAAATCTCCTTTATTTTTTATGAACGTGACGTTACTTAGAGATAAAAAAGTGACTTATCCAGCGGTGACACATCTAATTGTAAAAATAATAGTAGGGATGGCAGACTTGAGATACAACATCACTGGAGATGTAAAATGACTCTCAGTACAGTAAATATACTTATAAAGCGACCTATGCCCTGGTTTTCGAACAGCTCTTCAAGTTGCCTACAGAATTTTTTGAATGCAGCAAAACTAATTTTGATGCTACTAGATCGGAGTTACCAATCGGTCCGAAGATGAACCGATGTCACGCTGAGTGCAAATCCCTTCAGAAATCATTAACTCGATTATCATCGCAGTACTACAGAATGTAATCAGTTGACCGCAAAAATAACAATAGGGCAATGGGACAAAATTGAAGCTAAAGAATTTAGCTTTAAAAGTCCTATAACCAGAGAGGAATTAGGTAGTCCAATAGCTTGGGTACACCCATGGGAAGCCGAGACGCACCCCGATGTAAGAACAAAATGAATGCGTTACATCGTAAAATTTGTTTTTAAAAAGGGTTTCAGTGTGGATTTTCAATAAAGGTTTATTTAACACCTTCTTGTTGAGAAAATGAGATTCTCACAAGGCAATAAATCCACCAGGTTATAACTGTCTACAACGAAAGTCCAATACAATATAATTAAAAAATCCCTATTTTCCCTCAGGAAATGAGCTACAAAAAACAACTGGAAAGTATACACTTTACCAAACAATAATTAGTATGTATAACATAAATATTTCCAAACTATAATATTACATCTTACATTTCTACGTATAAACTAAATTGCAAACGTTTGGTTCTGAAAAGGAAATCTAATAAGAATTTCACAAATCAAAGTGGTATAAGTAAAGGATAATTATAATTGACAGATAAAGTAACAATCAAGGGAAATGGTTCTAAGAAGGATCATTTCGGATTCTGGGAAAATCCTAAATAATTGCTCGTATAAAATGACGTTTAAACAGATAACAGTGAGTGTCTGAGGAGAGAGTGAGTCTACGTTAATGATATTTGTTAGTTATTCTGATGAATTTGTCCATTTGGTTTAGTCAAGGAATAAAGGTAGGTCATGTTCTTATATTAAATGTATTATTTTTGTTAACATTTCATTTTATCTTGTTAACCGCATGAGTTTTGAATGGTGTCTTATTTTTATTTTTCAGAAACTATACTGTTGAAAAAATTATAATTGAGGTATAATGTTTTACAGTAAATCAACAATAAAGTTCCATGTTGTTATTAGTAATACAAAAAAATTGTGAAAGAGAAAGAAAACACAAACAATACAAAACGAATCAATTGAAGTCATAATGCACAAGTGACATAAATTGTAATTTTTCTAAAGAACAATGTTTATAAATTGTGATTTTTCTAAAAGCCTATGCTCACTTCACTTCGACGGCCTTACAGTTAGCATTCACGATAAGCAAACGGTCTCCCCGGGTTCGATTCTTGACGGAATCACTCCGGAAGTGGTTTTGAACCTCTGGGAATAGGTGAATAACTGTTTAAAAACAAGTATATGTATAAACCATTTTGGAACCTACCGAAATTTGAGCGCATAATGCAGAACATCTAATAAAGACACATTATACAATATTTAATAACATCCGCGCTGTGCTGTTTCCTTTTAAAAGCATTTTGGTTCAGCCTATTTTGGGGGTTATAAAAAGTATCGACGACTTCGTAAATTTTCTTTGCAAAATAAACCCCAGTTTCATTTATATAGAAGCACATTTACATAAAAACGTATATAATATTTTTTGAAAAGTTTGTAAAAATGAATTAAAGCAAAAAAGGTAATTTTCATTCCACGTTTTGAATAAACTAAATAAGTAGTGAATGGGCGACCTCCTTGGCTTAGTTAGTAAGACGTCTGTCTTCCGACTCGGTGATTATGGATTTGGTTCCCATCGATAATCTTTTTTTTCAAATTGGGTTCCTGTCTGATTTTAACTTAACGCCACTTTAAAATATTTCTGGTTCGTTAGAAGAAAATGCTACATATTCGTAGCAATAGGTCTACCAGGTAATGTTTTATTCAATAACAGATTGATAAAATACTGTAAAATAAAATATTTTATATATACTTATTTGGAGTTCACATTATAACATCACATATGTAATTACAAATTGTGAAATTTCTCCATATGTCATGTTTGCGGATGATAAAGGATGACCTATTAGAAAGAAGGCGAATGAGTTAAAAAACGATAAATGAACTGCATTCAACGGCCGCGCTTGACATTTAGCATTCATTCGAAACAAGCAAGTGCCCAAGATTTGATTCCTAGCAGATTTTCTTCTGGATATTCTCTGCAAAGCTATCAAAATGAATAATTTTATAATAAATTGATAGTTGCAGAGTAGGCGGTTTGCCATTCTGTGCGATGAAATGAGTGCAAAAAAATAACTCGCTCCTATTCTCGTCGTCGTTGCTTGGCTACGTAGTCAAAAATCCCCTCTCCATTCAAACGTCAGAAAGCGAAGCTGTGCTGTGGAGTTTTTTGTTTCTTTTTAAGTGCTAGATCCGATGTCACGCCGAAGTAAGGCGATCGGAGCACACCGTCATGTTTTTATTTTCTCTTTTTTTTAAAGAATAAATTTGATCGAAGTCGCAGGCTCGTTTTCAACACTGAAGTCAGATGACATTCAACACTGAAGTCAGATGGATATCGCAAAGAAAAATGCTAATAAGTCTTTTAGAATTGCGAGATGAATTGATAATACTTTCCAAAAGTTAAAAAATTTTATTCTTAGACTTTCACAAGAAAATTAGGCTATGTAGCTGTTGGTATATGTACACGTAAGTTATTTTAATTTTACTACTTGGCGATAAAGCTGCCAAGTTTTTTTTATATTTTACGACCCACAGGTTAAGAAACGATGGTCCAAGAACTTTGATCTCCTTGGCGCAGGAACTTTGGTTTGACCTGCCAAGTGCTTGCAAAAGTGCAACAGCTTGCACATAATAAACCAATATACATAGAGGTGTCTTCCATTCATAAGATGGCTGATAAACATACTTGATTATGTCTATCGTATTTTTTTAAAGCACACTCGAGACATAAGATATTCGTGAGTTCGTGGTTGAATTGGAAGAAAGTATTTATTTGAATTATTTCTATGGATTCACGCAGAAACTTGACGAACGTTCGGCACTTGGCGGTAAGCACTCGTTTGTCGAACATCGTCTCTGTCGCACGATACGCTAACCGCATCGCGACTACGATACCGGACTGTTAGCGCATCGTGCGACAGAGACGACGCTCTACAAACGGTGTGTATTACATACCGCCGGGTACTGCACCCATTACTCATTGAAACCTTGAAATTGGTATTTGTCTAAAATGAAACGTTGATTTTTTTATTGTTCTAGAAAAAGAATATATTATAATATATTATAGTATCTCTGTTATTGACGCTATTGATGTTCTGTCCTATCTGCCTATGCATGGTATCGATGGATTCTTATGACATCAAATGCCAAATTAATAAATATACAAGTTTACTGACTGATCTATAGTTGACATCCTTGAAACAATGACTAAAATATATACTCGTATATAGAGAACCATTTCACTAGGCAAGACCTATAATGAAGTTACCTTATTTTTAAATCACCAATTTCATATGCCTTTACCAAGTACAAAAACACTTGAAATATTCACACTCTGTAATCACATCCTTACTTACAAATGCTTATGAATCATGGCTTATCACATACACAATTCTAACCGCATCACAATCTCAACAGCCCCACCTTGTCTAAAAATTTCACAGCACACGATTTACATTTGCTTCAGTTATTCACTCACATGCCTATGTAAAGACCTTTCAAAGCTCCTCATTCCTCATTCTTGCCCTAACAAAGATTTATGTACATAATTCGATAAGCTCCCTCCCTCATGATTGAGTATAATTTTCAACCATCCTGTACATGGAAGACACATATACGTTTATTGGTGTATTGTGTACAAGCTGTTGGACTCCAGTAAGCACAAAGTGGAGATGCGTGCTCTAAGGAAGAATTGTGGTGTGTCAATGTTTGAAAGAAGGTGAATGAAAACATCACAAATTAATACATGACTAAAATTAATGTTTTAAGTAAGATTAAGAAAGGAGCTTTAAGGTGTTTTGGACATGTGGAGAGAATGAATAATGAAACAATGACTTAGCGAGTATACAAGTTAGAAGTGTAAGGTGTGCGTAGAAGAGGTATACCACGGAAAAGGTGGCTGGACCAAATGGATCAGATTTTGAAAGAAGATAAAGAGAGAAGTATGAATAATATAATATTGTGAAGAAGAGACACGGCGTGATCATATGTACGAATATGTAGGTTCCAGTATAATTGTCAGTGAAGACCTCTTTAACATATTTCTGATTGGTTGTAAAAAATCCCAAATGGTAATAAGTCCACAAAGTTGTAATATTTATATAAATTGTTATCATATACAACATCCACACATCTCCTCATACCAATCATTCGGTTAGTTTTTATTTCTGGCCAAACGTAATGTTTATTTTAATACGATAAATCTTCATAATAATAATCTACATATAGACAGAGAAATATCAGCGTATCGGTAAATGATTACACCAAAAATAAAGAAAGAAACCCCAAACATTCCCTCGATGAATTGCTTCTATTCAACTTATTCAATAATCTCCAATCCGCCCCCCTGAAGTGAGTTAACTCGTATCAGCTGGAAATAAGCAGGTTAGTGGGAGAAACTTAAGATATAATGGTTTGTTTTACCTTATTTACGCAGGACGTGTGCTGCGGACAATATATTAAGATGATTTAGCTAAAATTGAGGTAGAAATTGTACTAACAAAATCTCCGAAATCAGTTTATATGAAGAATTTTCAAATATTTTTTTAATAGTTTCCTTGTATGCCAATAATATTCGAACGATGAATGGAGAGAAGTCATCAGAGGCTATCATGGGAGTCACGATGATAAATCATTAGCTATACGACATTGTGGATGGATGTCAAAAATAAGTCAGTTTTTCTTATCATAAAATCTTCAAACTCTATTAAGTAACACAAGAGAGCGATTTTTAAAAAAACTTATGAAAGGCTGCAAGAAATTAAACCTGCCAATCGTTTAGGAACTTCGATAATTTTGTCATTAGAACTTTTTGATCTGTCAAGATCTGATTGTTGAAGTACAACAACTAACACACTATTAACCAATTCACACGCAGGCGTCTTCCATCTACAAGATAGCTGATAGTCAAGCTTAATCAGGAATCGCCTATCGTTTTGTTAAAAGCACACTTGAGGTTAAAGTTATTCGTGAGTTCAGGTTCTAATTTGGCAGAAAGTATTTGATTGGATAATATCTATGGATTCGCACAAAAACTTGACGAAAGTACCAATAATTTACTAAATATCTAGAAGTTGATAATTGCTTTAAATGAAATGCTGATTTTTTATTGTTCCGAGAAAAAGAATTTTATACATTCTTCGAACACAAATTAAGAACACAAATTCAGAAAGATGCCGAAGGTAGTTAAATCATATATTAAGAGTGCCAACTGGTGGCTGGTCAAGAACAGTCCTGTTTTATTGATCCGTCGAGACTCGACGACTCGAACCCTCATCTTAGACCAAATACCAGGGTTAAGACTTGACGTAGAAAATTAAAGTACCAGGCGGTGGATTAACTTATGAGAGGTAACTTTGTGTTATTGTTGACATAAATATTTCGCGACTTTTTTTAAACAATAGTGTTACAATATATTAAAACTCAAAAAGAGAAAATTAAAACTCAAAACTAGCTCGTAACACGTTGGAAATCAAACCATCGAAGCCTGAGTATTAAACAAGTGAGTTAACTACAAGGCCACAACTCGAGCAGTTTCTAGATAACAGCTTCTTTGAATAATTCTAATAGTTGTACTTAGTTACTTTTTATACAAGCAATTATTACTCAAGGGACAAAAAACTGTCTCTGCGTTGTAAAAAATCTATTATGACGTCGATGTAGCGTCAGCAGACGAAGATCTTGTAGAGTTCGTTTTTGAAAAAAACGTGTATTAAAAAAATATTTAAGTGCCGATAGCATTTGATGATAACTCAATTTGGTCATAATTTCAGCGTGGTCCTCAATAGAAGAAAATTCAAGAAAAAACGTGTGATACTGTAATCACCCTTTATCCGCTGTTTCGCTTTCAACGGTTCAGGCACCAACGATCAAATGCGGTTCGAAAACATTAAATATAAAATGCCAACGTATGGTCAATTGGTTTATATAGCTTGACGCTATGTCACAATCGACGCATTTGTAATTTACCTAAATTAATATATCATATTATCACCGGCATTATCACGTCATCATACAATACAATACGATAATTTGAGAGTTGGAGAGCCAACATTCACAAAACGTTTATTACAGTTTATTTTAATACCGAAATTGTTTAATTTTATTATTTTATTTTTGTTTTTCAACTCTTCTTGTGCCTAATTTATAAATTAAAAAATCTTAATGCATCTATATACCCCCTACGGTTTCTGGCATCCACTATGAGTCTTAGAACATATATATCCCTTTGCGGATAAGCAGGGACAACTCTATTTGTAAAACAGTTCTGAAACGCACGTTAATATTCTTTCCACTTTTTACACGAGTTACAAGTTTAACTTAGTTGTTTGATGTGAAATATTAAATTCAAACGAGTTTATTATAATAATCGAAATTTTATTAGATTATTCAATATGTGTGTACGTAAAGAATTATGAACATGGAGGAGAATTCCTCTTATTTTCCGTTTTCTTTGCACAATGGGAAATATTTCGAATATATCGCAATTCGCCTTGGCGTTTATGAGATTGGAATTCTTTAAGCGTAAAAAACGGGAATATATACAATATTATATACTTGCAAATTTTATTGTAAAAAAAATAATACATTTATAGGTTATAAAAAAGTTTCATTTTGATTGTTTTGTTTATAAATACGCCATTTATTTTTCAATATCTGGTAATATCTTAATACCATTTGCTTTGTACTTTCAAAGTCTAACTTTATTTTCAATATTATACATAATTTCCATTCATTTTTTATTGCTAATCGTCACCATGTTGACCGACCTCCTTGACATAATTGATAAGAAACTAGACTTCAACCTAGTTGAAGTCTAGTGTCTTATCAATTACCTAAAGAAAATTTAAAAAAGTTCTAGTCTAGTAAGAGCTCGTCTAGTATGTTAGCTATATTTGCGTGAGAAGGTTATGATCAAGTGTTGTAATAGCTTTACTTGCTGTAGTATTGCCAACCCGTGTGATAATAAACTTGAAGTTCAATGCCTACTCCAGTGCTTCTTAAACTCGATGGCTAGATCAATTAGGCCAAAGACAATGTTATCTCCTAGCTACGCTTATATACCTTAATATTGCTGCCTTGATTCCAATATTCTATACAGGGATAAAAAGATTAATTTTTAGAATTGTATAATTTAATACATCAGTAATTTTGTACTGGACATTCTATAGAGGGACAAAAAAAATATTTTAAGAACCTTTAATTTAATTAATCAGTAGTTTTATTCCCAACATTCTATAGATAGACAAAAGTATTAATTTTAAGACACATTTAATTGAATTCATGTATAGTTTTACACCCAACATTGTTTAGATGGCCAAAAAGATTAATTTCAAACAATATCTTTCGAATATCATTTACCCTCTTTATAGAATTACACAAATTGTGAAAATGATCATTTATAATTGTAACCACAACCTTCAAGGTTCAAAATTCAATCGAGCGCAAAGGTTCGTAACATCTTAATCTTGGATATTAATCTTCTTGAAGTGTAAAGCGCAACTTAAGAGAAATAAACGATCAAATACAAAGCAACAAACCCTTGAAAACAATTATACTTAGTAGTTAATACATAAATTAAATATAATATCTCATATCCAGAACCGCTCTTTAGTGATAATATCTAAGGGCAACTTACACAAACGTCGCTCTAATAAGGGCTGCAAATTGAATTCAAATGAAATGTTTTCTCTAAGAAGGAAATAAACATGATAGATGCCTTCAAGATGGGGTGTTGCCGGCGGATGCTCCGTATCTCATGGACTATAAGGCGCACCAACATTTCTAGCATCCAAGCATTGCAGATTGCCGAAACACTTTCACTCCCATACATCAAAGTTCGTACTAGAAAGCTGTTGGGGATTATCATCTTAGCAGATTTCGATTCTATTCGGCTAGTGTATATTTGTTAAGTACCCCATTTTTTTTTAATTTTTACCCTACGCATTAATATGTATATAACAATCAAAGTGAGCATTCTTTTCATTAATAGGTAAACAAAAACAAAAAAAGCTTATTTACCGTATTGACAGTTCCAAATACGAGTATAAGGTTTTGTGTAACTTTCAAATATAAGGTTTCAATTTTAATGTTGTATAATAATCTTGCTAACCATACGTACTAAACTTTCGATTTGGACATAACTGGTGTAAATCAGGGAGATATAAATTATCCAGCATTTTACCCCTTTTAACATATACCATTGTTAAATATGATAAGAATGAAAAATACTAAATTATCAATTTGTGTCATTTGCAGATAGACCACTGCGTGATGACTTATTCCCTTTACAGAATCCCTACTACAAGTGTGGTCTGGATTATAAGATTATAGATCACATGTTTTTCAGCTGACCTTCACATAATAGATTTAACTTACTGTCATACCTTTGCCACGTCCAATGAACGTAGCGTTTCATCTTTCTTCGAAAAACTTTTCCTCTCGATTGCAAAAACTTGAATCAGTAGAAGCTTTAAATCAACTAAAAAAAATTCTTACACACATTTCATTCATTTTATTGGACTTCTGATTTGATATATGGTTTTAACAATGAGGACACAAATCTGATGACAAAAAATCGAATCATTCACATCAGGTCGAATTAATCTCAAGAATAGACCTTCCTAAGATCATCCTTCTAATTATTTTAAATCTTTTCCTTCTAGGCAGAGACTGATATCTAAATTAAGTATGGAGAAATTATTATATTGATCTATTCATCAGCCACTTAACTAAATAAAGAAAGTCACAACTCAGAGAGAGTTACTAACAATGTTACCATTTAACAACATCGATAATGGGTAACACTATCTAACGATGGTCTCTCACTTGTTTACATAACAAATGTTTGTGGTCCTGATAACCTGTTTATATTACAATGATGATCTCTGTAGCCTTGTTATAGAACTTCTGATTTCTATTTGTAGAATTTGGGTTCAGTAAGGTCATAATTTACAAAGCATGTTTAAAGCCAGTTGTGATTTATGGAATAGAGTCTAGAGCAGATACAACAAAAACAAAAAATATGCTCAAAACAAGTAAATTAAAACCCTCAGAGTTATTGCTGGTAAACTACTAAAAGATAATGTGAGAAAGAGTATATTGTGAGATGGGGTAGATACCGAAGAAGACACTGGCGTAGTCGTGAGGAGAAGATGGATAATACAAGAGTTCCTTAATCACAAGTTTATCTTTAGAAAAAAAATAAGATAAATTCAGGTCCCCGACGGTGATGAAACAAATGCAATTCTAGACTTTAAATCAAATGCAGACTATTTATTGTCGTTTTCATTGATTGTAAGAAAAAAATATAATTGCAAGTAGATTAAATTGTAAAAAAACCGCTTTTATTGTATTGTATTACAATTTTGTTTTATACAGTACAATTTTATGGGTTTATTGCGATGAGGCAATCTTTTTCAATCGACCAGAAAAATATTAAAAAACCTCCAGGTGTAAATAATACTATGAACCTTTTTTATGTGTATCTATCTATCAATGAGAATCAAACTCACAAACTGGAATTTAGAATACAGGCGTCCTTTCAACTACGATAAATTACTCTTCTTCTTCATCGCGCACTCATTGCTGAGCATTGTGGTCATCTCCCATCTTAAGAACCTGGTGCGCCACCTGTCTCTGTCGTTTCTGGTCCTGGATAATGTCGAATGCAATGATCAAAGAAAATCCTGCCTATATTGCTTTATTTGGTCCTTCCATCTTATAGTGTGCATTTCTCTTGCTCGCTTTCCCTCCACTGTCCCTGTGATCATCAGTTTCTACAAATTCTCGTTATTCGTAGTGGCAAAAATATCTTTAGATGAAGGAAGTTTTCAATAATTATTAAATTTTTACTGAAATTTTCAAATGGATAATTGAATTTTGAGGTCTTATAAGACACTTTAAATTGAGAAGGAAAGAAGACTTTTAAAACATGGCTAACTTTTAAAAATACTTTTGTTCTGCAAAAAAAAATTTCTAACTTGAAGGATTGCCAAAATGGCCAAAGAAATATTTTAGCAACTTATTTCCAATGAAAAAATATTAATAACTCATGTTATTACGTAGTTTCAGATCAAGTTGGTTTTACTTATGAAAAACTTTTGATAAATTGCCAACGAGTATATTATGCTACAAAATCGGCCAGAGTATTAGAATCATATCTGAAAATATTCTAACTATAGATATCTAAATAGTATGAATTACTTTCATAAAACTCCTTTTTTTTAGTCTGGTCTGTTCCCAGATCGAGTTCACCCGATTCCTGACTATGATTCCAGTCACTGTTAAAAATTTTGACTCCTCAGATCAGACCGTATTTTTTTGTTACTAAAATGTATGAAACCGACTCAATTGCTTCCATTTATGATACGAATAAGAGATTTTCTACCCTTTAAATGGTTCATATTATACGCTCAACTGACTTTTCGTCTTCGGGAGACATTTCAGTATTAGGATTGTCAATAGGTGGGCCATATGTGGTATTCTGTTGTTCACCATACTTTTCTCTTCCGTTATTTTCTTTTTTGTTCTCTGCACATGACAACATCCGTCGGTAATTTTAAGGATTGGACATTTCTGTTCATAATATTTATAGGTTCTCCGCATGTGCAATTAGTAATTTATGTAAATAATATTTATATATCTCAACTCTCCGCACATGACAACATCCCTCGGTAATAATTTAAAGGATTGGATATTTATGTGAATAAAATTTATATGTCTTAGTTCTCTGCACGTGAAATTGATCATTTCTGTAAATAATATTTATAGGTTCTCCGCATGTGGAAATGGTAATTTTTGTAAATAATATTTACATGTCTTAGTTATTTGCAAACGATAACATCTCTCGGTAAGTTTAAGGATTGGTAATTTCTGAAAATAATATTTTTATATCCAATTTGCTACTCCGAGGAAAAGAAATAAACTTTCTCCAATTTTCGTAAAAAATTGGTAACCTTAATCTTAAAAGTCCCTCTGTATTGCCCGAGTATGAATTATTATGATGTTGGTTATTATCATTAATTTATATTACTTTCCTATCTGTCCGTGGTATATGACCTAGTATCACTATTTTCATTATTCTATGTACATGGTTATACATGGTTCATTTTACGGGTTTATTGCTGTACAGCAATGTCTTCCAGTCATCCAGCCCATGCTGGAAAAATTAAACTGTTCTAATCCATGGCAGATTTTACAAAAATAATGTCCATACAAAAAAGTGGAATAAACAGTGTTTGATAAAAATAAACTACAATGTCTATAAACCTCCATAACTTTAATGCCTTAACTATACACAACAAAATAATGTCCATTTAAATTAAATTAAAAACACAAACAAATTACCAATATTTTAATAATAATGGTAGAAGTAAAGAATGAAAGGATCCTGAGTAATGTAATATTTTTTCAATTTTCTCGTAAAAGTAAATACGGAAGGTCTACATCTGATAAATCTTGGAAGTTCGTTCCAAAGCTACGTCGAATGAACTGCAAATGAAGATGTGTAAAATAAAGTGGTGTGTTGGTAATCAAAGAAGATTGTTATCATCTGATCGAAGATAACATTAGTGTTTTGAAAGATACTGTAATTTTTTGCGAAGATTTGAAGGAGAATTGGGATTATTAGGCACAAAATATCGACAGAACGTAAAGGTTTCTTCACTCCCTGATTTTAAGCCATTCAAGTCTGTTCTGAAACCTTTTGTCGGTGCTACCACTACTATCCTTTTCCCATTCCGATGTAGTCCCAGTAGAGAAGTGGCTCCCCCGGGGACAGATCTTTTATTATACAAAATACGTCATAATTAAGAGACACTAATTCAATGTCGTTTTGGTAAAGAGGTACAAGTCACCAATTACTTATTTGTCAGTTTGAAGTTTTGCAACACTTGTGTTTCTGAAATACAGACCTCAGGTAAATTTTAAAGGTAAACTTTGAATACATAAATTATTTATGTATTCAAAGTTTACCTTTAAAATTTACCTGAGGTCTGTATTTCAGGAATACAAGTGTTGCAAAACTTCTAGCTGGCAAATAAGTAATTGATGACTTGTACCTCTTTACCAAAACGCCATTGAATTATTTCCTAAAGACAACGTGGGTGGAGGTGGGACAATTGTATATTCCTATTAAAAAAATTAATATTGATGAAAATCCTCATTTTATTTATAACACACCAATTTGAAAATCACGTATTTTATTGGAAAGTATGCACATTAGAGTATTTGTTATTCTCCGTATTTATTTATTATCAAATCAAATAATTATTATGAAGAAACAATCTTTAAAAAAACATAAAAAAATAACCAGAGTGAAGTAATTTCAATGGAGCTTCAATTAAAGTCCTAAATTATAATCTAAAATCAAAATAAAATTGTAAAAAGGATGCGAGAACTATTTATAAAATGTTGTATGTTTTGTTCATAAATTTTAAATCTTCTGATTACCAAACTTTGTGTCAATTAAAAAATACTCTTATGGTCTAATTGGTAATACGATTGGCTTCCATCCAAGGGTTTCGAGTTCGATTTCTGATGATAAATTAAAATAAAAGTTTTTAAATCTATCTTCAGACTTTGTTTGGTATCTTTCCCTCTCCATGTGCGATGGTATTCCAAATTAAACGATAATAAACGTTTCTACCTCAGTTTAAAAAAATACATCACGACAAACACAATGTTATCTTCCGGTCATGCATTTTAACATCTCGCTATCAACAATTAGGATATATTAAGGAATATCATAAATAAAAAATAATACCACCATGAACGTTTTTAATAAGTAAATTGTATAGAAGATGCGAAAAAAAAGCGCTGAGAATGAGTTTTGAGAAACCCAATGTCACGGTGATAGAAAAGTGTAAAATGAAAAGTAAATGCGATACACGGGTGAGCTATGAAAGATCAGAGTAAGTAAACAATTCAGCTATTTTGTTAGCATTTTCTCAGAGGATGGAAAAGTTACAAGAGATGTCAAACGGCAAGTAACGACATATGAAGTGGAACTTAAAAGTATATTCTCGGATCGGACAGTATCAAAGTCTGCTAAGATGGTAATCTAACAGTATTCTTATTTAACTTTGGTTTACGGAAGTGAAACATGGACGTGGAAAAATCTGAAAGGAATATAACAGCTTCTCCCAGTATTTTTCCTACAGAAAGATAGTTGCGGAAATGCGAGCCCTGGGAAGAATACTTGTGGGAGACTATTTAAGTTTAAAGAATAGATATGACCAAAGTCATAAGTATCCTAAATACTCTCGAACACTAGGCGGAAAAAGTGCCTGTGTCATTCGAGGGGAGTAGCACAGCGCGCGGTTCGAACCGACAACCTTCCACACAGAAGTCCAGCACGTTACCGCGCGGCCATG
Source organism: Odontocerum albicorne (assembly GCA_949825065.1). Classification (NCBI taxonomy): domain Eukaryota; kingdom Metazoa; phylum Arthropoda; class Insecta; order Trichoptera; family Odontoceridae; genus Odontocerum; species Odontocerum albicorne. Next base: position 22,558,813 of record OX463849.1, on the reverse strand, counting down.
CACACAATGTATGGAGAATATGAACTTAAAGTTGTTGTACTTTGTAAGATGAAAAAGATCATTCTGAGATGGTTTGGGCATGTATATTGAATAAATGAAGAAAGACTAAGAAAAGAAATAAACAGTGCAAATGTGAGTGGAAGGCGTGAAATATGAATATCTCGGACAGTTTGATTGGATCAAGTCAATGGTGTTTTGAAATAAAGAAATGTAAAAAGTCAAATAAATTACATGAGTTGTATAAGGTGTAGGAAAGTCTAAAGCTTTCTCTTTTCTACCTACCCTGACAATCCAGATGAACTCCAACGAGACTGAGGCTCCCTTTTTTGGTTAGCATTGGGAATCGAACCCGAAACTCTCAGTTGTAAGTCAATTTTCTTACTAACTAGACCACGGAGATCACTTAGTTAGAAAGATTTTGTACTAATTATTAGTTGATGAATTATTAGAAAGTTAGAGAAACGTTAAATTAATAAAATTATGAAAATAATTTCAACACGAATTATTTAAGTTCTTACCTGTTACTGAACAGTGTTCATAACAAATTAATTCTCAAAACTACTTAAATACATCAATTTATTGGTTTATCATACGTAATTATGTCCTTTGCCTTCGTTTACCCACTTTATTCGAGTCATAACCGAAATAAATCTTTTTACTTAACCAATTTTCATCCAGTGTATCCCCAAATCGAATGGTATATTCCAGCCTATTATGATTTTACAGAGTAAGGACTATGTCCTTTCTCTACGCAGGCTTGAGTAATCCACTAATATAGCCAGTTATATCTTATGGTCTAACAAGGCTTATATAGAGTTATGTCCTCTAGTTAAATCCTGTTAAACGTCCTTAATAATTCTTTTGAGTAATCAATCAAACGAGCTTTTGTGGCCAACTCCTTCAGTGTATCAAAAGCTTTGGAATGGGTTCTAAAAAAAATATCTAAAATTGTTTATGTATTTCTTTATTGCTTTAATTGTTGTTTTGAAGTAAAGCTTAGACTTGGCGCATGACGGATAAAAGTAAGATTAATGATATGGACCTCGGAAATTTAGTGGAAAGTCAATGTATGAAATAACGAAGAATGAAAATATTTTAAATGAATGCATGAATAAAAAGATGTTTAAGTAAGATGAAGAAAAAAATTTAGGATGGTTTGAACATGTGAAAAGAATGAACGAAACAATGACTAAGCGAGTATACTAGCAAAAATGCAAGATTTGCGTGCAAAAGATAGACTAAAGAAAGCGTAGCCGGATCAAATGAACCAGAATTGGAAAGAAGCTGAAGTGAAAGATGTAAATAATTGAAGATTTTGCATGACGCGATATATGAATGTGGGGGAGGCTTAAGTTGTATGCATGTATATATTGGAAAAAACAAAATAAAAATGTGGAGTATATTAAAATCAAAATCATTCAATGATGAAATATTTATTGTGCAAACCTCTTCTTGTGCAATGCCCCTTTCCTTAAACTTTTTGTGGTTTGGTGTCATTTTTATTAATACTAATAAATATGTGATCCTTTAACCTGTTCACCGCGTTAAAAATCAAATTCCACGAATCCTGTGCGCGGCACAATTTCAGCGTTTTTTAATTTCTAAGTTTAAACACATATTTTGTTTAGAACCACTGATATTTGATTACAACACCAAGTAAACATGACACTTAAGTAATTTTCTGATAATAAATAATAGTCATTACTCTTAAGGAGACTCATTAAATAAAGGAGATAAACTTAACATTACGTAAAATAAACAAAGGAATGCTACGATCAAATCAATGCTTCATGACACTCACCCAATCAAATGCATATAGCACTAGTAATGTTTATTTACGTAAGAGAGACTTAGTAATGTTTATTTACGTAAGAGAGACTCATCGCAGGACTCGATCCGCGAGACAGGTCGTTAATGCTGGAAATATTGAGAAACCAAAAAAATTTGGCGCTCTGTTTATTCAACAATATCTCATAAACTAATATATTATTTGACAAGGTTTTCAGAGATGTCGCTAGAATAAAGATTATTTTAAATTTTAGTTCAATTTTTATTCCGGTTTTGTGTCATTTTTTTAAAGTATTTGTGATTTGAAACTTGGATTGTCGTCAGATCACAGGCGTTTGTGCTCCCCGCGGGGAAAGAGTTAAGAAATAGATGTTTCTAATTTAAATACTCTTTTTATAAAATATACTATATAATGGTATTATGGTGGAATTTTTTATACTTATGGTTTTTATTTTTTATACTCCTTTATTATATACTCGTACTTATGATTTATGTATTGTATTTGATATATGTTACGTTTAATTATTTTGTTTCGTTTTTATTTTTTGTTTTATGTGGACTTCCTACCTACCTAATACGAGCATATACCTAGTTAGGTAGGAGAGCATTTTGCACATATTATTGTAAAAATAAAATATAAATAAAGAAAAAAATAAGTAATAGACAGTTTATTTAAACTGTGACTTATATTATGCTTATATCGCTAGACGATTAACCATGAGGATTTCCACTGGATAGTTTAAACGTTTTTTGTAAAGTTTCTGAACTGTTATAAAATTATTATGTTATAAAACGGTGCTTAAAGACAAACAAAAGAAAAATGTGTATATGTATTCTCGAAAATGAAAAAACATTCCTCCAACAAACCGCATAAAACATTACAATACCGCCTCGACTCATTAACAGACCGCTTGATGTTAAAACAATAAAATCTTCTCTCGTGACTATTATTGATTCAATACTATATCACGGCATTAATAAAAAGAAACAGTTTAAGTTTATAATTGAATTATCACGGCGTAGATCTGATTTTATTAAAAAAAGGTAAAATCAGAACTATCTAAATCACAAAAGACATCTGGTGTTACAAATCAAAGCTATCTCAATTATTATCAACAATAACGTGACATTTGGATGATATCTGTTTTAAGATTATTTTTTTCACTTCCGACATACTTCACAGCGTTTTTGATACATCTGAGTAATAATTATTAAAATGAATTAAATAATTTTCGTTTTCTATACCAAAATCTGTTAAGCCAACTTTGATGTATTAAATTGGAACATGGATGTATCGGACGTGTGCGATCTCCCTTGTACGTATGAATGTGGTACAAGGGAAATGATAAACGCGGTGTATGCATAAACACCTCTGTATGTGAGATAAACACTTATGTGCTGTGTATTTGTAGAATGAAATATGTGTAGAGCTATAAGGGTACATAAACTGAAACCCTTGCCCTTATAGACTCGATTCTGTAAATGTATAAACACTTATGTGCTGTGTATTTGTACCTGTAAAATGCTATGTTCATGTTAAACATTATATTTGTATGTCATTATGTCATGTAGATCTGTATTACTAAATGGTATATGTGAAATGCTTATTATGCACGTAAATTTCTGTTATTAATTCTGTATGTAAATGATAATTCTGTTATTAATATGTAATATGTAAAGATCGCAAATATTCCTTCAGAAAAGAAGGAATATTTTCTATCTGTTTGGATCCGGTTGCGTTCGCGACCGTAATGTAACCATCTGTGTACTGCCTGATATGAACGGGGACCGCCACAGTAACTCCCTGACCAGACGTCCTAAGCGGGCCGAAAAACCCGCAAGGTGCGGGACGCGAAGGCTTACTGTGACGGGTAAACCGGTCATATAGGGCGCCAAACGGTACCAAAATATACTTCTCTTCAATCGTCTGACTTCGTTTCATTTCTTCGACCCTTCTCCAAGATCTACAGAGGAATCTCTACTCTACACATTGACTTCGCTGTATTTCTTCATTTCGCCGGAGTTATCGCCCCGAGTCCGTCCCTGGCATCGGTCTGAATACGCCGGAAACAAGCTCCGCTCACCAGTTCAGAGCCGCATTCGACGCAAGAATATTTCGCCGAAAATTAATTAATTAATTTTTGGTGATTTAAACTTGACTTCGCGAATTGGATTCTTCGCGCGCTGCAGCAACCATCCAACCTATCTACAGTCTTTGTACCTGTCTGGTACAAAGTGGTCCTTCGGAGCCGGATCTGCTGCATCCTCGAGAATCATCATCGTGAGAAGCGACCAACGTGGAGCATCGTCATCGATTACGGAGAGCATCATCGTCACAGCTGTTGTTGACTAAGCATTGTCAACAATTGAGTGTGGGTGATCATCACTATCTGTTGCTGACCAGCAGTGTCACCAGTGAGTGTGGATCATCATCACCAGCTGTGGTTGACCAAGCATTGTCACCAGTTGAGTGTGGGTGATCATCACTATCTGTTGTTGACCAGCCGTGTCACCAGTGAGTGGATCATCATCACCAGCTGTCGTTGGCTTGCATTGTCACCAGTTGAGTGTGGGTGATCATCACTATCTGTTGCTGACCAGCAGTGTCACCAGTGAGTGTGGATCATCATCACCAGCTGTGGTTGACCAAGCATTGTCACCAGTTGAGTGTGGGTGATCATCACTATCTGTTGTTGACCAGCCGTGTCACCAGTGAGTGGATCATCATCACCAGCTGTCGTTGGCTTGCATTGTCACCAGTTGAGTGTGGGTGATCATCACTATCTGTTGTTGACCAGCAGTGTCACCAGTGAGTGTGGATCATCGTCACCAGCTGTGGTTGACTAAGCATTGTCACCAGTTGAGTGTGGGTGATCATCACTATCTGTTGTTGACCAGCCGTGTCACCAGTGAGTGGATCATCATCACCAGCTGTCGTTGGCTTGCATTGTCACCAGTTGAGTGTGGGTGATCATCACTATCTGTTGTTGACCAGCCGTGTCACCAGTGAGTGGATCATCATCACCAGCTGTCGTTGGCTTGCATTGTCACCAGTTGAGTGTGGGTGATCATCACTATCTGTTGTTGACCAGCAGTGTCACCAGTGAGTGTGGATCATCGTCACCAGCTGTGGTTGACTAAGTATTGTCACCAGTTGAGTGTAGGTGATCATCACTATCTGTCGTTGACCAGCAGTGTCACCAGTGAGTGGATCATCGTCACCAGCTGTTGAGCATCGTCGTCTTCAGCCACTGACGCAATCATGCCTTCTCTGCGTTCCGGAAAGGCTCCCGCTAAGGAAGCGAGAGCAGAGAGCGACCATACCTCAGATGCCGACTCGGTGACCTCTTCGCGTTCACGCGCTGACACAGAGGACACGATCCGGAGGCTACGGGAGGAGGTTCGCGCTGAGAAGCGAAAATCAGCCTCATTGAGGAGGAAGCTGCAGCGAGCAACTGCAACAGCTGAAGCCGTTCCGGGACCATCGGCGGAACACGTCCCCGATGACGTTCCGGTAGCTGACCCCAGGCGACTCACCGAGGAGTGGGTAGAGAAACAGCAAGACCCCATGGCACAGATGGCAGCTATGATGAAGGAGCTCATCCAATCCTCACGGGGTGACGGGAGCCCGAGGGCGCCAGCCAGCGAAGATGGTGCAAGAATGACCGCTCTCATCGCACGCCAGACTGGAGCCAAGGACCTGCCCGCTTTCTCTGGGGAACCCCTCGAGTGGCCTGCATTCAAGGCACAGTACGACCAGTCCACAGAGTTGTGTGGACTAGCCGAAGCTGAGAACCTTCTTCGGCTGCAGCGTGCCCTGAAGGGGCGCGCACGAGATTTGGTGTCCGCACTGTTGGTGGACCCGAGGAGTGTGGGGGAGATCATCCGCACATTGGAGATGCGCTTTGGCCACCCGGAGGCGATCGTAGCCACGATGCTGGACAGAGTGCGGCGACTGCCACGCCTGACCGACAGCAACTCCATGGAAGCCCTCGTGGAGTTCGCCATAGCGATTCGCAACGTCGTCGCTACGATCAAAGGTGTGGAAGGGGACTACCTCACGTCACCGCAACTCCTGACGGAGATGGCGACCAAGTTGCCCTTGGCCATCCAAGCCATGTGGGTCCAGTCGCGGATCAGACAGCCGAAAGCCACCGTGGACGACCTGGCCACCTGGCTGATGGAATTAGGCAACGCGGCCACCCATGCCGGAACAATAGACACACGGCTGTCCTCGAGAACGCAGAAACCACCGAGGCGGGACGGCCAAGTGATGCTACAGTCGGCAGAGAGGCTCGACGACAAGTGCCCGCTGTGTGAAGATGGTCACACGCTGACGACGTGTCCAGTGTACCGGGGCAAGAGTATTGAAGCGCGCTGGGAGTGGTTGAAGAGGACCGCCGGACTCTGCTTCAACTGCCTGGAGTCCACACATCGAGCCCCCGAGTGCAGGCAGCGGAAATGCGGCGTCGACCAGTGCAGAAAATCACACCACCGTACGCTGCATCGCAAAGCCGCGAGAGCCAGCACAACTCCAAAAGCCACAGTGGCCCACGTGCGCATGGTCACCCAATCGCCAGTGCTTATGAAGGTAGTGCCAGTGACTGTGTCCGGACCAAAGGGGCAAGTGAACGTGCACGCGCTGCTGGATGAAGGATCTTCAGTGACCCTGATTGACGCGACCGTTGCCACCGAGGTGGGAGCCGAGGGTCCCGTTTGCGGCCTACGCATACAAGGCGCAAACCGGATGTGCTCGGCAGACAAGGCGTCGCGCCATATCAGGGTCCAAGTGAGCGGTAAGGGAGGGGTGTACGTCGTGTCGGGTTACACCATGCGGAAACTGGACCTCCCCCCGCAACTAGTGAGAACTTCGGAAGCCGGCGGAAAGCGCTTAGAGGAAGTCAAACCCTTGGTACTGATAGGGCAGGACAACGTTCACCTCATAGTGTCACGGGAGGTGCTCGAGGCAAGCAAGGGTCGCGTCGCCTCACGCACCGCGCTAGGGTGGATCACCCATGGAGGACACGCTTCGCCCACCGCAGCAAATACGGTGGCAGTGAGCCACGCCATTGAGGAGGACTCGCGCCTGAGTGCTATGCTCAGAATCCACTTCGCTGTCGATGCCTTGGGAGTCACCGCAACTGTCCGGGTGAACAAGGATCTGCAGCGAGCGGAAGAGCTTATGGCGGCGACGACTCGTCCTTTACCCACTGGACAATGGGAGACAGGCCTCCTGTGGAAGGAGGACCCCGTGTGGCTGCCCGACAACAGACAGTGCGCCGAGAACCGGTTGATAAGCCTAGAGAGGAAACTGAGACGTGACTCAAAACTCTCAGAGGCTTATCACGCCAAGATGAGGGACCTCATCGCGAAGGGGTACGCGCGCGAAGTTGCCCGAGACGAGATGGCGGCATCGTCAGCACGACGATGGTACCTGCCACACTTTGCGGTGGTGAACCCGCACAAACCAGGGAAGGTGCGAGTGGTTTTTGACGCAGCCAGCCGCTGCCGAGGCACAGCATTGAACGACCACTTGCTGACCGGCCCTGATCTACTGACGTCCCTGATGGGCAACATCATCCGGTTCCGGGAGGGGAAGATTGCGATTGCGGCGGACATAAAGGAGATGTTCCTCCGCATCAAAATCAGGAAGGCCGACCAGACTTCACAATGGTTTTTGTGGAGGCCCTCGGAACACGGGGACGTCAAGACGTACGTGCTCACCTCCATGATGTTCGGTGCAAAGTGCTCACCCAGCAGCGCCCAGTACGTCCGAAACCGGGTGGCCGACGCCAGCAGGAAAGAGTTTCCAGCCGCAGCCGAAGCCGTCACCCGGAAGTTCTACATGGACGATTATCTGGACGCAGTCGACAGACCCGCGGACGCCGTGACCTTGGTTAAGGAGGTCACCGCGGTCCTGCAAAGAGGCGGGTTCGAGCTGACGAACTGGGCGTCAAACGAGCCCCGAGTAATCGCGGCAATACCGCGAGAGAAACGGGCCGGGGGACCAGTAGAGCTACTCGGTGGAGGCGCGCAGACAGAGCGGATTCTGGGGGTCACATGGGACCCGCGAGCAGACCAGTTCATCTTCAAGTTGGCGGACCTGAAGGAAGAAGGAGGTCCTCGACCTACCAAACGACAGCTGCTGAGCACGGTGATGCGAATCTTCGACCCAATGGGGTTCATATCTTGCCTAACGATCAGGGCTAAGATATTGCTCCAGACGGTGTGGCGCTCAGCGGTAGGGTGGGACGAGCTTCTTCCAGATGAAACCAACGAGAAGTGGCAGGAAGGCCTACGGCTGCTCAAGATGGCGGACGCCCGCATACCGAGGTGCTGCCTGCAGAGTAGGAGCAGCCAGGTGACGCTGCATATGTTTTGCGATGCGTCAGAACTGGCATGCTGCGCGGTGGCCTACGTGGTGGAAAGCCAAGGCGACAGCAAGCGCGTGTCGTTCCTGGCGAGCAAGAGTAGGGTGGCTCCGCTGAAGCCACTCTCAATACCGCGGCTGGAACTACAAGCAGCCCTGATAGCTGCAAGACTGGCAGCCACCATCAAGAAAGAGTGCACGGCAGCCATAGAGCGAGTCGTGTTTTGGACGGACTCGACGACCGTGCTGTGCTGGATCCGGACGGACCCCCGCACGTACTCAGCCTTCGTCGCCAACAGATTGGGGGAGATTGACGAGCTGTCGGCGGCACGAGACTGGAGGTGGGTGCCCTCGAAGCTAAACCCAGCCGACTTGGGAACGCGAGATGGAGAGGCGCCAGATCTGTCACCAGCGGGGACCTGGTTCCGGGGTCCAGCCTTCATTGCAGGACCGGACGACGGTTGGCCCGTGGAGAGGTCGCGGCCGCAGCCGGACCACGACACATTGGAAGTGCGAGCGAAGTGCGTGGGTGTCACCAGCACCGCCGACGAGGCGTTGCCGCAGCTGGAACGGTTCTCCAACTGGAACCGATTGATACGGACCACCGCGTGGGTGCGAAGGTTCGTGTCGCGGTGCCGCCGTCCTGGAGAACGAGAAACCGGCGGCACGCTAACGGTAGAAGAAGTGCGAGCGGCGGAAATTCAGTGGACGGAGCGGGCGCAGCAGGAAGCCTTCGGCGCCGACCTAGAAGCCTTGGGTGAAAGCCCCGCCCCGGGAAGCAGGCTGCAAGGGTTGACGCCCTGGCTGGACGAGGATGGAGTGCTGCGGATGGGCACCCGCCTGATGGCTCTGAAAGGCCCATCCACGAGTGTGAGTGCGCCAGTGATACTGGACGGCGCTCACCCCTACACGAGGCTGCTGATGCGACACCATCATGAGAAGGCGGGCCATCCTAGCACGGAGAAGACCGCTGCAGAGCTCCAAAGCGCGTTCTTTATCCTGCGGCTTCGCACAGCCCTTAGAGGACTGGTACACCAATGCCAGGGCTGCCGCATTCGGAGGATGCGTGTGCAGCCTCCGCTCATGGGACAGCTGCCGGAGGCGCGCCTGGACCACCACGTGCGCCCCTTTACAAATTGCGGGCTGGACTTCTTCGGACAGATGCAAGTGACAGTGGGCCGACGGCGGGAGAAAAGGTATGGCGCACTGTTCACGTGCTTGACCACGCGCGCCGTGCACCTGGAACTGGCGACATCCCTCAGCAGCGATGCGGCCATCATGGCCATTCGTCGCATGTCGGCACGAAGAGGGCACCCGGCCGTCATATATTCGGACAACGGGACCAACTTCCGCGGGGCCGACAGGGAAATGAAGGAGGCCATAATGGCCCTCCAGAATGACGCGGCAGTCAGGGACAAGATGGCGACACAGCAGACGGAGTGGCGCTTTATACCCCCCACGGCACCGCACATGGGGGGAGCATGGGAGCGATTGGTGCGCTCAGTGAAGGGAGCACTGAACGCCATACTGAAGGAGCGAGCGCCCCGTGAGGAGACCCTTCTGACGGCCCTGGCTGAAGCAGAGCACGTGGTGAACAGCCGCCCCCTCACGCACGTCTCCATCGACCCCAGGGATGAGTCGCCGCTCACTCCGAACCATTTCCTCATCGGATCCGCCGGAGGGCGACCGCACCTGGCGCTCTATGGCAAAGACGAGGAGGAAATCTGCCTGAGGAAGCAGTGGAGAATCGCGCAGCAGTTAGCCGACATGTTTTGGAGACGGTGGCTGCGCGAATATCTACCCACCATCGCTCAGCGGCAGAAATGGCGAGAGTCGGCGCGCCCTATCCAAAAAGGGGAAGTGGTGGTCGTAGCGGACAGTGCACTTCCGAGGAACGAGTGGCCTCTAGGGCGAGTGCTGGACACGATGCCCGGGAAGGATGGACAGGTCCGTGCAGTACGCGTACAGACCGCAGCAGGAGTCTACACGCGACCCAGTGTGAAAATACTCGTGTTTCCCCCCGAACAGTGACGCGCACGTCCTCCCCGACTTAAGATTTTCCGCTACACTGCGAAAAATCGGGGGGAGTGTATCGGACGTGTGCGATCTCCCTTGTACGTATGAATGTGGTACAAGGGAAATGATAAACGCGGTGTATGCATAAACACCTCTGTATGTGAGATAAACACTTATGTGCTGTGTATTTGTAGAATGAAATATGTGTAGAGCTATAAGGGTACATAAACTGAAACCCTTGCCCTTATAGACTCGATTCTGTAAATGTATAAACACTTATGTGCTGTGTATTTGTACCTGTAAAATGCTATGTTCATGTTAAACATTATATTTGTATGTCATTATGTCATGTAGATCTGTATTACTAAATGGTATATGTGAAATGCTTATTATGCACGTAAATTTCTGTTATTAATTCTGTATGTAAATGATAATTCTGTTATTAATATGTAATATGTAAAGATCGCAAATATTCCTTCAGAAAAGAAGGAATATTTTCTATCTGTTTGGATCCGGTTGCGTTCGCGACCGTAATGTAACCATCTGTGTACTGCCTGATATGAACGGGGACCGCCACAGTAACTCCCTGACCAGACGTCCTAAGCGGGCCGAAAAACCCGCAAGGTGCGGGACGCGAAGGCTTACTGTGACGGGTAAACCGGTCATATAGGGCGCCAAACGGTACCAAAATATACTTCTCTTCAATCGTCTGACTTCGTTTCATTTCTTCGACCCTTCTCCAAGATCTACAGAGGAATCTCTACTCTACACATTGACTTCGCTGTATTTCTTCATTTCGCCGGAGTTATCGCCCCGAGTCCCCCGTCCCTGGCATCGGTCTGAATACGCCGGAAACAAGCTCCGCTCACCAGTTCAGAGCCGCATTCGACGCAAGAATATTTCGCCGAAAATTAATTAATTAATTTTTGGTGATTTAAACTTGACTTCGCGAATTGGATTCTTCGCGCGCTGCAGCAACCATCCAACCTATCTACAGTCTTTGTACCTGTCTGGTACAATGGACGTAGATCTAGATAATGACACATTATAAAAGATATTGTACCAAATCAGGTACACTCATGGAATAACTTACGAATACGTCACAAAACATCTAACAGAAATTAATTGTTGATACTGTATATTTTGTAATCGATTCTGAGTTGTCATTTATAAATTCAAAGTACTACTCGTATTATTAAAATAACACGTATGTATAGTATCATTGTATTACACACTTATTGAGTATGGCACAACCAACTACAAAAAGATTCAAAAGATCTTAAATAAAAAACCTGATTGGAATCCCTTTTTTTTTAATCTTTGAATCGAACTCCCAACCCCCAGGAAGGAAGACTGGTATCATACTAACTATAATCAGGCATTCGACTACTAAAAAATGCACAACATTTAAAAAGTGCTCTCCTGTTTGTCTTATTTTAGGTTTATTCTGCTGTCAAGGACCACCTACAATATTCATTAAAAGAAACATTATTTTTCGGTTATCCGGAAAATAATTTCGTATTTTTATCATGTTCTTGTTTTTTGTAGCCACAAGGTAGTAAAAAATAATGGTTTTAATCTACATATTTAAGGTAATTACTTCTTCGAATAGTTCAAGTGATTTAAGTCAATGTTTTATCTGTTTAAAAATTAAGATAACCAAATTTCCCAAAACATAAAATTGAAAAGTCTGATGATCAAACCAACAGTCAAATTTCAGTCAAATTCAAACGAAAAATTGCACCAAATGCTCGTATATGGTGATATCCGATATTTACAATTTCTTTGTAATCTTGCGTGTCATTAAAAGTTGATTATTCTCGATCAAAGTCTTGATTTGGTCGTCATCAGTGCTAGTTTGCCTTTCAAAACACATACTTTTAGTGTCGTACCCCCGTCACAGATTTTTAAACTACTTTTGAAAACGCACGATCGCTTAACATACTGCATTGTCAGCTGTGAACATTTTTTTTATTAATGAGGCCTTTTTCCTTTGCGGTAGTATTTATAAAAGCAGCAAAAACCGACGTGGCGTAAAATAGTCAACATCTTCGAGTTAAAGATATAGGTGACATTTCCAGCTTTAGAAAGCATTTAAAGCCAACCCTTTCTGTACTGTTCCATAAACACATTACACTACACTCAACCTAAAGCCGAATGTCACTATTACATACCGAAAAATCTACAAAGACTTTTTTAGTAGTTCGTCTTGCCTTGGTAAGTTTTATCTGGTTTTCTAACCAAATATATTTTACTGAACGCTGCCACTTTTTCCTATCCTTACACTCAATTTATAAACATATTTATTTTGTAATATTTTTAATCTGTCAATCTGTGGGTTCGTATTCCAAGTTAGAGCGCCCTTGAAGAGAGTTTGCTCACTAAACGGAGCGATATAAATTGTCATTTTATAATTATTATTACCAAAACAGCTTATTTTGTTGCATCTTCAAAATGACGCCAACAAACCGGTCATGCAATGCGGTATGTGGATAAACAATGGCGGATAAAGTAAAACAATTATCTTTCATAGCAATATACATTCAGGACATTTATAATTAAATTTGCAACGAAAAAGTTCGTAACGACATCTACCCGAGAAAAACAACTGTCAAGATAAACCAACATTTATTTAAAAAACATTTATTTTATTATTAGGATGGGTCCAAAAAAATATTGACTTACACATTAAAAAAGAAATTATCTAAAAAATCGATTTTTCAGTGTGGAATACATTTATTTTAACGACGGAAATAATAATCTTTTATGATCACATTAAAAGTCGTAGTTATTTCTTCACAATGTGCAGTTTTCTAGCAATTTGTTTATTTATTTCTTAAATATAAAAAGCATTTATTATTGGCTACCGTCGGCATAATCTACCATTCCCAAGGATTTATTATTTTAACATTACCTTGGCCACGATCCAAAATTTACTATTGATTTATTTTATTGTACATAATATTTTTTCTTAGAATTTTTGTCTTTAAGTTCATTAACCTAATATCGGAAACGGTGATAAATAAATTTTCACGGTGAGTGATTTCATCTGCATTGAAAATTCTACACCCTTTTATTAAACATGAATTATGGGAAAACTGTATAAAAATTGTGCCAAATTATTTTTATGTTTTGTTAAATAAGAACATTTTCGTGTATTTTTGTTCGGTAGATATACTGAAAAATTATAAATAAAAAAATTGTCCTGAATAACATTTGTGTATGTATAATTTCCATATTATTAATAATAAGACCTCCATGGCATAGTTGGTAAGACGCCCTTATTCCAACTTCCTGTTTGTTCTCGATTTCAGGATAGAGGCGTCCAGTCTTTTTTCCACTTAAGGCCTTTTTAATATTTTTTTTTGTTACTTAATATATATTGTCACGTAGCAATAAGCCCACCAGGTTGTACTGTATACAACGAAAATATAATGCAAAACCACAATACAAAAAAAACTTTAATTTTACATGACTAAAGTTGCCTTCATCAATAATAAAAAGTACAAGCGTCATTTTAAGTTTAAACTCTGACTAAAGCAACCTCAACGATTACCGGTTCATCCAGTCAAACAGGGCTAATAAGTCAAATGTTGCTCATTGGACCTACTGTGTTGTTGGACCTGTTCAGTGAAACAGTCTGTCGTCCAACAACCAGCGATAGCCGTAATAAAATGCAGATAAAATAAACTTTCATACTTTTGGCAAGTGAATATAGAAAGAATAACGAGTTTAGCGAAGCTAGTGAACACGGGAATAGTTGAGGGAAAACTATCAATAGAAAGTTGAGGGAAAATTTTCAATATTACAAACCAAATAAGAGGATACCCTTTGAACACTACATTCAACCAGGTCCAGAATCGGGGATAATGAAGACTAATAAAAATATGCGTTTCAAGTAATTGATTTATATCATAAAACTTTTTTATATATTCTTTTCTTTATTAAAAATCTTAGCGATTTAATATTACTAACTGAATATCCCTGAACACACTCGTACTTGAACGTTATAAATCGATGTTATCCTCACTTGATTTGTTTTTAATGACAACAATTTAAAAGTCGACAAAAAATTCTCTTTTGCCTGAATAAAACTTCAAAAACATTTTATTAACGTCAATAATTGATTTTTATGGCGAATAAATTCCTCCAAATTAACGCCGAGTACGATGATAATTTGCCAAGTTTTTGCAACTCAAATCACGTTGAATAATTTCCCATTTTTCCCTCATTTTTCTTCTTAAAACTTTGTGTAACAAATTAAATAAAAAAAGTGCTACCTTTCAATTCGTAGCTCCTTAATATTTTGAAAAAGATCAGTTAGAAATTTCTCTGGCAAAACTAAGAACATTTTCGCCATATACAGTATAACCTGGAGAACTTATATCATATGGCAATCTCTTACAACTAGCTAAAATTATGTTAAAGATACGTATTCATTGAAAAGCAGATTGAGCCCTTTTGAGCCCTATATAAATGGGTGTCAACGGAAATTGAACCCACAAACCCCAAATTGGAAGACAGGCATATTACCAACTAAGGCACTGATGTGGTCATCGACATAATTAATTGAAGTAATAATTATTGTGGAAACAATTTACAAGGGAATACCCTAGAAATGTTTGATCCCAACATTTATTTAGATAAATATAATTGAAGGTTTCAATATTTGTATAATATTATAATATCGTCGTTAGCATTTATTTAGCTACTTACCAAAAACAATGAATGACATTTAAATATTTTTTAGCGTTTACCTAACCCATGGAATTTACGATCTCGCGTCATTATTAAAACTTTCGACGCCTAGTGAAAAAAAACGCCTGTCTCCCAGCCCAGAGGTTGCGGGTTTGATTTCCATTGGAACCCATATTTATTTATAGGGTTACAGTGTGGTTTTTTTTATTTAGGGCCTCTTATATATTTCTGGTTGGTTGTAAGAGATTGCTACATGGTTGTACTGTATACAACAAAAGTGTAATACAATACAATATTTATGATATAATCTAGATACCGGTCTATAAAAGATAGGAAATATTATTGCAGTCTATTGACGGCAATAATATTATCTCTACTCTCCTTGCAACATATTGGTTGCAAGAAGAAATCGTTATTCACTATTGCTTAATTTATTTAGTTTATAAACTGTTAACTAAGCTTAGCCTAATTAACTTACATCTATCCCTATACATCCAACAACTTACATTAAAAAATATTTTTTCACATAAACAATACTTAAATCTATCCTTTACATTATTATATGTTACATTAAAAAAAAACACGTAGACAACAAAAATTCCGGATGCTCTCGATTTCTTCAATACTTTTTTACATTTCGTTAAAAAATTAAACCTTTGTATTATAAATTATTTTGACTACAGTTAAAAAATAATATGGTCACGCAATATAAAATGTATTTCTTAATTTATTTTTAATTGTTGTAGCTCTTTGCAATATCGGAATACTCAAAAACCAAAAGTCAAAAGGGCAAACATAATCGTAACAAGCCAATTTTTTTCCACGAATGAGAAACTTTCAATCTGAAAGGTTGGGTGCCAAGTTTCATTGACATGAAGCTATCAATTAATTTAGTTTGTCTTGATAAAATTTGCGAAATTTCAAATAATAGCTAATATCAATTAAAACTTTCAGCATAAAATCACGAAAGATACAAGCCTTTAATAAACACTAATTGGCTTATAATATACAAACTGATAAGAACAGACATTAAGACAATTTTGTTCAAAACCTTAAGACTTCGCTATTTCAAAGTGGAAATCTACGCGTCCGTACTATGTTTTAACTACATATATTATTCTTTAAAAACTTATGTGCAGAGTGGTGGGCTAGTATAGTACAAACCTTGATATATACATACGAGTATGTAGAAGCGAAGTTTTGGCACTGAAAGTGAATGATAAGAACAGAATAGAAATATATTTATTTATTTAAAACTTCACTGTAAATACAATCTGGCGGGATTATTACCAGGCGGCAATCTCTTCCAATCAACCATACAAAATAAATGAAGCAAGTTACATGGTTACATAAATCATTCAAATGACTATCCATCCCCACGAAATCCACAAACACATACGTGAGCATATGCCCACAAACCCCACAAACACGGACAATCTCCCGAACATTATTTTTCATATAAAGTGAGATATCATCAATCAAAAGAAAAGGAAGGATAGTGGAGAGGAAAGGAAAAGAAAAATCGGGAATGAAATACGTTATTTTACTGACTAGAAATTAAGAGTGTTTTCAGTCTCTGAAGAAGAAGGTACGTAGATTATATACAAGTCGTTTTTAAGTGTTCATTTGCCAAATTACTGCCTTTTATTTAAAGTAAACCTTAACCTACGAGTATAACAAACATGACGTAATTTTACAAGTTTTTTTACGAAAATAGTGATTTCAAAGGTGTTGTATACTTTTGTACTGAACAATAAATATACAGTATTAAACCCTAAACCTTCTTTTAACATTCTTATGCGAAAAACTTCTCCCGAATATTCACATTTATATTTAACGATTTTTTTTCTTTTGCTTGTCGTAATAAAATATTAAAAACAATAAGTTGGTCTCGTTGTTTGTGACTCAATCACGATTTGTATTAAATTTTGAGCGTTTTTTTCCGTAATGTCTTGTAAGATATTGTAATTTATTTTTAACAAACACTGTTTATTCCACTTTTTTGTGACGGTATAACCCTACCGGTTTCAAGGCTTTCACCTCATCTTCAGGGGAGCGCAAACAAGACTTGTAAGATAAATTTTATCCCGAAAACCAATGTAGTTCTCCAGGAAGAAATCTAAACCTATGTGAGTGACGGTAAAAGCTCGTAGTTCTGTATGCTTATCTTTTATATTTTTTCCTTCTAGATTCCGAAGTTTTCGTCATTACCATGAGTCGGAAAAACCTGCACGAGATTGTCAGAGAAAGCTCAGAAAGACTCTTGGGCAAAAAGTTCCAACATCTAGAAGATAAAATTGTGCAGTTGACAAAGTGTTCAACGGAGCAACTTGGTAAATGACGGAAAATACTGAACAGTTTTAAGATTGTTTACAAGCGCAAGTGGCTCGAATGTAACAGCACAGAAGAACGTTTCCTGGAAAACAATAAAGAATGGCTAAATACTGACATATCTTTACCCGCTGCCCTTCCAGCTACTTGCTCACGAGTTAGGCCAAGCAAGGAATTCGGAGAATTAAGTGACCCTTCAAAGCGCCGCAAAACAATGGAACTCAGAAAAAATGTACCTGCTGATAACTTAACATATGCAGCACAGATGAGCCATCGAGCCGAAGGTAAAAATGACATGGCAAATGTCATTAAAGAAATAACTAAATCTCCGAGACGAAGTTTCGTAAATCAGTTGCCAGTGCTAGTAAAGAAACAACACCAACCCCGCATTCAGCGTCAAAAGCATTGACAATATTTGTCGAAGCTGATCTTACTACGAAGCAATATGCAGTGATTCAACAGGCTAACAAGAATATCTTTCCCTGCTATTAAATCCTGCAAAAAGCGATAAAAGAATGTTATCCAAGAAACGAAGGGATAACTGTCACAGAAACTTCTGCTGAAGTTAGACTTCAAGACGGGGTGTGGTGGCTCTCTTAAGTGGGGTTGTGGTGGCTCTCAACAAGCACAATACAAGCAGAAATTTAAAAATGAAGAAGGCAGTGACTCGCACATTTTTCAAAGTTCGCGTGAACCTTTGAGGCTGTCAAGCTTACAAAAGGTTAAATGGCAGAATCCCTTACCGTCATCACCGCGGTGCGGTATTGCAGGCCAATTAGAATCCGATTTCTTAAAGAAAATAATGATGTTACCAATGAAGAAATTAAATATGTCGAAGACCGGGAAAAAAGTCTACACAAAACCGAAATTGAGGACGAGCAAGTTTTTATAAAACATAAATTACTGATAACAATGTGCAATGGTTGACGGAAAAGTCTGCAACGCGGCCACTTATACTGCCTCGACAATACGGTGCTATATTTGCGGCAAAACATTATTACATACATTATTGCCTATTGGGCAACTATCAGAAGAAGCCGCAGAAGCCAGGAACAAGCACTTTCGACAATACTGGCAAAATTACTCTCGGAAATTTTCAAGGACAGACTGTAATCGAGATATTCTCAATAAACTTTTGTTGACTTCAGCCCCATATATAACAAGCATTCCATTCGGCCTAGGTCAAACAAACTTAGGCAGACTTCCATTCTTCGCAGATGCAATAGCAATTGCAATGTTATGCACAAAGGCAATCCTCTGCATCAGAGCAAATGATCCAGAGCACACAGCTCACATGAAGATGAGGAGGAACCTGAGGGTCTGTTATAGAAGCTATGGTTAGAAACACTCGCATTCAATTATTCATGCGTTGCGTTGTTACTTAACATTATTTGATATGACAAAATAAACCAGTAAAATTATCCATTTTTTTTATTTTAAAATACCTGTCTGTCATCCAACCACTTAAAATTATTTGTTTAATAAAGTTTGAGTTTCGAGCTACTTTGATACACATTTTCTATAAATTATAGAAATAAAATGTTTTTGACCAGGTTTTGAGGCTAAATACCTCTCCGTGCGACGTAGTAAAGATATGTATGGTGTATGCTGACAACGTAGTAAAGATATGTATGGTGTATGCTGACGACGTAGTAAAGATATCGAACGGTCGTGTGTATTAAATGTGGTATAAAAAATTCCATATTTGTAATACGACACTCGAATATGGTGTCTGCTCTGAAAAACCGATTACCACTGCTGTTGACCAAATCAAAGCTTCGATCAAGAAAAACCAGCATTCTACGACATGAAAAAATGTTGAATTACTGAAAAGATCAAAAACCACCCTCCACAGGCAAATTTGCGTTTAAATTTCACTTAAAAATACGAAATTACTTTCCGAACAACCCTTACGAGGGAGGTTTGATTTCCTCCAAATATTATCAAACTTTTAATTCCTGTTAATTTTGTTATACAGGTTGGCCACTGAAAGACTGAAGGGTTTGAAAAAATCATAACTTGTTCATTTTCAGTTTTTTTACAGGTTATAGAGCATCCTTGGAAATTAAAATGGCTATATATGATGACCGGTAACGAGTAAAACTAATTGAGTTTTTCTATTCCATTTAAAGATCAATTATTGAAACTCACAGAAAATACCGGCGACATTTTAATGTCAGAGTATATCCTAGCGATAACATGATTCGGAACCTAATCGCCCGGTTCGAAAGAACTGGATCAGTCGGCGATCTTCCGGGAAGAGGTCCTAAGTGCACTATGCGCACTGACGCAGCGGTGGAAGCTGTACGGCAGTGTCCTTGAGGATCCATCTGCCTCTACCCGTCGTAGCTCTGCTTAACTAGGCCTCGCCAGAACATCGCTTCAGAAGATTATGAAACTGGATTTAAAAATGTTTCCATACAAGATTCAAAAGGTCCAAGCTTTACTACCCCAAGATACTCAGAAGCGCTTGCAGTACGTCATTCGAATCCAATACTTAGCCAGAGATAACAACAACTTTTTAAACGACTTGATAATGAGTGATGAGGTCCGTTTTCATTTAAACGGGTACATCAACTAACAAAACTGCAGATTTTGGGGTACCAAGAATCCCAGGAAATTACATGAGCATCAATTGCATCCCCAAAAATGCACTATTTGGTGCGGTGTTATGGCTGAAAGAGTTATCGGCCCCTATTTTTTTGAAAATGAGGAAGGTCAGCCAGAAAGAATCATCGGGGCCCTGTATAGGACAAGGATTGAAAAATGTTTAAGCCCAGCGGTCGAAGATAATCAGGAGATATCGTTCCTACAGGATGGAGTAGCTACTGCGCATACTGCCAGGACGACGACGGACGAGAGTTATTTTTCTTTCATATCATTCAGTCTTTCAGTGGCCACCCTGTATTTGGTTATCTTCGATTTTAAACACATCAAATATTGGTTTAAACCACTTGAACAATTAAAAAAATGTATTACATTTTATTTTGAAGAGCTAAATTTTCATTATTATTATTAATACATTCAACCACTACGTCCAAACTATTTAATAATTTTATTTTAAATATTGAATGAGAATACCTTAATCTTGTATTTATAAAATGCAGGTAAAAGATGAGCATTAAGGTATGAATTTTACATACAAATTCAATAACCGAGAAAGTGCTAAGCCAAATACCTCACCTCAAAAAAAATTAAAAAATCTCCAAACGGGATTCCAGCCCACGTTCTAAGAACAATTTTCCAGCAAGAACATGCTCGTGAGCTCGAATCCCGCTTGCAAAAATATTATTTTGGCGCAGTGTTTTCTGTGTTAATTTTTGTGTGACTTTTCGCATTACAGTTGGCTTCGTCGGTAGAGTGGCTAACTTTATTTTCTTTCTACGAGAAAAAAAGCGTGACTTTTAAGAGAATAAAATGAAATCGTGATTTAATTAAGTCAGTCGTCTTCTGGATTGTTTTCATTAAAAATAAGAAGTTTCGCCAAGTCATAGGTATCTTGCAATATTCCAAAAACTTGTATGAAAATTGATTTTCTTAACCGAAGTGTATCACACTGGCGACCTCTTTACCACAAATTCTTAGAAAGTCATGCATGTTAAACGCCCGACCAAGCATCTAGAATGAATGAGATGTATCTAAGAAGTTAGTTGGGCTTGCGGTTAACGTGCTAGAATTCTTATGTGTGTTTCAAATAGATCTTCGGTTACAAACCCGCTTTGCGAAATAATCCCTTTAGACAATATGGACAGTTTATTTGCCGTTTCATTCGTGATTCAGTCATAATAAAAAGTTTATATATTATTTATAGTTAAGGCATTAACATTGTGGAGGTTTAAAGACATTGTTATTTGTTTTATCAAACACTGTTTATTCCACTTGACGTAACGATATAACAATACCAGTTTCAAGGTTTTCACCTCACGAGGTGAAAATCTTGAAACCGGTAGGGTTATACCTTTACATAAAGTGGAATTCGCAGTGTTTGATAAAACAAATTACAACATATTAAAGAAGTTAACTGGGAAACAACACTGGAACTTCGTCTCTATTACCTACACATTCAGATTTAAAACTACTGGAGTAGGCACGGTACTCGTTGATCGTAATATTTCGTATTAACAATATTCTCAAACTTTAAGAAATTGTTGTATAAGACTCAAAGTACCATCGGGAATCGAACCCGAAACCTCCGGATGGAAATCAAGCGTCTTATCAACTAGGCCACGGAGGTTTGTTCTAATATGCACATATTTTTTAACCTTCTGATTTCAACATATTCAATAAACTTTTCGTTTTATCAACTTGGACAAAATCGTAGTATTTCATTATACAACACTTTTTTGTTTCCAATAAGAGAGCAAATATCATATATTGCCTTATAAAAATATATTATAAACAACGATACAAATATAGAAAACATTTAAAATATGAAGATATTAAGAACCATCAGGAATCGAATCTGAAACCCTATGTGGAAATAAAGGATTCTTCCAACTATGTCACGGTGATGGTCTACAATCTTTTCAATTGTTCAAGCGAATATTCCATGCATTTCAGGAACAGTTGAATCCTTTGCAGGGCAAAATAAGCATATTTTGTTTTCTGAAAATACTATCCTATTACTCTCATTTTCACAATTGTGTTTTGAATTAATATTAAACTAGATGAGACTTTTAGAATACATTAGATTTATTACTATCCAAACTAGACTGAATGTGTGTATCGGATAAAAGTATCTGACTCATTATAATAATTTTCACTTACCTTTTGAACGTAAAAATTAAAAAATAAAATTACTGACAAATCTTAAATATTTACTAAAATAATTCAATGTATTTTTTTGGAAAAGAAACGGCATTCAAATGTATCCTTTGTTCATTAATTCGTGTGCAACCCTTCAACATCTTTGAATTTGTTGTGCGGCTATTTTGAAAAGCGAAGCTGGAAGACAACATTGTTTTCAGTTCCGTTAATCGAGTATTTGTGTTAAAAAGCTCTTGAGTAAGCACATGGATCGTCTTCTTCTTATCGTGTGACGGCAATAAAATGTTTGCATCCAAAATTCTTCCTCTTGGACAACACTGGTCATTCCACGAATCAATTTATCTTTAGCGCATGTCACCGAGTTCCTTAGGCACTGCAGCAAGTGTTGAATTGGTTTTGTCTAACCATTTATACAAATATTTGATCCACTGCGTAATATTCCCCATTGTAACTTTGGTTCTTACAATTCCTGTTCGAAGCCTGTCGAGATATTTACAGGTCTTCCAGGGAAGTTCAGAGTCAGTTGGTAATGCTTCTAGACGTTAATCCTGATTCATCATCATATATGATGTTGGTAATACTGCCACAAGTGGAGTTTTATTGTTACTGGAGTATATATGTAGAAGTGTCTTACCAACTAGGCTTTAGAGGTTGCCAAAAATGCTCTTTGGATCAATTATAGCAGGAAGTATATTAAAGCATAGAAGCTCCCAACTCAACAAATCCACTTATCTAATAATAAAAGTCTCAGCACTGATACGGGTTGGCCGGAAATCGTCGTTCACGAGATATTTGAGTTGCTGTGCCAGGGAAGTGTTTTCAGGGTAGATTGTTAAAAAAAATGATGCGAGGTAGAAAAAAGGACTGTTGGTGGGATTAAATTGTCGATTATTTAAATGAAGAGATCACCAATAATGCTTATCCTCTTAAAGGGATATTTTTTAAAGATAATCTTGAAAGCTCTCTCCCAGACATCGGTTACTAGCGTGAAATTTGACCGAAGAATTTTAGAATGCGACTAGTACATTTAACTTGCCACCGAGAGCGCTGAAATACAAATGTAGTTTTTTAAGTAAAAGGACTAAAACGATGTTGGGCTTGTGTACTTGTACTGACACAGTAGGCTTTAGTATACATATAAATAGACAATTGATCAATAATTCTACCGAAAATTTTTCTTCAATATGAAAACCAGGTGTCCATTGAATATGGCATCGGGCACCCTAAGGAAGCTCGCGTTAATCGACCGCAATAAATTGTAAACATTTATCCACGAGAATCAATACGGTACCTTGAAGAAGTTACAATGTCACTTACAATGAAACTACTGTCATTGATAAAATTTTCTTTTTATACACAATGATTTGTCCTTTACACATACGTAATATATTTTGAGATTTTTGGATTGAGCAATCAATATTTTTATCCCAGTTTCAATTTTAAGACCTTTTTTGTCGTCCCTTGACAAAAAAATATTTGTCATCCCTTTCACACTAAATGTGTTTTTTATTGCGTTTTCCCGTTTTTTCAGTAGAAAACCAAGTTTTTATCTTTGTCAGCATTTGGTATTCCTGTATAAAAATATATATCACATATTGTACGAGTATGTTCAACTTTATCAGAAAATGAATACACTATAACCTTCGATTTGATTCTTTATAAAGATACAGGCATCTAATTATTTTGAAGGATGTTGATTTTTAATTTTGTTTCATTATCTGTTTAATGTATTTCTATTTTAAACTTCATTACGCATCTCCATAATCCACAATTGCAGGTAACTACAGAAATGAATTCCGGTAAAATTATTTATCTCAAAGCTTTTTAAAGTAATATTAAATAGCATAAGATAGACTATCCTTTCCAACCAAATCAGAAACGTGTTAAAAAGGCCTGAAGGGAAAAAACAGACTAGAACCTTATTTAAATAAAGACATCAATTGAACATAGTGAACATTAAAAAAAATAAAACTACTCGTATATTTCCAAAAGTTAATACTCTAAAATCGTTATACAAATATATCGTATACCTTTACAAGTCCAATAAAATATACTTTGTATTTAAATATACGTTTAATTTGTCCCCCGTACTTGGACCACAAGTTATCAATTTTTTTCAATATCATTAAACCCCTTATTTTAAAGTTTTTAATGGGAATCAAGGGAAGATTCAGTACTTAAGATTAAAAACAAGCATTTGGTTCCACTACGTAGAAGGAATGAATTGGTTCAGCTACGTAGAAGGAATGAATTGGGAAAATTTTACAAAATTAATCAATATGAGTAAGTACTATAGGCATTAAGGTTGACCTGCAAAAACGTGACACTACCAAATTTATCAAATTCTGAGAGATAAAATAGTGAAAAGCCTTTATACTAGTAGAATATGTATTACGAAGGAATAGAAGTGGGAATCTGTTATGTCTGCCTACTCCAATATGAACATGGCGTGATGGTGATAATGAATCAATAAAAAATACTTTTAAGTCCAAATCTTATAGAAATAGATGACTAGATACTGAAAATTAATGGTTTATTTATACACAAAGCAATAAAAAGAGAAAAAAAAAATTCAA
The DNA here is from genome assembly GCA_949825065.1 of Odontocerum albicorne. Taxonomy (NCBI): domain Eukaryota; kingdom Metazoa; phylum Arthropoda; class Insecta; order Trichoptera; family Odontoceridae; genus Odontocerum; species Odontocerum albicorne. Next base: position 22,534,267 of record OX463849.1, on the reverse strand, counting down.
TAGGGGCGTTATGGTAATGATCAAAACGACGAATTAATTTTGCTTTTTACAAGTATCGTAACTATAAAACGAAAGACTCGTTAAAATTTAATCAAAAATGTAAAAATGATGTAATTCAAATTACCCTGCTTTATAACATGGCCAATATAATTTATTTCGAGCTTTTTTCCTGTTTTAAGGTAAGCTTTCAATAATCAACAAAGAAATCTCTCTCAACCAGTTAAAGACGATTTTCATAAAATATTCAATTTAAATCATTACCAACTTTAAAGAGCTCTCCAAAGCACTCTCGTTTGTGAGTAGTTCCTTGGATTCGTGCTTTTACTATCATCAAATGTTTTTATTCAAATATTTTATGTGCCTTTTTCATAAAAGAATCTAACCACAAAAGGGAAGGGAATCAAAAAATATTTCAGGAAAGAATTAGTACTTCAATTTATATTCTTGTATGAAGAAAGTTTGGTATTAATTTACACACCAATCCTTAATTTAAAAAATATTATTATAGTGTTTTCAACAATTTGAAACTTAATATTAATTCATGGCTCAAATTATGAACTTTTAAACCAATAACAGACAAAAAACATTTCGTTGAAGTGTAAAAACATCAGTGCTTGAAAATTTTATTGTAGGTTTTGAGATACGATAATGCAATCTTTAATGTCCATATTTTTGACATAACTATCTTTTCAATATTATAATCCAAACATAAATCGGGTCACTTCACGAGGCAACAACGATGCCAACAATCTTCTTGTACATATTGTACTAGATGGGGTCTTACTTTTCGTAAACCATGATGGCGTACGTTGTGTATTTTTTTAGTGAAATACATATACGAGGGCTGCTACTTAAGTTTTGAGATATGGCAACACCAGTGTAGATACGTCCAATCTGACATCAGCATCGTAAAGTTTGACGTTTTTAATGGTATACGTGCTCAGAAAGTTTTGTCATACGAGTGCTATTTGCGTTGTTTACAGTGACTTGAAAAAATCATCTTGGCCAAAAATGGAATTAAATCGTGAACATTTTCGTGCGATGATTTTTTATGATTTTCGACGTAGACTAACTCAACAACGGTGTGCCGATCAACTCGCTTCGACTTTTGGTGATGAAGTACCATCCCGGGCCACTGTGTTTCGTTGGTTTTCCGAATTCAATTAGGTCGTAGTTTGCTCCAGGACGAATTTCGTGAAGATCGTCCAAAATCGGTTGTTGTGTCAGAAAACATCGATGCTGTGCGTGAACTGATATTGCAAGATCGTCATGTGACTTATCGTGAGATTCAGGCTTGTTTAAGCATTAGTTCCACTTCCATACATTCAATATTGCATGAACATTTGGCCGTCAAAAAGATTTGTTCGCGTTGGATACCGCATAATTTGACAATCGCTCAAAAAAAGGCTCGTGTCGATTGGTCCAAAGAAATGTTCAAAAAATTCGATCGCGGTGCTTCAAAAGACGTCTATAAGATTGTGACAGGCGATGAATCATGGATATATGCATATAAGTCAGAAATTAAACAGTAGTCGACTGTATGGGTCTTTCAAGACGAGCCAAATCCAACAAAAGTTGTTCGCGCACGAAACACTTCGAAGCAAATGGTGGCTTGTTTCTTCAGTATAAATGGTCATGTCGTAACAATACCTTTAGTGGAACATCGTACGGTCAATTCTAAATGGTACACTCCCATTTTTTTGCCAGAGGTGTTCGGAGAAATGAGGAAAACCCACCGCCGAAGACAGATCATTCTCCACCACGACAATGCAAGCTCTCACACATCGGCTCAAACAAGTGACTTTTTGAGCACTCAAAACATCGAATTGATGGGTCATCCGCCGTACATCTCTGATTTGGTACCCAATGACTTCTTTGTATTCCCGAACATCAAAAATAAATTGCGAGGTCAACGTTTTTTGGCGCCTTAAGAAGCGGTTGATGCGTTCAAAACGTATGTTTTGAAGTTACCTCATTTGGAGTGGAAAAAGTGCTCGGAAAATTGGTTAAAACGCATGCAAAAGTGTATTGATCTTCATGGAGAGTATTTTGAAAAACAAAAAGCCATTTTCGATGATGAATATTTGTTTTTACTTGTCTGTCTCAAAACTTAAGTAGCAACCCTCGTATTAGATATTGACGTCATATTAAAAAGAATATTATGTAAACCGCATAGCGCTTTGAACGCATACATGATTCTTAATATGTGAGATATCTGAAGCATTTTCGTCGTACAATATCTCAAGAAAATATTATATATTATGAGGAAATTTACCATGGCGTGAAAGGGAATGAAAATATCTTTGTAATAAAGTAGGAAATACTGTTCCCGGAATGAGCGGTATCCGTTATGTACAAGTCGATATTTGAAATATGATAATAAGCCTTTAACCACTTGTAAAAAATATTTTAGAAGAATCAGTATGTATGTTTGATTTCACACAAACATAATGTTATTTAGTATTATAATACAACAATAAAAATACTTAAGGTGTCACTAATTAAATACATTAATTATAAGTAACACAATAACGAATTGTTTGTTTATAGTTATTTGTAGGAATTAGAAACGGGTATCCCGGAATAAACCAATTCGTATAATATTATTTAAGGACCATAAAATAATTTCCATGTGTGTTATTTGGAAGGGGTTGTATACTCGTTCTCAAAACAAATAGGAAGTGACGACCTCCGTGGCCTGGTGATAAGACGCTTGTCTGCCGATCCGGAGGTTGCGGGTTCGATCCCCGCTGGAATCCAGATTTTTTTTTAATGGAATTCCAGTCTGGTTTTCACTTAGGTCCCATTTAAACATCTTTCTGGTTGGTTGGAAGAGATTTCCACATGGCAATAAACTCGCCAGGTAATATAAAAAAAAGCTACGCGAATACCAATGAAAAAATAAGTATTTATTGAAATATTTTCCGAATAGAGATAAAATATTCGCTGTTTGGAGTAAGCCAACAAGAGGGAGATTCTCATGGCAGAATGTAACTGGTTCGAGAGGATCTGACGGCATGGACAGGAAATATGTTGCGGAAAAGCGATGAACTGGAAATACCAAAAGACTATTTCTACTTGTGTGTAGCATCAATTCATGACAATCCACTGAAATTTGTTAAGAAACCCCAGATACATTTAGTTAGTGCCTGAAAGATGCGTCATTTAAAATGAACTAGAAATATGTGGCACAGACAGATTGTTGGCTTCTATAAGCTAACGACAAGCTCTCCAATTATTTGGATACATTAACAGTAATAAAGAAATTGGTTTAGGGACCCTTGAAACTTGGATGGACAATTTCCAGAAGAAGATTCCCAAATGCTGTATTGAATCAACCAAGTGAAAAACATGGCATTACTTAACTGCTACGAATACTCTACGAAAATCAAAGTTGAAAGATTTATAGATACATCAAAATCTTTTTAAATCCAAATTGCTTATCTCATGGAAAAAAGCAATATTTTAATTTACTTGTTTACCTCTTCTGTTTATTAGGTAGAAATTCGAGTATTACAAAATGTCAATAGTTTTTCTTCTTCCCCTTAACATAATCCTGTGATCTGGTAAGATCAGAACTCTCTCTCTTTAGATGTTCTTGTATGCATTCCCATTGAGATGACTTCCAGTATGCATTCCATCTCCTTAGAAGCCTTCATGGGAGATGACTGCCTGGGGGTAATTCATGCATTTCCATTCAGAGTATTCTTGTGATATCCACCCTTTCCACACGGCCTCACCAGCGTCTTTTGAGATGTCCACCCTAATGCATAACTTGGCAATCGTGAGAATACGATTGGGTATCTCCCTGTCTAGTTTGTTGGATATTTTTAATGAATATATTGTTAAGTTCATTAGGGTCTTATTTTATTTTAATATTTATTTCTTCACAAAGGTTTAATATATTGTAGTAGGTATTTTCATATGTGAAGATCCAGAAAATTGAGTTACGAATTAGCTTTTAAATATAATGTTTGACTACATTATAAATACCCAAAAAAAAATTATCCGTGCATGGAAATCAGATAGAGAGAAGAAAATGTATAGAGCGTCCGATGAAAAGATTTTTTTAAATACAAGATCACATATTTCTCAGAAGAGAACTTCACATATTTCTCGGGTACGGGAGATTCTAACTCTATCTCCGTTTTGCCTACTATCTTATCCATTCTAACACAATTGAATGTGTTCAAAATATATTTCGGAGACATTATTTTTCATCTCGATATCCCACTAAACATGCTCGAGTACAATCGTTTATTTAATAACACCCGCCTTTTTAAAGTCTCTCAAAGAAAGATTATATACATTTGATGTTTCTATATAAAGTTATTCACTACATTGTTAATAGCTTTGATATATTGGCTAAAATTGTTTTTACGCTTCTGCTAGAAAAACACAGAACCCTTTTCAATTCAAATGGGACAAATGGAATTTGTCAACTACAGTAGCACGTTGTAATTCGACAATCATGAGAATACAATTGGGGATGTTCGTGACAAGGTTGGTGGATATATTTAATGTAGATGTTGTTGAGTTCATGGGGGTCCTATTGCATTTCCTCAATCTTGACTGGGGGTTGTTTTTTAAACTAAGTATATATTTTTTATTTGTAATCTTCCTATAATATCCCATTGAGAAACATTCTATTTTATTTTTTAAGTTATATTTTATAAGTATCGTAGTGTTCATTACTTTTATTGTGCATTTGTATGTTTAAGAATCATATCTTGAATGATAAATTTATCATATAACATAGCGTAAAAAATCGTTTTTGGAGGTTATCAATACATGTTTTTATTTTATGTTTATGTATGTTATATAAAAATAAGGACCTCGATCTCAAATTAGGTCACCAATGCAATAGACAGACTTAGTAATGATAAATTAGGTCACCAATGCAATAGACAGACTTAGTAATAAGAAACCAACAGCTCACTCCAAGTGTCTAGTTGAAATACTACTGACCATTAAAAATTGAGGCATATCAGTTATCTGAAGAGTGAACAATTCGGTCGCATGATCAAACCCAATGGTCACGACTGCTATGTTATTTATGGAGCATAAAAAATATGAAGAACACCTAAATTAGCTATCAGACCAATTGAATTATAACATTTTTTTTCTAAACTAGTCTTTTATCATTCTACGCCATTGACATATCATAGTTATCTTGATATCTGCTCAAATATCAAAGAAAGCAGTGGCGGTGATTATCTGATAAAAAGTCATTCTGATAAAAAGTAAAGAGTTTAGAAATCATGAAGATAAATTTCAAAAAGCCAGTGTCTTGGTTAAATTAAATCAATACATCAAAAATATCTCAACAAAAATGTATTAAATTCATAGGGAGTTGTAGTGGATCGTAAATATGTCAGCGATTTATTTTTCCATTTTAAAAATGTGATTCCTCACAATTGAATGTCTTGTGCTAAATGAAACCTTTCAATGGAAGTGAATTGGTTTTCTTAAAAACATTCCCACTTTTTAGCATCCTTTTCAGCACAATATTTTAATTTGGATGACTTGTTCACAGTTGGCCTATCAATTGGCAGTGTATAATAAACATTCAAATCGTAAAACATGTTTATTTATATACTTTAAATCGAATAAAAAATATACGGAAATACATTTTTTGCTGAAATATACGGATATACACTTCATTATATCCTAGCGTACATATTTTGCTCCTTTCACGTCCATACACCTCGTCATGGATACTCTCATATTATAAAGACCTTCACAGCCAAGTTGTTAGACGTTTAGACCTAGTATAGTAGTTTGGTTTTCACTTAAAAGTTCTTTAACATGGTTGGCTGGAATAGATCGCCATATTACAATAAATGTGTCACTCTTCCCTCTAACATAATTTGATTTATTTTGGTGTGCCACGTTTTTTTATAGGTCTTTTCAAACTGTTTTTACCTTGTATTGATAGCCTTTCAGTCGCGCTCTTGTTTAAAACATTAATATTTTTTAGTTATTTTTTAATTTTTATTTCAGATCACCGAAAAGTCATCCTTAAGTTTTCGTATAGAAAATTCAAAAACTTAAAAAAACAAACGTGAGTGGTCGAACTTCATTTCACAAATCAAAAGTAAACTATTTACCATAAACCCAACGCGCAACGATGTAAAACATATGGTGTCCTCGCGACCGGGCTCGCCCTGTATTGATGGGGTGTATCTCAGCCGGGAGGGTGTTACGAGATGAGCCCAGACCTTTCGATAGATTCCCTCTTAAATTTATTTTCTGCAGTTTATATTATATATATATATGCGATTGTATTCACTGTCTGTCTAATGATAAAGAGAACTGATTTTATTTTCGCGTAACCATCGGCGCCATCTGTGGATGAATAAATGAGTTAATTAGCGACACATTTCGACTATCTCTCGTAAAAGTTTCAAAGCGCTGTCATCGCATCAGGAGTGCTTCAGATTTTTTTACAATAGCTTCGAGTATTGTATTGACTCACAAAGAGTGTATTTTGAATAAAAGATAATGTAAACTAAAAATGAACAATGTCTTGTATTTCATTTTTCGTCAGTCACCTTTCCGCATTGGATAGTGTATATGCGATTTCTGGATGTATTTACGAGTATATATGTACATGTGTATATGGTCTGACTGCATTAGAAGAGTGGCCGGGAGCAACTGGAAACGATGTGCCCAGGAAAGAGAGGAATGGAGGAGAGGGGAGGCCTATGTTCAACTTTGGACGGAGACGGGCTGATGATGATGATTATGATGTAAATGTGCAATTTCGTTCGGATTATATTCGGATACGTGTGATTTCGTTCATAATGTATTTATATATGTATATGTGCGATTTATATATGTATATGTGCGACTTCGAAATGTATTTATATATGTTTATACTATGCTGCTATCAATAAATCAATATTTATTTATTTAAAAAAATAACATTGTTATTTTGCTGATGGACACTGTCCAACAAGATCGACGGTTAGAAAAGTAATTGCATAATTTTGACAGCAGGAATCAGTAGTAGACTTGTCTCGAGCCGGGGGACTGTGTACTATCCGCACTAATGAGAATATTCAGATGCTACAAGAGAGTGTTGCTGATGATCAAGCGTGTTCAACCAGACGATAAGTTCAGCTCGGAATATCTCGAATGACACTGCAACCAATCCAAAAAAAAACGATTTGCACCTTTTTTCGTATTTAATTCAGTTAGTACAAAAATTTAAGTTACAAAATACATAACGACTTCAATAGGAGTATTGAAGCGAACTTTATTGGCCACCTTTGCTACTTTTATAAAAAAAAATTATATGTTTGTTTTCCACACTAGGAGCAATAATATTTTATTTACCCAAATATTAGTTGCTGCTGTAATATGGGGCTAAATAATTTTATATATTTTAATAATGCTCTTAATATAAAGTATATTACAAAGTAGTTATTTATACGTAAACCTCATTAAATTCAGTTGCTTAACTAAATACTTTTATGTCTCAAAGGTTTCTAGTCACATTAAATTTATGCATCATTAAAAATAATCTAAAACAGTATCATTCCTTTATTCATGATCTTTGTTTTTAAAAAAGACGTTGAAAGCCTTTTACATCTCTATTAATATAACTCAGTTTTCCACTCAAATTTTTAAATGGTTTTAATCTTTAATTTTTCACTTAAATTACAAATTCAGTTAAAACCATTTTCATTCGAATTTCTTTCACCGCTGTTGACACTGACATAAAGAGATTTACATATTTATTTCGAAAAACATTTTGTAAAATATAATATAACATATTCTCATATATATTCAGGACATTCGAGTCTTTTGTCGACACCAAAGGACAGTCCTTTTGTATTGAAAAATGTTTGGGAAAATCCGCTGTATCCAACGGGAGACATATTATAATACAAGGACACATTACGTATTTATGGATTTAGTATGAGCAAGTGAAATATACTCGTATATGCGTTTGGGTGATGCCTATAAAAAATATTAGCTTTTGGGAGATTTCTGTAAAATATCTGGAAGATGCCTTTAAAACAGTACTAGCTTTTGGGAGATACCTGTAAAACATTTGTAAAGTGCTTAAAAACATACTAGATTTTGACTATATATGTAAAACATTTAGAAGATACATTTAAAATTATATAAGCTTTTGGAGGAAGCCGGCAAAACATTTAGAAGATGCCTGTAAAACAGTACTAGCTTTTGAGAGATGTCTGTAAAACATTTGGAAGATGTATGCATAACTGTACCAGCATTTGGGGATGGATTTAAAACTGCATTAGCATTAAGAAATCCTGTTATATAATTGGAAAAATAAATATCATTATTCCAAGATATCATCATCATTCGCTCACCATGTCGAACTTATTACGGTGTTCAACTATAGAAGCATCGAAATAAGAAGGCAAGAATCCATTGTGATATTCCTACTAAAGGTTTTTCAAGGTTGCTTTAACTGTCCCACGATTCTAGAAGCACTAAGTTTAACTTAATAAATATAGCCGTGCAATGAATCACCTTCTGTTCTACATACCAACTTACAAATCGAATATCATGGCTAAACACTCAGTCACGCGTGGTATAGAGATATTGAACCAACTGAAATGACACTGTGGATATATTCTCGGCATCGCCTAGCAGTACGAGAAGTATCCTGGCTGATATTCTTCCTAACGAATAAACTAACTCTAGAAGCAGACCCTCTTTGTTTATAAATAGGAATCCGTCCAAAGTGGATAAATTCTTTTTTTAAATGTATGTATCACATAAGCGTCTTGCTTCTTCTTCTTTCCTTCAGGTGCTATGCTTCCCCCATCCACCAAATCCCAGCAATCCGCTTGATGTCATCCAACATCTTAAATCGCGCTCTTGTGGTCAATCGACATTTTTTGGAAATAAAAATTTCAAATTGTTCATTTCTTAATATTTTAATTTAAAATATCACTAAAATGGAATCACAAAAAAAATGTTATCAGGTTTTATAATGAAACAAAAATTCTGAATGGTTTATGAACATATAAGTAAACAACTTGAACTCGAATCCCTCATCATTGGTTACTTACTACCTATTATCAATATTATATTAATGGATTTGTCACAATACTTCTCACTGTTAAAGAAGAAAAAATATATTGTATTTTCTAGGCGTCATTTTGACAAAAACGTCATTTTCGTGTCCACTAAACGTGTTGGTATTCAAAAAGGGTGAATCATATTGGTTTTACCATTAAGATTCTGCCTAGAGAATATCTAACATAGTCGGATTTTTTGACATTAAAAGTCTGCTTAAAATCGAATTGCTTTTTTCATTAATTTAAATAATTGATCAATCCGAAATTATTGCTACGAATTAGAAATTAAAATTTAAAAGGATTTTTATGAAATATTCAGAATACAAAATACAATATTAACAATGCAGAAAACACTCAAAAACTTTCGTAATTGATATTAAAATTTGAATGGTTAATGAATAATTCATTGACATCCATTTGATTCTCTAGCGCCAACATTACTCCAAGGGCACTTACTATTATAATCTTTTAAAAATGGTTTCTTGAATATATCTAGCTTTCAGAGATTCCACAGCAAACATAGTAAACGCCAGTGGTGCACATTATATTTTCGAAAGATCAATTTTTCAAATAACAGCGATCTATTTTAAAAAAATCAACGTGGACAAATATTACGAAGTTTGTAGCAATATAATTATTTGGCATTAAAATAAAATGTTAGCCAAGTGTTAGTGCCAAATGTTAGTCAAATATCGTATTAAAATATTGTTATTAAAATAAAATGATTGCCAAGTTTTAGTGCCAAATGTTAGTCAAATATCATCCTCCAATTGCTTGTATTCTTGTTTCCCTTTTTTTTATTTTTTTTTTATTAAACAAGTAAATTATTGTACAAACATTTGTCAAGGCTATACCTATATACAAATTTATTACTTAACTAATCTTAATTATATGTTATAATTTATGAACTTATTTAATCTTATTTTCCTACATATCATTTTATTTTATTTATTCAATCTTAATATATGAGATCTTAGAAATAATTAACACCTACATACTACTTATAACTAGATAACAATTCTTACACTTATTATTTAGCAAAAACAAGTCCACTCGTTCAGGCTACTTGTATTCCATCACATTCACTCAGACCTTGGTCGTCCCAGCTAATACTGAAGGTGGACTAGTCAGGCAACAGATAATGCTTCGGGAGCTTATGCTTATAACGGAAGGGTAGGTCGGATTTACTCTCGTAAGCCCCCAGGGCAGCGACTAAGGGATTTCTGTGATTTTGTTGGTTTTTATAGAACTTCACGGTCCAAGCGAGGATGTGGTGTTGTAGGGTTTCTTCTCGCTGTTTAGCGTGAAGTCGGGTGTTCTTGTTTCCCTAAAAACAAGAAATGCCTTGATTTCGCTTACCAGTTCTTTGAGTAGCTACAGAAATTGTGTTGCTTAATTACCTAACATAGATGGTTATAATAAAATAAGTATGTTACTTCTACCTTGAAGAATGAACGTTGCAAAAGCATAACAGGAAGCTAGGAAAGTCATTATCATGTCAACAGAAAAAAAAAGGATTTTTTACATTTTTCTATGAATGATATTTTGGGCACGCGATAAAACCAGATTATCTGATTGATCAATTGAGAGATATTCATTAACTTGAAAAATATCAATAATCATCATACTCGTATACACACATTTCTTGTATTTTTAATTATGAGTAAAATTACTCATCAAAATTCTTAATGTTGTTGATTTAGACGAATGTTACCAGATACTCGTAGTATTAAATTATATTAAAATAACGTTTTAAATATAATTGAACAGTCAAAATATTATTAAATGCTGCAACAAGTATCAACTTTTTATGATAAATTACTAAGGAAGGAAAATAATAAGGTTTTTTTTTAAACATATTTACGAGTATGTTGATATATTCATTAGTAAAATTACTCATCAAAATTCTTAATGTTGTTGATTTAGACGAATGTTACCAGATAGTATTAAATTATATTAAAATAACGTTTTAAATATAATTGAACAGTCAAAATATAATTAAATGCTGTAACAAGTATCAACTTTTTATGATAAATTACTAAGGAAGGAAAATAATAAGTTTTTTTTAAACATATTTATGTTGATATATTTATTCTTGGTCATAATAATTGCAAGTCCTTTGTTTACATGTGTAACTGAATATATTTAACATTTATTTTTAATCTTTGACACAATATTCCTAAGTCTTTCGAGTGCAATTTATATTTTTAAAGTAATTTCCCTCTATACATTTGACACTCTATATAGTCGAAATAAATTATATATTTTTTTGTTCTTTTTTAAAGAATAGGTATGACCAAAGTCATAGGTATCCTTGTACCCTCGAACACTAGGCGGAAGATGTGCCTGTATCGTTCGAGGGGAGAAGCACAGCGCGGGGTTCGAATCGACGACCTACCGCACGGAAGTCCAGTGCGTTATCGTGCCGCCATGCACCTCATAAATAAAATCAATTCATAAATATAGTTTTCCAATGCTGAGCTATTTTCATATATTCGTTTCTTATTTTCGTTTGTTGGAATAAAATACTTGTTCCAATCAGAATTGTTTCTCAGAGAGGGAATGTTTCTATTCAGAATATAACACAATCATGATTCTTTTAAAATTGACTTTAAACCCTCTAAGCGCACTGTTGTTCTTCAAATTCAAACTGAATATTTGTATCATTTATCAAAAAAAATATCAGTCGACTGCATAGTATTTAATTGCATTTATTTGTAATAAATTTAGTTTTAAGTTGATTGAGAGTTTTCATTTAAATTCTCTCGAATATTTTCCATAAATCATGATTGGCGTAACACGTACTTTATAAATTTTGACGTTACTGTATATGTTCGTGGATTTGTTATCCCAAATTACATGTTTAAAGTACGAGTAGTTGGAGATAGCAGTGATTTTACTCACCTACTTAGCCTTGTATTTCTTTATGTCTATCATTGAAATTGAGTAAATGGACACTTAGAAATTTTAATCCCATCACTTATTCATTAGATTTTTATCACATTTATTAATATATTTAAATGGCTGATAAGTATAAATCCAAAAACATTGTTTGATAGGTAAATTATCCAATGTTTTTTTATGAAACTACGCCATTTACATTTTACCATTACTTGATTTTCATAGATCGTACTTAGCTAACTTTATTTTTTATTCACAGGCACATAACATAAATTTAACGTTATTTATATAATAACTTCATATTTTTTTTCTTTTATCGAAATATATTACGTGACGAAATGGAGGATTTATGAAGCATTTTGATTTATAGTGCGGTAATAAGAGGGTTAATGCTATTTTATTTTTAGAATCCGCAGCATTTTTAGCGCAGTAAATGAAAGCTTTTATATGCTTAAATTAGATAATATTCCTCGACAGCAGGATGAATGACCGCTAAATAAGAAATACGAACAAAGACGTTTTTTGAATAAAGTATTAAATGACGACTGAATGGAATGAAAATATGACTGGATATTTCTCGAAAAAACTATAATATATTGAAATGTATTCATATTATAACTACTGGTAAATGGCATTAACCAAAGAATATTTGAAATGACGTTAGATTATAAAATAAGAAAAATATCAAATTAGAACCAATTCGGATTAAATACAGTTTTTAATGCACCTTTCATTAATTCAATAGCTTTTTATGCATTCTTTTTTTTTTGCTTTACGTTTAAAACATTTTTCATGGAAACTTTTTTAATATTTTTTCTAAAATTTGTGAAAAATAAAAATGTTAAAAATAGCTTTTTTGGCTCCATAGTTGTTTCAAAATAAGGTTATCATGTTTTTCTTTTTAAATGTAAACATTAACTACAGCAGAGGCTTGTTAAAAATAATCCAATTTTGATAATATTTTTCCTTTTAAATGTAAACATTAACTACAGCAGAGGCTTGTTGAAAATAATCCAATTTTGATTAATATTTTTCCTTTTAAATGTAAACATTAACTACAGCAGAGGTTTGTTGAAAATAATCCAATTTTGATTAATATTTTTCCTTTTAAATGTAAACATTAACTACAGCAGAGGCTTGTTGAAAATAATCCAATTTTGATTAATATTTTTCCTTTTAAATGTAAACATTAACTACAGCAGAGGCTTGTTGAAAATAATCCAATTTTGATTAATATTTTTTATTGTCCTGTGGCTTAACTTAACCTAGAAAACATTTTTTATTAAATTAGACACGTATTTTCCTAAATTTGTATACGAAATTATAAAAAAAATTATTGAAAATAAAATACTGCTATAAATAGAATTCAATAAATTCATCTTATTCGCTATGAATTAAAACAATACCCATTAAGTCAAAATGTTGTTGTTTTAAGGGCAATTAATTATCTCTTAAACTATACAAAAAAATGTTTAAACTTTAAAAAAATATATTTTGTCCATGACATATGAATAAAAATTATTTATACAACAGTGCACATTAATTAAACGCGCAGGAAGCTTTTCAAGCCCTACGCAGAGCTGCTAATTAATAAATTATACAAAATCAACTAGTCGTCGAAAATTATGACGTATAAAAGAATAATTTGATAATAAAGTTTGATAATGACAGTTTATACAGTGCCGTCTAGAAAGCAGCTTTCCTGAAGGTTTAAAGTTTATCATCATTAACGAAGTAGGTTTATAAAAATATACATCTGTTGTTATTAATTTTATTCATAACAAAGAAGAATTACAAAAAATATATTATTACATTTAATGTTCATTATAAAAATTATTATGAAAAAGTACATTTAATGCTGTTTTACTTTTTCTTCAACATACCTAAAATATAATGTATTCAAGAACACATTCGACACACACGATCGTTTACTGCAGCGGTCACCAAACTGCGGCCCACGGGCCACATCCGGCCCTCCAAACTTTTTCATCCAGCCTCCGACTTTTATTCATAAATATTATATAAAATAAATATTGATTTTATAAAATTTTATGATTTGGTTGTGAATAAACGACAATGATTTTTCTATTATGATTTGTTATAAGACTTCCAATATAAACTATATTTGTTTACACGTGCAATGTAAACTTATGTTCTAATAGGATTTCAATAAGAATATTTTTCATCCGGCCCCCCATGTTTTCAAAAATTTCAATCCAGCCGAATCTCTCAAAATGTTTGGTGACCCTTGGTTTACTGCAACGTTGCCGTGCGCTTTACATTTCATTTTTTTTTTGTTTCTGTCGTATTTTTATTAATTGTGGTGTTAAAATAAGCATCAAGCAACGAAAATACAACTTATTTTATTCCATCTTCCAAATAATGGCAAAAAACATTCAAGGAATTTGGGTGAAAAATGGCCGAAAAATTCACATAACTATTGCAATTTCGAATGAAGTTTGCAATGAAAATTTTTTTAGACGACTTGTATCCGAGAAATACGATACTACTTTCCGGACAACACATTAATTTAAATCATGGAGAAAATCCATTTTTTCATGTGTCACAATTTAAATAAAATCAATACTAACTATATTCAAATTATTGTGACCTTCGTCATCAAATTGGTTTCTTGAGTCAATATTTTACGAATTTATATGATAATCTGTCCATAAAAATCCACTTAACAATTTGATAAGAATAAACCATTTTCAAAGAAAGTGACGCACCTAAGTGTATTAGGACATATTGATTCCATGTTGGCTTTTGTACTTTTTTAATGTGCCTTATTTACATATGTGACTGTATTTAAATTTGGTTAAGTATAAAATATTATGAAAAAACGCGACTTATTTAAAAATTCGACGAATAATCTAAAAACATGTGCTTATTTATTATTTCAAATAAACCAAAAAAATAAGCTTCCTCAATATTTCATATAAACCAAATACAATATGTTTCGTGTGCTAGATGCAATCAATATTTATTGAGGTAGAATAAAATATTAATTGTAATTACATAGTTTCAAATCACAGCTTTCAAAACAGGTCATGGACTTTATTTTTAAAACGTATTTTTTTATTTCTTGAATCTTCGAAAATACTATAGTTTCACTTTGTGATGCCATGTTTTATGTAAAAGGAAAAATGAGCAAAAAAAACTTATTCATTTTTCCCCGCCCCATTTACAATTGTATCAAATCTCTCCCCACTTCTCTCCCCCTACCTCATTCCTCTTATATTATTTACACTTATACAGGAAATATATCTTTTAATTTAGTTAATCTTCACCTGACGATGAAGACGGTGGTCTTCGAAACCGGCTGTAAACCCAAAAATAAACCTGTGGTGAACACAAAAGTATAAAATAAGTTTTTTTATTTATTTATTTTTCATTTTACATATTTTTTTTAATTTCATTATATGTTAAAAACGATTTTTTTTTCATTTTAATTGAAGTCTTAGCACAAATTAAAATCTAATCTAAATAATAAATAGCACGTCTACATTTTACCAAACAAACAATTGGCACCGGTAATGCTTCTAGTGATGTTTGAGTAGACAGTTAGATACGAGTTAGTCGAGTTCTAGTGGACGCTTTAGCATTCTTCAAAGCACTCGTGGATTAAACACGATGAACGATGAAAAAACGGAAAAAAAAATTGATGCTTTAGTTTTGTGACGTTGGAGACGGATGCTGTATATTCCGAGAATCGCAATATACTAACGTCCCTACCATACAAGAATTAGCTATTACCGTAAGAATTACGACAACATTCAAGAAAATGAATCTTACATACTTTAAACATATTGCCAGAAAGGAATACGACAGCCTTGAAAAGCTGACGATCATGGATATAGTAGATGGAAAACGTGTTAGAAGAAAGTCTTCTTCAAGATGAACACGCCAAATGAAAAAGTTCAGAAGATACTCTTTAAACGTTGCATTCAACATGACCCAGCGCCAAAAAAGATAGAGACAAATAGTGCACTGAGTTCCAGGCATAACAGAGAACCACGACGCTTAGAGTTGAACATGCGACGAAGAAGAAAATAACGATGTAGGAAGAGCAATTCAATAAAAGTATATTAAATGGGAAAATAAGTTCCTTCCTATGGCAGTGCCTTCTTCGTCCTTATGTTATGTTAAAAAAAAGAGGAATTCAATTTTTTACTGCAGTGTTACTTAATCCATAAACCTGGACCATTGTCAGTTCGTGAATAGTTTGTCGACAGAGATTTACAAAACTAATCATAAGAGTTATGCATTTTAAATATATAATTCTTATTACTTGATTTGTAATTTTATATTTACTCTTGTATTTTTCTTACTACTTCAGCATAAATTAAAAAAATAATGTTTTGAGTTGATAGAAAAAAAACTTATCCGTGAACACAAAAACTTTGAGATTAAATATTCCAATGTACCATCACTAGATTGGGACTTATTTTGTCCCCCCCAACAACAGGGTGGTGGGGATATTTTGTTGTATACAGTACATCCTGGCGGGCTTATTTCCATACGAAAATCTCTTCAAATTAACGATAAATATGTTAAAAAGGTCCTTAGTTAAAACTAGACTAGAATCTTTTTAAAACATCTGGGGTTCAACGGAAATCAAACCTGATGCTCCCGGGCTGGGAGACAGGTGTCTTACCAATTAAGCCACGAAGGTTGTCAAACTGATATAAAAAAAAAACGCTTTTAAAATACTGTTTTAATATTGTATGGCTGAACTTAATATTCTTCAATATTTAATATTTTCCTTTAAAAAATAAGGAAAATAGAAATATTCAAACGACCAACAAGTTTTATTTAACAAATCTCTCGCATCACTTTCAAAGCAAACGAACATGGCTAAAGTTGCATTGGGAATAGTCTCAGCTGTTTCAGATGCAAACAATCATAAGTTGCACTTATCGCAATTAAAATTCATATCAGAATGGTATTTGCAAATAAACGATTCTTGTCTACAGGAAAGGCCATTATTATTTCAACATACTCGTATGTTTCCCTATTTTTAGTTGAGTATTTTACGAGTACTTTACACTTTAATTTTATCGAATCCAATATGGTGAGCAAATCATTGTACTAAACATATAAGTAGAAATGCGTGCACTTAGAAGAATACGTGAAGTAACAATGTATAACAGAATATGGAATGAAGTTATCAGGGATGAATGGGAACGTAAGGTTATGTGTGGGGTAACATATAGAAGTCATCGAATGAATGAAGAAATACTTACAAATCAAATATATAGTGCAGACGTGAGTGGAATAGAGGAAGAGCAAAAAAAGTATGGTTGAATCAAGTGAATGATATTTTGAAAAAAGGAAATGTTAAAAGTAAAAGAAATCTTAGGAGTTATATGAGGAAGTATTGATGTGTAAGAGGCAAAAAATGTGGGTCGCTGTCCTCCCCGATAGAGAAATGATGGGATACTATGTGTATATGCGACCCATCTGTAGACATTTATCTTCTACCAGGGGATTCGATTTCCGATGGTGGACCAAAAAAATCTTATCTGATTTAAGAATTTTTCTGGTAACATTTCTATATTTTCTCGTTGAAAATTTTCAATGTCTTTGAGATTAAGTACTCCATACTTCGCTCAAACAGAGATTGTTTATTGTTTTTTCCAGTTTACTGTTCTCAATTTCCCACGTCGTCTATGACTGGCCATGGCGTTAGGAACCTCCGTAACCAAATGCAAACTAACATAAAAATGACTCGGTTATTGGCGTGTTTCAGACTGGAAATAAAAAAACCAATATTTTTCTTTTCAGTTTTGCAATCAGTGATGAATACAAAGAAAAATAGTGTAGTTTATTTCATTAAAATTGTTTTGTTTAAATAGTCACTTGTTTGTGAGAGGCATATTCATTTGTTTTTTAAAACAATGCCATTTGCAAGAGGTTTGTTGAATGACGTTCTAATAATTTGTTCCTTAAAGGATATTGATAATTTAGTTTTGACAGAATCAACATTAGTATTTTAAAATCATTTTTTAACTAGTTCAGTTCAATTCTGTATCAACACCGCTCATATTATTATCGGGAACAAATACATCCCCATCCTACGACAGTTTACTATAAGATCAACCAGAAACTTATGAATAACCATTCCTAAAAACTTATTATCCGATCATTCCGAACGTTCTGGATAAAACATATTTGTATAATTCAAACGGAGCCATTATTTCACATTACCTATGACATACATGCATCTAACATAAAAAATATCGTCATTATCACCATTACGCAATGTCTCTATTGGAGTATGGAGATAGAATATATATCCTGATATACATTATTCGCTTTCATCGTGTCTCTTAAATAAATAATTTTCACTCTTTTAGATTTTGATTCAGTTAATGCTACGTAATTTACTTGGTCTTTCCAAATTTTAGTAGATAATGAACTATTTGAATAGATTATATTTTTTAATATTTCATCATTCATTCTTTCAACGTAATCGAACCATCTCAACGCGCCTTTCTTTATCTTAAACACTATATCCTCTTTTGAACCGCATTTTTCCTTATATCTTCATTCCTTATAATATATATCACACAAAATCACCTTATTATATCACACATTCCTTATTATATCACACAAAAAACTACACATTCTAAGCAACACTAATTTTTACAGCATTGATTTAAGTTTCAACCCTTGTTTTGCTACGTCCTACTTTCACTTGCATATTCTTATGTTTGGACCAATATTCATATATGAGCAGTAAGCTTCCCTTCTCTTGAAATGCTCCCGTCGATAAGCACATTGTATAACCAACTATTCACTCTGTTGCCTACTGATATTTTAAAATTATGAGTGTAGATTTAGTTTAAAACAGAAATTGGGGATATTAAACATGATTTTTAGTGAGTAGGCTGGTATACTTTGTTCAATGTTTGTCATTATTTGACATTTCCTACATTACAACCTGGTTTATTGCCTTGTATTTACTACAACCTGGCGGACTATGGCTATCATGAGACATTCTCAAACATTGCGTTTGTGGTTTCAACGTATTTATTGTATTAATTAATATTTGCTGGAACAACAAAACCATCACATCAGTTAGGCGAGTGCATGCACAATTTCCAAAACAAGCGAATATATTGTCAACTAACCAGAATGTTAACCAATTTATTTATTTAACTTAATTGTGGAAGGTATAATGCCAAACACCCCTTCTCGAAAAGGGGATGACATATATAACGTTATTTTTGCAGTTGGGAACCAAACTCATGAAATTATTCTGTTTTACAATCAGCGCTGACACTCGATCAATTTTTAATAATGTTCAGCGATCGCGATAAAGTGATTGGTCAAAAGCAATTTATTTACAATCTCATCTACAAAAATATTAGATTAAATGAATTTGTAATTAAATAATTAAATTTTCGACAATTGTTTGGACACATTGTCTTGGAGACAGTTGGTTTTTTCATAACCATGATGCCTTTTAACAAATTCGATGGGAGAATTTGAACATATTGAAAAGTGTGATTGAAAACATTGTCATTGGTTCCATTAGTCGAGCCTTTAAGTTTAAAACCATTAGAGAAGGCATATAACACTTGGTTCGCCATCACACATATTAACAATACTATCCAACACATAAAAAGAAAACAACACTCACATACGTCTAACGCATGTGAGTATTATTGGTAGACAAACGCTTATAGCCAATTGAAACTATTTTTTAATTTTTTATTTTTTGTCACCTTTAGGAATTGAATTTGAAATTCCCGAATGAAAATCAAGCGCTGATTTTTTAAGGGTGATAGTCGTATCTGTAGATAATAAATTAGACCTTGAACAAAAGAAAAGGATAAATCGTGAAAAGAAGAGGAAATTACAATCGTATTCCCTAATTGTACCTCTTACACATTACTTCAGACTCTACCTAGATACAAGTCAGAGTTACATTTGATTTGTAATGTATGTCTAATATACGTCAGTCATTAAAACTACACAATTAAATTGTTTCGAACCTTGTTTATGAGTTTTACCCGTTTCAAAGTAAAATACGAATTATTCCATATAATTTTATACTTTATAATGACTTAATTTTATATGAATTAGTTTTACTGTATCGCACAACATTTTGTAAAATTACATGAATCGGTCTTAACTCCCGGGTCAGAAGACAGGCGCCTTATCAACTAGGCCATGGAGGTCGTTTATTTAGCTTTTTTTTTTTAGAAAAAACTTATTGAACTTATTGTATTTTCAAGCACTAATTAAGTACCATATAATTAAAAAAATAAGGCAGGTTTGCTTTATAAAAATTAAATAATTGTCACATATTAAAATAAATATCAATTGTTTTTATCTTATTTCTAATTTACAAAGTATAATTTCATGAAAACTGATAAGATATTGATAAGATACTCGACTGAGAATATCTTGATAAGAAAATTATTCAATGTGTATTTTTGATAAGAAAATTATTCAATGTGTATTCTTCAAAAGAAAATTATTCAATCCAATAATTAATCTAATTAGATTACTTCCTTACTACATTACACTTATATTTTACGGTAAGAATTTTTTCAATTCACTCTAAAGGTTAGTCTATAATAGGGATAATTTTATATTTATCAATAATTATTTTCAAAATATTATGTCGCATTTCAGTTAATTACAGTAGAATTTAACAGATTTATTGCTGATGTAATATTTTTCCAAATGTGTTATAGGCAGGGCTGTGGAGTCGCTTAAAAAAAACACGACTCCGACTCCGACTCCGATTCCTATATTTACCAACAATACGACGCCGACTCCACAACTCCGACTCCACGACTCCGACTCCACAACTCCGACTCAAAAAAGCTCAATTTTAGCAGGTTGTTTCCTACCTTTGCATATAGCCATTTTTTTCACGTTATAGGGATAAAAATAAAACAAGATCAAACTTTAATAATTATTTATTAGAATTTATTCTTAAAAACAACATTGCTTCTATTAAATCTGTATTCGTAGAGGCTCTCAAATCAGAATTGAGAATTTTAAGAGCGGAAAATAACCGCTCTACGGATACTTGGGCTGGGGGTAATGCTGTAACGATCAATGCTGAATCTTTTACGATTTCTAGATACCGCTGTATTGCCATTACAACATTTAACTTATAAGTTCGGTCAATTTTTTCCATTATTTTCAATGCATCATAAAATTCAATTTTAAATTTTGAAAGAGAGTCTCCTTCATCTATATTGGGACTGTGATTCAAACGAGGACGTTTTAGTTTATCTTGTTCATTGAGATATTTTTCAAAATCGTCTTCAGATTCAGCGGTGTCGGATGAAGATGATGATACTTCGTGTACGCTGCCTGCTGTCGTCTCTTTTTCTAGTCGAAGGCCTTTCATACGAACGGTTAATTCAAACATAGCGTTTTTCGCTCTATTTATTTGTTCTTCCGTCAATATGGATCGAACCATGGGGTTAACATAGATCCCAGCCAACAGAATTTTCTTTCGACGTGAGAAAGAAAGAGACAAACACATTTTCGTAGACTTTATGCATTAAATGGATCTCGGTGATTCACCATATCGGCGCGACTTGCGCCTGCAAGTTTAATATTCGTGCACAATACACATTCATTATAATAATTTTTAAAAAATGTATTTTAAATTTTAACGAAAAATTTGTCGGAGTCGCTCGTTTTTTACGACGCCTACTCCGACTCCGACTCCGGCCCAAACACCGCGACTCCGCGACTCCGACTCCAACTCCGACTCCGACTCCACAGCCCTGGTTATAGGTTATATGTAAACAAAAAAGTATTTTTTATGGTCACTATAAATATAGATAAATATCCCCGTAACCATCCGTTGATAAACAATCGTTCTTTCTAGTCGACTACGGAGAGTATTTGCTTCATTTTGGTAGTTTGTATATAATTTTAGATCAATTTTGGGCAGTTAATACTAAATTTTTAAGCAGTTTTTTTACAAGAAGCAGTATATTGTATATTATAGTTTAAGAAACGTTTATATCTGGTAAGTATAACTCTGTCATTCTAGCGCTAATACATTTATAACTGAGGGCGTGGCGTAATTGTTAAGATGCTTGACTTGTACCCGGGGATTTCTGGTTCAAATTTCGGTGATACCCGAAAAAGGGTCCAGTCTTAAAAATAGTTCGTATGATAACAATACTCGTACGCGCCAAACGTGTGCAAATGTTGTAACATGCACGGTTACGAACAGTGAGTTTCGTGTTTACTCCAGTGGTTCTAAACTAAAAAAGCTCGATTAATAGGTTCGAAAACCATGGTGTCTCCCGGAGACGCTCTTCAAATATCTAAATCACAAATTTATATCATTTGAAGTTTACCTTACGAACAAGTAAATGAAGTTGAGAACAACAACATTGATGGAGAAATTATGGAAAGAAATAAGAAAAAAATGCCTGTTTAGCTCTTAAAAGTCACAACAAGCCCAGGGATACATCGAAACTTTCTATATACACCATTATACGTCTTAATCGTTGTGAGATGTGAACTTTGAGTATAAAACAAGAAAGTACCCTTAGAGTTCAGGAAAACAAAATACTGCAGAGAGGATTTCGTTAAAATCTAAAAATTTAGGGTGGTACGTTCTCTTTGAACTCTATGAACAGACAAATAATGTACCTAACAATACAATACAAAAATTAAAAATACTGATTTGGTTTCAACACTTTACTGGGGTGGAAAGTAGCAAGTTCATAAAAGGAAGACCGCTAGATGCCCATGCCTCATATGGTTTGATAGTGTTGGATTTTAAGCGGAGAATTGCCATGTAACCAACTGAAGAGAAAAAGCAGAAGAACGTGCTGTCTGGAAAATGGTTGCCAATTTGACTTAATACCTGCAACGTCTTTCATATGCAGGTATTAAATCAAATTGGCAACGCCACGAATGCATCGAGAAAGGGGAGTGGGTATGAAGGATTACATTTTAGAAACTTTTAAGTTATTTTTTATACAAATATATCCTCACGCCATATCCCTTTCGGGGTAGTCAGACAGGATAGAGCGCCAAACTTCATTTTGGGCATACTTCTTTCGCATTCTTTACATCCAAACATATTCTCATAAAGTATATTCTGCTTTTTTTCTCACTCTTTATTTTTCCTTCTTTCGAAATTTAATTTTCTTTGTCCAATCATACTTTTCTCCATCGTCCTCTACTACTCATGATTACATTGTAAATTTGTTCTGTCAGTCTTTCGTAACCCATCCGTTTTACATATCCAATTCCCCTATAAATGTTATTTTTTATCGTACATACCATAGGATATCAGTTTTTAACTTATCAAATATTGAAACACCATGTGTTACTTTCAATGCACGCATTTACTATGGTGAAGTTAGTTATCTTTTGATAAAAGATATTTTGAATATTGTTTTACAAACCCTTAAATATACATTTTTAACACAAATTTTCAAAGAAACAAATTATTAGAACCATATATAATATAAAAAGATATAAATATTTTTTACTTAATTTAGGACATATGTCAAACAATGAGTTATTGGAATTAATTTCAACTCTTAAATATACATTTTTTTAACACGTGAAATTAAATATCTTCTTTTGAAAATGTATACTGTTTCATTTTTTTAGAATTTATATCACATACAATATATTTAAAAATTATCTTTATTAAAAGTCCATTAGGTCTCGGAAATTCTCCATTAAAAGGGTTATTCACCATATCCGGTTTGTATTTTGCAAATTTGTATCCTTTCATTGAAATAGGCATATGTTATGCTAATTAATACTCTGTTAAATATATATCTACTCCATAAAGTATTATTAAAAATTTGGATATTTTAAGGTGAAAAATATTAAAATGTTTACAGGAGATATTTTTAAAATTGAAAAACCTTAACGACGAATGAAGGGAAAACAGTATAAAATGACTAGATTCTGTCATAATATAATACATACACATAAGTGAAAAGTAAAACCTACATGTTCTAGCTGGTAAGGTGCTTGTTATCCAGCCCGAGAGTTGCGGATTCGTTTCCCAATGGTACTCAGATTTACTAAAAAAGAATTCAATCTGATTTTCACTTAACGCTTGTTTAAACAACCTACTTGATTGGTTAAAATTGATGAGAACCTCTATGTAAAACCTGGCAGGTTGAACTTTACACAAAATGAGTGTAACACAATAATACTCGTACAATACACTGATCAAATACATACTTGTATATACTAGGCTGATCCGGAATTAGTTACGTATTTCTCAGATAGATCTCGTTATGACAAAATTGTCTTAACTAATTTCATTCTAAACGTGCTAAATGTATATTATTTTTACAGGTAATAGTTTAGTGCATTTTTGTGTCAGTACCCAATTTTTTTATACAGTTTTTTGGTGTCATTTTGAAAATGGAACAAAATTAGTTTATTTTCGGTGCTTAATGCTATTTAACTGTGGCAAAGGAAAAAATGCGAGATAAAAAAAATATGTATGTATAATTTATTGCAACAATGCAGTAAACGATCATATGTATCAAATATCAAGGGAAAATTTCTTGAGAATAAATAGTTCAATACAGTGAGTTTGA
This sequence comes from Odontocerum albicorne, assembly GCA_949825065.1. Classification (NCBI taxonomy): domain Eukaryota; kingdom Metazoa; phylum Arthropoda; class Insecta; order Trichoptera; family Odontoceridae; genus Odontocerum; species Odontocerum albicorne. The sequence continues at coordinate 22,509,726 of OX463849.1, read as the reverse complement.
ATGTAAACTGCAAAAGCGTTGAGTTCTGTTAACATAGTTCCTCTAAGAAAGAAAGAAGTAAAAACCAGACTTGACTCCTTTTAAATAAATTGAGTACGAACAAAAATCGAACCCTTAAACTCCACGCCGGATGACTGATGTTCTAATCGCGAAGCCACAGACGTCATTATATATTGTGTTACACTTTCGTTGTAAGCGGCAAAATCTTTCAACCACCTAGAAGGATGTTAAAGAAGCCTTAAGTCAAAGTCAATCTAGGACCCTTTTTAAAAAAATGAAAATCCAACTCGCAATGCTCGGATTGGAAGACAGACGTCTTGTTCAACTAGACCACGGAGATATTCATGGTGCCGAATTAAAATCAGAATAATATAATTTATTTGATCAATAACTCAAATATCTGATAAGAAGCAATTAAATTGTTCCGAAAATTTTACAGATATTACATACATATGTAAAGAGTAAAAAGCGCCTGATATCCTTATTATCGTAACACACACATTTAGTCGTTTCTACATCCACACACCTTCTCATACATCTCCTATGATTTTACAGACTTTTGACATTTCCTTCTTTCGAAATATTATTCACTTGATCCAATCCTACTTTCCTTGTCTCATATTTGCACTAAATATTTGTTTAGTTAATATTTCTATATTAATTCACCCTACATGCTCAAATCATAGCAGAGTGCTCATCTCCATCCTAATTATAGACTTACACCTTTATCAGTAGTTTTTCTGTAAAAATATTAAAGCGCTGGATCGTCGGTAAACCAATAAACCTCACATTTTTTATAATTTTGTAGAGTGTATTGATGTGTATGTCATTACTGTTAAGATTATAATTTTGTAGAGTGTATTGATGTGTATGTCATTACTGTTAAGATTATAATTTTGTAGAGTGTATTGATGTGTATGTCATTACTGTTAAGATTATAATTTTGTAGAGTGTATTGATGTGTATGTCATTACTGTTAAGATTATAATTTTGTAGAGTGTATTGATGTGTATGTCATTACTGTTAAGATTATAATTTTGTAGAGTGTATTGATGTGTATGTCATTATTGTTAAGATTATAAATCATCGGTAGCATTGTATGTTATTCTACTTTATTCTCTTCAAACACTTTATATTATTGTATAATACAATTTTTGTATTTGGTCCAAGTGTTCTGAATAAATAAGGCAGTGGAATAAATGCATCAAATTACACGATTTTCATAAGATCAATACCAATACATGACGATTACTTTGTCCTAGTTGGCAAGACAAATGTCATCCTCCGGAGATTGTGGGTTCGATTCCTGTCGATACCGATATTTTTTTCTTTATAAGGTAAATCAGTCTTGTTTACAATTCAAGCCTCTTTAACATATTTCTTGTTGGTTGTAATATATTTCCATATAAGAAAAAAAATTGCAGGTTGTACAAAAGAGCTTAATACAATATTTTGACAAAATAACCAACGCAAATTTTGTATTAGAAATGAATGTGTTCATTTATATTCTTAGATAGTTAATGAAAATGTGGCCGTTATTATTTATAATGTTTTTAATACCTGATTTTCAGCATGTGACATTTTCGCAGTAGAAATGTATTATATTACACTTTATACGTAACAGTAGAACCTTAATATCTTATTTGACTAGCCAGAATGATGTTAAAGAATTTAAAACCAGACTGGTTTATAAAAAAACTGGATTCTAGCGGGAATCGAACTCGCAGCCCCCGGGCTGTAAGACGGGAGTATTACCAAGGCCACAGAGGTTACAAAGAAACTTTTAAAACAGGAAACTGTTTTATCATGATATGCTAAATGTTAAAGTCATAACTAAAATTAGAACAAAAAATATATAATATATGTTAGTTTGTGGGATAATTTTTTTTTTTAAATACATTTTTTATAAAGATTAATCTTTAATTTAATTAGTTATGGATGGTTTTCATACGAAAATTGGTTATTTCCTATCTATGATATTTATCTTGTGGTAGTCTGTCATTCAAGATTCTCATGGGCTGAAAAATATATAATGTCCTCGCGGCCAGGCTCGCCTTCTATGGTGACTCGTCCTCGGCCGGAGGGAAGCTATGAGATGAGCCCAAAACTTCTGACGGCTTCTCTCTTAAATGTATTTTATTCGACATTCTCCTGAAATATATATGAAATTTCGGGATATACTCGCACATACGAGTATTTACCATTTTTTAATGCGAAACGTTTTATGATGAAACAAGAAAAGCGTAGCAAAAAAAATTTTCATGAAATTACTAAAGCTTTTGAATGTAGCAATAAAGTTATTTCAACACTTTTTAAGTTTATAAATGTAGCAAATTAGTTATTACGATTTTGATAACCATTTTTAAGCTTTTGAATGTATCAAAATAAGCTATTTCGATTTATGAAAATACTTTTTAAGCTTTTGAATGCAGAAAATAAGTAACTACGAGAAATGTTATCCCTTATGTTACCTATTTTAGCATTTCACCCTCAGGTGACATACATATTATACTCCTACGATTTTGAATGAATTAAATTATCCTTATTGGATAAAATTCTGGGATCACAGTTCAATTTCGTGTCTGAACGCGCTAATATTTTTCCTATTTCATTAAAATATACGAAAGCTTCTCAATAGGGGTTTGTTCTTTTTTTATTTGTAATATTTGTTGCGTTTTACGATGCGTTGAAAAACAATACATGAAATATAGTATTAATAATTAAGAATATTAGAAAAGAAAGCAGATTAAAAAAATATGCAGTGCTTAAGATGAATACAAAAGCATTGTAATGGTTCAGCCACGTATAATGAAATATCAAGAAGAATATATATATATATATATATATATATATATATATATATATATATATATATATATATATATATATATATATATATATATATATATATATATATATATATATATATATATATATATATATATATATATATATATATATATATATATATATATATATATATATATATATATATATATATATATATATATATATATATATATATATATATATATATATATATATATATATATATATATATATATATATATATATATATATATATATATATATATATATATATATATATATATATATATATATATATATATATATATATATATATATATATATATATATATATATATATATATATATATATCAATCTTCTTCTTGTTGTTTTAATTTTGGTTGTTTTTGTATTTGTGTTTCTGTGTATTTTTTTTTTTTTTTTTTTGTTTTAATTTTTGTTCTGATTTTAATTTTTATTCTTATGATTGTGTGCGGTATAGTGTGGGATGAATATTTTTGGTGTTTCTGGAGTGATGATGTGTGTGGAGTTGAATTTCGCAAGATGTTTCCAATTGTAGTCGAGTGTCACTGTCAGGTTGATGAGAGCGTGCAACGGGGTTTTGTTTTTGTGTAATCAAAAATCGGAAAGAAGTATCGATTTATTTTTCTCATGCTAAATATCCTCAGTGAGATACAGGCAAAAGCCCAGTTTACTGGGGATACGACAAATGAAAGGCAACAAACCCAGATCCATTCAAATTGTATGTCCATATCAAATTATCTGTTGTTTTTCTCAAATTGTGTATATTTCTTGTCATGTGTAATAATTAATAATAATAATCTGTATACGTAGGGTGAAAGGTACGAAAAGTTTGAAGCGAAGTGCGAAGACGTAGAAAAACGAAGAACGACCAAATGAATTAATTTTATAAAGTAGCAAAAGAGAAAAGCCTTAATAATAGTATTTTTGAGGAGGCAATGTGTGGAGCAGAAGCGTAAGATACAACATAATCCGGAATAGAATGACGTGGAGAACTGTTCTCTTTACCTACGTCAATAGGGGCATAGATAGCGTAATGATTATGAAATTCGTAATAGTAAAGATGTAATTTAAAAGGTTAACTAAACTCACCTCTTATTAAGTAATATTCGAATATGTCTAAGAATTAATGTATCTGCCGAGCGATCTGACGTCGTCGTTCAATTTTCAATGAATTTCATGCGAGGTTTGTTATCAAACCTTGTTTCATCGTGGTTTGTCATCCACGAAATATGAATGTCTAAAAAAGAAGTATGAAAACAAGAAATGAATTACGAATAATGCGCCAAAAATATTATCAGTCTAAATAAATAATACTCATATTCATTTTGTTTGCGTCCCTTGGAAAAAAAGTTTGAATAGTATATTGCATTGTTTCGCATTATACTTTCGTTTTATATATTACAACCTGGCAGTTTATTGCGATTTGGCACTCTCTTCCAACCAACCACAGAGATTTTTTTTTAAATACATTTAGGAAAATCGAGACGAATTATTTAAAAAAAAAAGTATCAACAAGAATTGCACCTACGATCACCGGGACGGTGAACAGATGTTTTCCAACTAGACTACGAAGATATCTTGCTTATCGATCACATCTGGTCTGTTAGAAGTGAACCAACCAAATAGATGTTATATTGGAATTGAGTGAAAACTGGATCAGAATCCCTTTTTTGATCGGACACCAACGGGCATCAAACCCGCAACCTTCAAAATAGAAAATATGTGTTTTATCAACCACTCGTAGATCAAGGAGATTATCTTAGTGGGAAATGAAATAAAATAAATCTTTTGAAATAAATTTTCTTTTAAATGTTTATTCTTCACTTATTACTAAGATCTAAAAGTTTTCAGTCTAAATAAATTAGAGCGTGTATGTGCAAGTATCGCATCCAATGCATGGTCAGGAAATGTTGCAGTTAAAATTTGATAGATTTACCATCAGTAGTGAGGCAACATAGAAAACTTGTTTCATTGTCTTCTGAAATCTTAAAAAATAAATATCGCGTGGTTCTAGTTTCTTTCAAAAGAATGGGAAAATCTCGGCAACAGTTAAACGACAATAAGATACTCTCTATGGAGAATCTTCTCCGTAGAGACCATCTAAATGCTCATAAACGCTATGCACTCTCTAACTTGTTTAGCTCGGAAACTTTTAGCCCTTAGTGGTACTATGAAGCCTTAAAGATTAAGTTTGATAATTCCCTACATGGGGTTAGTTCAAGTGTCTCTAGCATGGTAACTCATGAAATACCTGCTGGCAGTCGTCTTCTCTGGATGACATCCAAAAAGATGGAATTATAACTGAAAGACAACATTTCAAGAGAAACTGTTTTGATAAAAAATAGATCATAGTTCTAATTGAGATGTAAAATATTTATATGCACAAAAAGATATTGCAAATCCATTGGTAAATATGATTATAACAGACATGGATGGATATTTTCAAAGGCATAAACAGATAAAAAGACCTCTTTCTTATTGGTACAATATATAGTTATTGGAAGAAAAAATTGAGAGCAGGCGAAGTATGGACTGTATAAGGATATCGTGGTAAATGACAGTCTTCATTGCACTTGTAAAGGATCAAAATGACTTATATTACCTTATTGAAAAGACACAGTTCTTCCAGCCCTGTCCAGATTTATTAAAACAGTTATAGTCTGGTTTCCATGCTGGCGTAGGTAGAGAAGACAGAATGTATTTAAGAGATGTATGTAAGAGTTAGAAAACACAAAAAAGGCGCAGAAAGATAGGCATGGTCTCACATCACAATCAACACGTATGTAGAGTATATTGTATGGGTATTTAATTAAAATTTATACGTATATTAATTTAAATACCTTAAATTCCAAGCAAATACAAATAAATAAGATTTTTTATGTTTGGTTTTATTTGATCTATAAATATTCAGTCTTCAAGTATTATTTTTTTCAAAATAGTAGGTTACTTCAAAAACAATGGTTGGTGATATAAGAAAAAAATGTGTTGTATTTTTATAGTTGATCAATGCCTCGCAAGCCGAAATGATCATGAAAAAATGGTAAAAAACACAGAACTTAAAATTTGTATTTTGATTTTTATTTGAATAATAATATATGTGTTTGTCTTTTTTTTATTCAACACAATACCAATAAACTGCAAGATAATTATCAAGACCAAACAACGATAACAGTTTAACAAGCCGCTATAATCACCCAAGCATTAGAAATAAATATATAAATCATAAAATCAGGGATTTGATTTGTATGTAAATAAAAACTGATGTGTTTGTCTTTTTTTTTACTCTATATCACTAATGTCCAAGTAAATTTTCAAGAACAAACAAGGATATTGACCAAATAAATCGAAATGGTTTTCAATCACTGAAAATAAATATATATTACTTAAAATCAGTTGGAGTTCTGTAGCCTTAATGTAATATTATCTTTATTCGAAATAATATTCGAAAAAATTCACATTATAAAAATCGAATGTATAAATTGTATAAAATATCTCAAATTTGTTTGGATATTGATAAAAAAAAACATTAATTTATTTAAAAGCAAAAAAATATACTGCTTTGTATTCAAGACTACCTGGTACTAAATATTCGTTCGTTGAAAATTATTTTCATTTCATGTAAGCAGAATAATTCAACATTCAAATTAATTTAAAATAAAATACAATATAATCGGTTTAAAGTCGAGTTTTTTTTCTATGTACGTAGTTTAAAAATTAAAAGTCATGCAAATATTGGAAATAAAGTACTATATTTTTATAATTCACTGGATGTCAAATGGAAAAAAATTTTTGAAATTAAATTACATATTATTAGGGATACAAATAATTTACTTACATTAATATTTGGTTGATTTCCTAAAATATTGATGTGGTTCATTTAATAAATTCACTATTTTTTTTCAATATTTGCACAAAAGATCGCAATTTTTAAATATTTACTTAAGGAACATTTTATTAATATTTTATTTAAATTTAAGAGTAAATGTTGAGTACTTATTAAAATTATTTACTATTTTTTTATTAATACCGTTATTTACACAACACACATATTCAGTATTCATTTGAAAAACATTTTGGAAAGAAATTTTCGTCAAAACTTTTTCGATCTCTCAAAAAACTGTTAACGACGCAATACAATACAGCTACTGTCAATAAAGTTCACACAAAACTAATAAAAACTTTTTAGTTCATCAATAATATCATCCCTCAAGAAAACATAATATTTCCCAATGTTAATCTTTGATCACCGTTTATAAAAACATTAGACTAAAGATATTAAAAAGTATCATAAAAAAATTGTAATTAACTTCTCACAATTAAGTTAACAATTTTAAATGTTAATCAACATCTTGTCTTTGAATTATTTTTCAAAAAAGTTATTCCTAATTATTAATATTATTTTATTCTAACGACTTGTTTAACACAATATTGTCAAACTTGTGTTTAAAGTAAACACAAGAAAACTATTTAGTTTATAAATATCCTAAGTTTTAAAATTTTAACTACTAATGTAATTCAAAATGTTATCTTTCTAAAACAACATTTATCACTTTACAGTACCACTTATTTTAAAAATTAACAAAACATAAATAAAACATTTAAGTTGTCTTTTAATATTTTTTAACAAAACAGTATTTTTATTCATCATAATATTTTTCATGAATAACCGAACCCCATCGAAGTGCAGTTAAAGTTAACAAACAACGGGGATTAGCAAGTTAGATTGAGTATCGGTGAGTTGTTATTCCGCCGCGTGTCGCCTTGTGTACGGGCATTTTCCGACTAACCTAAGTTCCCAGGCTGTACCGTGCCCGAGCGGGTCGCGTAAGGCTGCTTTGTATGGGGTACATTCGGATAGGACTTTTTGCTGAAACGGGAGTGACGCGTCAACCATTTCGGCTGAAAATTTTCAACGCTCGCTGAAAAACTGTCGTGGAATTAATCTTAATCTTTCATTTTTATACTTAGAATTGAAATAATATATAATTTCATTGAGAAAATATTTCAATAAATCACATGGTTCAATTAAACAAAAACATTTGTTTAATTGAATGTAAGTATTTAAATTATTATCTTTCAATTAATTCAATAATTTGGAAATATAAGCGTTATAAACTGGATTTAATAATTGGATAATGTTGTAAAAGTAATGTTGAGATATTTTGGTATACAAATTATGGAGTCTTGTTTGTACTCCCCTGAAGATGAGGTGAAAGCCTTGAAACCGGTAGGGTTATACCGTCATAAAAAAGTGGAATAAACAGTGTTTGTTAAAAATAAATTACAATATCTTAATTGTTTTACAATTATGTTATATACAATATAACCATGCGAATTTACAACCATGAAACAATCACTTCCAACCAACCAGAAAAATGTTAAATAGATATTTAGTAAATTCCAGGAAAACTCTCTGAAAAATGGTAAGCAACGGTAATCAAACCCGCATTCCTGGAAACGGAAAATTTTTCAACTAAGCTGCACAGGTTGTTTTGCTTATCGTTCCTATATAAAAAATAATTTGTTTCGTTATCTTGCTTAAATAATCTTTTATGTTCTTTACATAAAATTTATTTTGAATAAGAAATTAAAATGATATCAGGTTTATAAACTAAACTTTTATGATACTTAATCTAAATAAACAATTTATAAGACGCATTTAACTACGCAAACAAAAAAAAGATGGTTGTAGATACTTCCTAAGTTTGCATTTTTATTTTATGGTGATGATTTCTTGAGAAGAAATTTAATGGTTTAATTCGAAATGCTTTGCATGCAGATTATTTTAAATATTTGTAATGTTTCCAGTTTTATTCACTTTCTAACAAATTTAATCTTGATAATAATAAAAATTATGATGTTATAAAAATGCATCAACATCGTGTCTCTATTTTGACAGGTAAAGAGAACAGATCGTTCATTCTGTAGTTTTCGCTTCAGCTACGTCCCAATACCACGGGTCACGCGTATTCTCCTTCTATCAAGACTTTTCACTATTTCATAATCCACAACTGTGTTTTTTAATTTAAAAAGTCCTTGTGTTTTTTAATTTATAAAGTATACATTACTAGTTATTAAGTACACCTAAGGAGAATAAAATGTGAAAAAAACTTGCTATCCCACAAACCTGCCTATAAGCACTCTCTTTCAACACTTTTTTCTTTCTTTCCGTTGACTTTGTTTCTCTCAAACTTTTCGAGATCTTTGTAAATATGTTCAAGTTTCGATGTGCACTTGTTTTTTTTTTAAGTATATTGAATACGTGTTTATATTTTTGTTATTATTTTATTAGATTGTTTTTTTATATATATGGTGTATGTATAGTAGGGCCTTTGGTAACCTGAGCCTTGGCCTGTTACAAGTCAGTATTATATGTGTGGTCTATATGTGCTTACTACTTTACGATATGTATTGTATATGATTCATGTTAATCTTTATATTTATTGTGACAAGTTATATTTATTTTCATGCTCACTCAAAATTCTCATTTGAGTTTTACTTTCGGAACATTTTTAATGGTCAATAAAAAACCATATATTACAATAAAATAAAATTAAATATTAAGCTTCTCTCTATCGGTTGCAATGAATTCATGAAACATTATTTGGAAGCAAACTAGGGTCAAGAAGACACCGCTTTATTATAAATGGAATGTTCAAGAGTAACTGTAGCTGGGTTAATATTATATTATAATATATAACTGCAGCGCCGTGTGCACTATGCCTGGCGATGCATCTTGGAGGAGTCTCGCGCCTGGCAGCCTGGCAGCCTTGCAAGCCGTTTGTCTTCAGTCATGCTGTTGCCACAGCCACATATGTTTAAACTTAATAAAGATACAAGTTAAAGGAATATTCTTAAGTAATATGTTGGAAACGAAATAAGCTTATTTAACAGAACAGCATCCAATAATCGGCAAAATTTTCAAATGAATTCATACATTAGCACCATTACGCCATATGTACGAGTATTTTGGGGAAGGTAGAGAGATCTCCACGCCTTTCTATCCATGCACATAGATCTTGGTTTGTCTATATCCATACATTTTGTCATACATGCTCTTCTGTTTCAAATAAATTTATATTCGTATCAATCGCTTCCGGGTCTTAAGATAGATCATTCTGCTGCCAAATTTATTTTTACTTACAAGCTTACGAATTTTTTTGTTGAGCTTATGTAGAAGAATTAACTTGGTATTTTATGTATACTTACAAACTTATGAATTTTCTTGTTGAGTAAACTTGGCATTTTATGTTTATTTACAAGCTTACGATTTTTTTATTGAGCTTATGTAGAAGAATTAACGTGGTACTTTATGTTTACTTACAAGCTTACGATTTTTTTGTTGAGCTTATGTCGAAGAATTAACTTGGAATTTTATGTTTACTTACAAGCTTACGAATATTCTTGTTGAGCTTATGTAGTAGAATTAATTTGGTATTTTACGTCCTGTATTCAATTTTAATTCAATGTGATACAGAATTTAAGTAAAATAATTTTCGTTATGATAAATGACGTTCTAACATTTTTATAAACAGAGTGACAGTTACTTTATACGGAATATTGACGGAATCAAAACAGATGTTTAAAATTAGTTGACAAAAAATATTCAATGTAAATAAAAATAAGTTATGAAAATATATCCATGCGAAACCTGAAGAATTAAAATGCGCACATCAGCAAAGATATTACTTTTCACATATATCCCATTATTATAATATTCACAATCGACAAAACAAACAAATAAAGATGACATATTTTTCCAATACAAATGTTGATACAGGACAACAACAAGAGATTAGCCAAATAGTCGGCCAGACCAAAGGGATTACACATATCACGGGCCGCCGCGCCGCCCTGAGCTGGGCTCAATTTGCTCGGAAGCGGGCGGGGCACTAATCTGCTGCGTAATGACCGGACCTGTCCCCCAGATCACCCCAGGGCAGCCCCAAAAGTAAATCATTTTACCAAATGCCCCCCAATGATTTGATTGATGGACCCTCTGGGGAACACGGACTTGATCCGCAAAATATCGGGAAGTTTTGTGATGGGGGGGGTAGACGTCAATATGGGTATACCATAGATGAGATAAAATGGCCCATTATATGCTAAAAAGTTCTAACCAACAATCAAACTGTTTTATATCATCACCTTCATCTTTTTTCCCCCTTTATCTATCAAGCCGGGGTTGCAGCGCTGTCACGTTACCTATCGAGTTAAATCCATCGGTGGCCTCTCTGGAACGGTCTCCCTATCCAGCTGAAGTATACGATATATTCGTATAGTTACACAATCATACCAATTCCACGTCATATATTTGAGAATAATCAATGGCAGCAGTATCTAAAGATCAAAATAAGAGTGTATATGACACTAAGCAGCTTTTTCAAAATACAGGTTATCTTTTGCAACGAAGATTTAATCTCGACTTACATATAAGAACTACTATTCTCCGCACTTCCCTATGGTGTTAAACCATGAACACTTACTCAAACCACCACATTTAAACTAGAAACATTTGATATGTTGTGTTATCGAAGAATGCTGAGAGTTTCGTGAGTTAAAAACGTACGCAATTATGAACATCTTGAAACCAATGAATAATGACAGATAAGAAGTATCCATTATCATAAAAACAAAGAAGGAACACTTTGGACATATAATAGGAGGAGGAAAATATGAGATTCTTCTACTAATGTTGCTAGGAAAAATTTAGGGCAGACGAAATACGCGAAGGAGACACATCTCCTGATTAAAGAGTTTACTGGAATAATTTCAGTGTGATATAATATCTTCGTTCAAAGCTGCTATCTCATAGATTAAGATAGCCATGATAAATGCCAACCTTCGATGATGAGGGGAGGAGCATTTAAGAAGAAAAAGAGAGTTAAGAATATTATTTATTTTTGTATCTGGGCTTAAAACATAATGCCATAATTCAAAAACGACTCATATCGAGAAAAAAAACTATTTTATCAGTAAACATCGAAATGAAAAGTGATAATACGAAACAGTTATTAAACTAGTGGTTATATATAGTACGGCTGTTTAAATTTTTATGTAGACCTTTAAAAAAAGTAAATCGACTGGCAGAGACAGAGCAGAAATACTTCAAAAAAATTTTCGGACCAACTTGAATCAGCAATGATTTCTACAAAATCAAAACCTACAATTAATTGGAGCTTCTTCCAGTATAGAAAACGTGGAGGATACAATAACCTCAAAGTTCATGACTCAATGTCAATCTAAAAAGACCAAATGAAAACTAAAGGATGCTAGCATAGGAGAACGACAGGTGAAGAGCAGTTGTTAATAAGAGCAAAACTCATAACGGGTTGTATATATAGTTTCTTATTAGCAATCACAGGTTCATGTGGATTAAACTTTGACCTGAAGAAAATTTTTTTTCATCAATTTTTCACATTCAATCGTTTGGTATCCTTAAACTATCAAAATTAGCAATGCGGTCATGTCAAAGAACGTGGCCCGATACTCGCAGTTCATCATCGGAAAGTTTTGTAATACTAGGGCACGTAAAGAAGCAATAACACGCTCACGCATGTCTAGCATTGTAACAAGACGAAATATTTTTCCAAAAAGTAAAGAATGCGTTGTGTGAGTTGGATTATTTTTGCAGATTCACTTCGAAAAATCGGAGCAAATATGATATTTTAGTTCTTCAGTCAACTTTTAAATGGACGTTTATTTGAAATTATTTTTTCGAGTTGGTTAAAACTGAAACTTTATATTTACATTTGCTTTTTTGTTCCAACATGAATTCTTGAAGGTTAATCGTTTGAAAGTTTTTGATAGATATTTATTAAATCTGTAGTATAGACGACGAACTCCATGGCCTAGTTGGCAAGACACGTGTCTTCCAACCCAGGGGTTGCGGGTTTGATTCGCATTGGTAACATGATTTTTTTTTTAATTCCTGTCTACTTTTCACTTAAGGCTTATTTAAAATCTCTCTGATTGGTTGGAATAAATTACCAAAAATTAATAATACAACTAATTAATAAAGAATTAAAAGCAAAATTCAATTATTTACCAAGTTCATACGGAAGAAATGCGTGCCATGTGTAGAATATCTGATATTACAATGTATAATAGAGTGAGAAATGATCGGCTTAAGGATAGCATTTTGTTAGATATGAATATTACAAGTAGAATTAAGAAATGAATATTAAGATGGTTTAACCACGTTTAGATAACGAGTTGCTTAAGGGCTACAAAACAAATAGAGTCTAGAATTAATGGAAGGCTTGAAAAAATAGACCGAAAAAAAAGTAAAAGGTAATAATTGAAAAAGTGTTAAATAAGGAAAAGATAAGAAGTGTATTACACAAAATAGCATATATGACAAGGTGCATGGATGTGGACAGGGTGAGAATTCTGTACATTGATGGAAAGGTGTAGAGATCTGTATATCTGCTTACTCTGAAAGTGATATGACGGGTTATGTATTTACGAGTATATATATCGAGTTCAGTATATACCTAGGTAACCTTATTTATCAGTTTTTTTTACCATCAGTTTCGGTTAGGAGTATGAATAACTTTCACCTCTTTGTGTAGTATTCTATTAGTCTGGTAGTTCTAAACAGTCATTTGTCAGTTCTTAATACCCGAGTAGCGGTTTTGTATATGAACACCATCCAGCCCAAAAAATCTGAGCTGTCTATAACCCCTGTGTGTCTCGCTTTCTCCTAAAACCTTCGTGTCCGCTCCGCTTTCTCATGATGCCTTATGTTTGTCATACTTTGATGATATTTGTTTTGTTATTAAAAAAAATTCAAAAACTTTGATGGTTATTAAAAAAACAATTACATTTTTGTTCTCTTTTATAAACGTTTTGAAAAAAATCTTTTCATTTTGCACTTCTCAACTTTTCATATCTTATTGGTAAAAGAAATAAAACCTACAAATTGGTTCTTTAAAGTTAAATACATACCATCACTACGTTCCTCTGTCGAGGTAAGTATAGAAGAGAGGATGCTATATTTCTATCAAGTCATATATATTTCACTTCCTCCTCAATCACATCCCTTTTCATACAACTCATGCGGTTTATTTACATTTTAAACTTCCCTTCTTTCAAAGTTTCATTAACTTAGTTCAACTATACTAGGCGCGTCCAGAAAGTAGAAAAACGATTGCGTACCACGCCCTGTGCCGATTCTCCACCACCGCGATCGTATGCGCGCTAGTTAGCTCCTTTCCTCGCTTCAGTGCGAACCGAGTTTCGTTGTTGAACGGTTGTGCGTCTTTGTTCTGTAACCTTTCAAAATAGCTGCGCCCATCGAAAAACCCGCCAAATGTGAATTGCGTAGTGTCATTGGTTTTTTTAATGCACACAATGTTCGGTCTATCGAAATTTATAAACAAATTTAAGCACAGTACATGAATCTTTCCTGACAGAGCACCTTGGTTACAAACAAAATGTGTGCTCGGAAAAGAAAAACCGAATATCAACACCAGAAAAGTGATGGCAACAGTTTTTTGAGACCGAAAGGGTTTGATCCACGTGGAGTTTATGCCAAGAAGACGCACAATATACTCAGAGGCCTATTGTGAAACTCTTCAACGACTTAGACGCGCCATCCAAAACAATAGACGTGGAATATTGTCGGGAAAAGTGGTTTGGATTCATGACAATGCGCGGCCTCATACATCAGCACGAACACAGCGAGAACTTCAACGTCTTAGTGGGAAAAATTTGGACATCCTCCTTACAGCCCTGACTTGGCACCAATTGATTTTCACTTATTCCCGAAACTAAAGGAATTTTTGGGTGGAAAACAGTTCGCAAACGATGAAGACCTCAAATAAGAAGTGGCATCCTGGCTCAAATCTTTGGCGGTAGAAGAGTATAACATCGGAATTGAAAAATTGGTTCCACGTTACAATAAGTGCCTTGACAGGTATGGCGGCTACATTGAAAAATAGTGTAAGGTACTGTAAATTCGTAAATAAAGTTTTGTGTTGATATCTTTCGTTTTTATTTAGTTATTCCAAAACGTTCTATACTTTCTGGACGACTCACGTACTTCTTACATGATTCCCAATCTCGTTTGCGTTATACGAGTATATTCGTTTAATTTATTTATTTTTCAATATATATGCGTATATGGATTTTATATTAAGATTAAAACAAGAACAATCCTAAAGGAATACATTTAGAGAATTTTATTTGTTTAATAGTTAACAAGAAAGTAGGCAATTAAAATGTATTAAGCTATCGATTAAAAACCACATGAGAAATATTGTTTACATGCGGAGGAGAAAAATTATCTAACAAATTTGTCTTGTACATGTTGACATTAATATTAAAAAGATGCATTAAATCAATATACTTGTTTTCTAATCAGTACTTACGCCTTCATCAGCCTTTTATCATCTATTCGTTCTACATTTCATAACTAGCTAGTTCTACATGTCCAAACCAACCAGAGTCAAGGGATAGTTTTACTAAATTTATGCGAAAGTAATCGCAACGAGCTGTTGGGGCATCATGCCATAAGTCGCATCATAAGTATATTTACTACTTACTTTTCTACTTTCGTTATGTAGAATATTAAATACGAGTATGTCGCCGCTACTATACTTTTCATTCTCCGGTGTGTTGCTGTCGGAGGAGTCCCCTTCTTCGTCAGTAATTGGCGTCGCATTCATAATACATAAAAAAAACATTTCGATCTTCTAGTAGTATTGATCGCGCTGGATGAAAACTTATTTTGTCCTCCTTAAAAGCGTGGGTTGTGATGGGACTAATTTGATTAAGAAAAGCCAAGACGCTAATTTTAAACGTGTTTTCTTGAGGCTAGCGGCAAACTCGATTGAATGGTACTCCATAAACTTGTAAAATCCCTATACACATTCCAGACTGGGACACATTTATGCATCAAAGGGTAACGTTTTTATTGCTTTTTTTTTATTCCACGTCATATTATTGTGACAATTTTGACAGTTATTTCATGAAAACGCCTACTTCATGCAACGTACACTGCACGAAATGTCAATCCACGGCAAGACTCACGCCTGCGCCTGTTTTATGCAATCTCGTCAACCTCCGCCCTCGGGGGAAATCAGATTGAATGCACAAATTTAGTTGGCGTTTTCATTTTAGACTACAAGCGTAAGTAATATTATTGCTGGATATTAATAAAAATAACAGTTAAACTATAATTAAAATAGTCGACGTTTTATATAAATTCTCTAACATGGATTTTTTTTATATTTTATTAATTAAATGAGGTGACAATGAAGATCCGGCAGGCACAATAAAAAAAATATCTTTTAAGTAAAATTAAACATTATGTTTGGCACCGATGGGCATTGGATTGGGATATGACTGGTGTATATAAGGGCTCTAGATATAAATTAATCCAATGAACTATCCCTTTGAAACTATGGTTTATAATAAGAACGAACAAGGTGGAAGTGTCCGTCATGTATAGTTTGCAGACGGGCCACTGCGGGGTGGCTAGTCATCATTCATATAATTGCATAATGACTTGAATTTAATGGCACAAATCATCTTAGTTTGGGTGAATTGCCCATTAAAAAAGTGTAGCTATTTTGTGTTTGTTACATGTAACTACTATTGTTTTTTGTTTTTTTATATATGTATATAAATATCATACGTGTATACTCACTCGTATTTCTGGAGTTCATTTTTTAAATTTTAATTTCATTGATGAGATTATTCATTGACACGTGTGATAAGCTAGTTGACTTAAAACATGAATTCCACGTAAGTCGACAGCAAGTCTATGGTATCTGGGCATAGAGATTAAGCATGATGTAGGAAGATAAATATGTTTTTATTGATTTATTAAACACTTTTATTGCAAATACAATCTGGCGAGCTTATTGCCAGACGGTAATCTCTTCCAACAAACCAGACAAAAGTAAATGAAGCAAGTTACATGGTCACAAAATACATTCAAATGAATATCCATCCCCACGAAATCCACGAACACATTCATGAACATATTTTTTTTCTTTATCCACTTTGCGCGGATGTCTCCTGTTACACACAGAGGGTATGCTTCTAGAGTTAGATTATTCATTAGGAACAATATCAGCCAGGATTCTTCTTATACTGCTAGGCGGTGCCGAGAATATATCAACAGTGTCATTCAGTTGGTTCAATATCTCTATACCACGCGTGACTGAGTGTTTAGCAATGATATTTGTCCTGTAAGTTGATATGTAAAATAGAGGGTGATTCCTTGCACGGCTATATTTATTGGGTACATATAAAATTAGTGCTTCTAGAATCGCGGGACAGTTAAAACAACCTCGAAAAATCTTTAGTAGGAATATCGCAATGAGTTATTGCCTTCTTGTTTCGAGGCTTCTATAGTTACACGCCGTGAGAAGTTCGACATGGTGAGCATATTTTAGGTAGTCTGAGGATTTTTTTTTACATTTATTTAAGGTATCGGTACTGTTAAATTCTCTTGATATTCTCATTATAAAACCAAGTAGTTTGCAACAATCCGATATTAAACGCGAAACATGGTTAACGAACGTGAGTCCGACATCAAAAATTACGTCCATATCTTTGAATTCAGAAACTCTGTTTAATGATACTTCTTGTATAGTATACTGATGGTGGATTAGGGAAAACCATCGACTATAGGATACATAGGCTAGCAGAGGGCCTAAAATAGATCCTTGTGGTATACCAGATCTGGCGATGAATTCCACAGAAGATTTGTTCCGGATTGTTACGTATTGAGATCTTTCTTTTAGGTATGATGCAAATAATCCAATTTGATTATTACTGAACCCAAGGTTATGCATTTTCTTAAATAATATATCGTGATCAGCTTTGTCAAAATCTTTCTGGAAGTCTGTATATATTACGTCTGTTTGTGTAAGTTCGTCTAAATTTGACGCAATCTGAAGTGTGTGAGAGAGAGAAGGTTAGTAACAGTCGATCGTTTTGGCAAAAAGCCATACTGGTTTCCAATAAGCCTTGATGATACTTGGTGGCTCAATTGATATGCCCATAAACCCCACAAAGACGGACAATCACCCGAACATTCATTTTCATATAAAGTGAGATATCATCAATCAAAGGAAAAGGAAGAGATGGTGGAAAGGAAAGTTAAAAAACAGGATTGAAACATGTTATGTTACAGACTAGAAATTAAGAGTTTTTTTCAGTGGATTCTTAAAACATGCCAAGGACAGAGTGAGTCTAACATTGGTTTGTAACTGATTCCAGAGTCTCGCTGCATGAACAATAAAGGACGATGTAAAAAAAGAAGAGCGGTGAACCGATTTTTTTATATGAGGAGTGAAGTATATGTCATTGAACTGTTGCTTTCGTATTATTATATATTTCCTTATCATGTAAAAAAAAAAGAATATCAAAAATATAATTTAATTCAGAAAATGGTACAATGGCAACCTCAGTGATATGTTGGGTAAAATATCAGTTTTCCAATTCAGAGGTTACGGGTTCAATTAGTATTCATTTTATGTTTTTTTTTCTTTTTTTGAAAGAATAGATATTACCTAAGCCATATGTATCCTTATACTCCCGAATACTAGGCTGAAAAAAATGTCTGTGTCATTTGAGAGGAGTAGCACAGCGTGAGGTTTGAACCGACCACCTTCAGCACGGAAGTCCAGTGCGCTACCGTGCTGCTATGCGCCCCATAGAGTACAAGTACTAACAAAGCACGAACATCATTTTGTGAATATAGAGAATCATTTCACTAGGCAAGGTCTGTGAAGGAGTGTTCTCGTTCTTTAATTACAAATTTCATATATTTATCTTAAATACTTCTAAAATATTCGCATTCTGCATTTACACGTATTTTAATCTCAAGCCATCACATACATAATTCCAACCACATTATGTTCTCAATAACCATACCAAAATCATATCCAACAACTCCTAATTACAAACCTTACATACGCATCAGTCATTCGCTCATATGACTATGATGAGACCTCCAAAATCATCTGACTGCTCACTCACCTCCTTTTAAAGAGGCGCCTTGTAACATATTTTCTTGCATTTGAAGATGATAATGTGGAGAAATCCGAAACCATCTTACTCCTTCAGCGTCACTTCTTGTTCTAGGACTGCACTTACCATAAACGTATTTAACGGAACGTGCATACATAAACACCATCATACCATCTCCCTGACGCGGTAGATATATTATAGAAGACAGAGCACTAGGCTTTCCTATCTCGTCACACATCTTACTCCTCTTCAAATACATACACCTTCTCATACAACTCATAAGATTTATCTGCGTTTCAACGATTCCTTCTTTCAAAATATAACTAACTGGATCCAACCATACTTCCTTTGGTCTTCTTCTTTCACGCCTTCAAGTAATATTTGCATATATATTTGTTTTGTTAATTTCTTCGTCCATTTGTTCCACATGCCTAAACCATTTCAGAGTGCACTCCTTCATCTCACACAACACAACACATCAGTCTTGAGTTCACAGTTATCCCTCATCACTTTATTCTATAATATAAATTTAGTTACTTAATAAATATTTGACAAAAATAAAAAAAAAAGACAAAAACACCTCAAACTCCTTAAAAAGTTATTCGGTTGGATAACACCCTGATTTTATTAATGGAATAGGATTAATTGAATTTGAAAACAAATTTACCTTTAAATGTTTCTTAATCAATTCTAGAAAAAATACAGATGCTTGATTAAATTTATACTCTTTTTGTACCAGTAAGTTTGAGTTATTTGTTATTTGAGAAGAGTTAACGTATCATATGAGCCTCTAGGATTAAAGCAAGAATAAATGTTTTACATTATCAATTAACTGAATGTACATCATATTTCTTTCATTAAAATGATCGTAAATCAAACACAAAGCGTAGATATAAAAAAACAAATATCAAATTTGAAAACAATACAACAACCCCAAATCGAATTAAATAAACAATATGGGAAAAGCCGATACAAGTCAATAAAAATCAACTAATTGTTAGATGAAGATTAATCACTTTTATTTCAGCACTGTTTGGATTACAGGCTTAATCGATTCATATTTAAATAGGGTTGTCTAAAGTATTGAACTCTTCAATATCAACAGATCTTCCATAAATTGGAGTGGCTGACTGACCCGACTAAATTGATAAAAGTGTCTAGTACAGGACATGAAACATTTTCAGTATTGTATTATACAAAAATAAATCAAAATTTATATCGGAAATTTGATTTATTGTTGGATATTATGGAGTTCCATCAAGTCATGTCCTTCGAAAAGTTATGAATAACTTTCTAGTAGATTTATTATGTTGAACATTTATATCAGGATATAGTTGAACATAACACGTTTTCTACATCTATGGCATCGTTATGTAACCGAAACCATTCTTAGGAATTTACAAGAAAATATCTTATTATAATAGTGTTTAATGAATTCCTTGTTTTTTGCCATCCGAATCTTAAATTCAATCTCACCAAATGAGATTCGAATTGTACTGTTCGCAATTGTATTGAATTACAATTTCTTTAAATATAGTACAACTTGACGAGTGGCCATCTATTTCCACTAGCCAGAAAGTTATTAAAGAAACCAGAATAGTCAGGTTCCAGAACACTTTCTAATAAAAATCGGATACTAATGGGAATCGGATACGCAACTCACAGTAAGAAGATTGATGTCTTATCAACTAGGCCACTATCCTTACTGAAGTTTAACAGAATACACTTAAAACTAATACTCGCATAAGCGCGATCTAACCACAAAATGCACTTACAATCTTTCGCGATTTCAAGCGATTTTTTTAAATTGTATTATAATATTAATGAATATGAAATGAAGCCTCTCTAGGCAAGTAGATTTCTAGGAGGGCTCTGTAGAGTTTTCGCTTAAGCCTCGCTTGTATGGCACTACGACAGGAACTAATCCATCTGCAGCCCGCTTGAACCCAAATATGTCGTCTCAGAACATACGAGTATTTACCGCCTTCATTACAAGTGCAGGATGCATTCTGTCTAACTATAAGTCGCACGTATAATACGTTCTAGCATATGCATTTTAACATATTTCTGCTGCAGATATATCATACATTTACATTGATTTGTTAATTTGTATTTACTTTACAGAGCTGCACAAACGGTGAGAACTCACTTACTAAAGAAATATCGTTTTAAGATCATTGTTCCTTGTATTTTTGTGTTAAAGTAGCTTAGTACTTATACAGGATATATAAGATGGGGCCAGCGAATGGGAAACCCCCTCAGAAATTAATAAATTAGGTGTAAGTTATTTTAACCGAGGAAAACTATTTTGAAAGGCATTCTGTAAAAACAAGAGATACAACAACGTTAATGCCTTAACTATAAACAAAATATAAACAATATATACAGATCTTTGTTTTTCGAGAGTCATTGGAAATTGAACCGGAAACCCCTGAGTCGGAAATTAAGCGTTGAATCAACTATTTTACTGTGCTCATTTTATATTGTCATAATTATTTGATATTATTTCAAAAATATTGACCACTTTTCACGGATTTCTCCTATTTCACAAAGTGGGTTTGATACAATGAAGTTAAATCGTAAGGTCAAACATCAGCCAGAATTGTCATCACACTGACAGACGATGTCGAGAATATATCCACGGTGTCACTCAGTTGATTCAACATCTCTATAATACATGTAACTCAATGCTAAGCTATGATATTTGTTCTATAATTTAGCATGGAGAACAGTGTAATTTATCGGAAACGTATAAACTTTGCACTTCAAGTATAGCGGAACAATTAAAACTATGAAAGGAATGTTTCCATGGATTCTTGCCTTGTTATTTCTATGCTTCTATAATTGTAAATCGTGAGAAATGTTGGTAATCACGTTTGTTCTGCACCACAGATGTATGATATGTCTAAAAATTGTTTTGCTATTCAAATCGTAATAGTGAATGGATCACCTATATAGCGTAGCGCTGTCCTATACTTAAAAATGATAGGAAAGATCGTAAATTTTGTTTGGTTTTGACTTCATACTGTAAAAAATGGAGACGCAGCACTTAATTATAAATTTATCTGGTTATGAATTCAGATCCTGAACCCAATTTGCCTCGACCCCACAACACCATATCGAGGCAGCCTGTCTAGGATTTTTTTCTTGACAGAAATATATCTTCGGTATATTCGTACTATCTGTGAAACATCGAGAAAGCTGATATATGATATTTGGTTACTTTTCATCGTATAGAGCCAAGCAACCGTCTTTTACTGTCTATACCAGACTCTGAAACCAGTTAACGGCTGCCATAAGATTCTCACGATGACGAAATGTATTTCATCACAATTCATATTTTCTTGCTCTTTCGTATTTTCCTTCTCCTTCCACAATATTTGGTGATCTTTGATGATTTACTCATATTACAATATGTATTACTTTTCCATTTATTTTTTATGCTTTGAGTATGTTTAAATTTTCTTTTTTTCTTTTTGTAAATAACGTTGTTGTATCCTTTCACCCTGCAATTGGTACTTATTTGCGTAACTCTTGTCTGGTTGTTTATAAAATTCTTGGTATGGTAAAGCTTCATACATCATACTACACATCATCTTTTGCTATTCACTCCGCTCGACTTTGGAACTTTCTTCCTAACGCAATTAAATGTACATCATATTTTAAGAGAAACCCTTATTGATTTCAATATGTTCTTCGTTCTTACTTTTATACAATTCCCATCCTTGTCACTAGTTTCCTTGTGATTTTTTTTTTTGTTACTTTTACTCAAATATTATATTGTCTCACTAAATTTAATACCCGATTTCATAATCTGAGCGTAACACTAACTACTTAATCTTTTTTACCGAAGAAATTATTATTTAAAGATAAATTTCGTACGAATTTGTCATAGCTTCCTTAAATAAGGGAGTCATGTGGTTTCAAAATCTCACTTTTAAATTAGGAAAGTATAAGGTTTGACTCTGAAAACAAATCATAAAATTTTAAGATTAAGAATAAAATTTAGTGTTTAGACCGGAATATGACATAGATATCGATAATCAGTTTAAAAAAAAGCTGGTTAGTTGAGAAAATGGTTTTTAATCTTTTAATCCGCTAGGTGTATTTACTAGAAAATGTTGAAATAAATTAAATAAGAGATTGCCGTTCGGCGAGCCATTATATTTAACAATAAAATATCTTAATAAATCAAATACAAAATTGGACATGGGAAGATCAATAATCGAGAGCGTCTCATTGTAACTGGTGTTATTTTATGGTGGCAGCGACCCACTTCTTTATGTGTGCCCGACTTTGTATTCATTCTCCACTCTCCATTCGCCCCTGTCTTGTGTGCAGTGACTAGCTACTGAACTAGTTGACAATGGGAACCATGGAATCGTCTGCTCTTCCATCCAATTGAATTAACTCGTATTAATGACGTCATTTTTCTACCACGTTTCATTGTATTTTTACTAAATCGTCACTAGAGGTGGTGCCGCCTGTATGCTGAAACTTATATTGATTCCTATACTAACACAAACTTACATTTTATCATCTTTACCGTACAATACTCGGAAGTATTGAGTTAATACATGTAAGTTAAAAAACTACATTGAACAGTTCAATCCCACTATCACCCACACTTTTATGGCGGACAACATTGATGCCCATCTAGTGGGATCTACGTTAGAAGAAAACTCTTTTTAGCACAACCTCACGTAGTGACGAAGAAATAACTGTCCAAAGCGAAAGAAAGAACTGCCCCAAAACTCCTCTCCGGTGGTTACACACCAGAATGCGAGAAAAATAGTAGCAACGACGGTTTTAAGGTCTGACGTCACGAGAGAGGAAAATGAGTTGCAGCACAATAAATATATAATACTTAAAACTAAATTTAGACCAGCAATATTTAGCATTACTCGTATTACTGCACAGCCAGTTCAAAATAAGAAATCAGTGTGTCAAAGGTACCATGAAAGTTGCTCCGATCTCGCTGAAATTGAAAGAGGCTATAGCGACAATATATGGGGTTTACAAAGTTTTTTTCAGTAAAATATATGACCGAAGTCATGGATATCCCTATACCCCCTAATACTGGGCGGAATCAATGCCTGTGTCATTCGAGGGGGGTAGCACAGCTCGTAGTTCGAACCGGCAATCTTCGGCGCGGTAGTTCAATGATTTACCTCGCAGTTATGCATTATTAAATAATTAGCTTAATATATGGAAAAACAGGCACTGGGAATGGAAGTCCCTGAAAATAGAGAAAGAGATGGAAGAACAGCATCAACCACGATATGAATAATTGGAACAGACTCCGAAGATGACCTTAGACAGAGAACGATGGAGAGAGGTGACACGTTACACAGAAATTCCAAATTAATGAGAAAATGTGAAGATGATGATGTGTTTCACTACTTCAAATCAAGTCAATTATATTAGTAACCTCTAAAATCTTCATTTATTCGTATGATATTTATAGTAATTTTGCAAAGCATGCAAAAAATTGTTAAATGAAATGGAACAAGAATATTGAAATGATTCAGCACTTCGTGGTACTGAAACTTCAACTGTTTCGTTGATAACTATCCAAGATCGCATTTAACATCAAAGACATTACAATGCACCTCGAGTTAAAGTGTTTGCAGTTTTTGTTTCAAAATGTTGATGATGAACCACCACTTGAAAAATAGGTACGAAAGAAAGAAGCACGTCTTGTTAATTCACTTTCGAATATTTCAAAATGATTCAAACGCTCGTAAAACTGCAAGAATCAATGTTTTGTATCAAAATCTTAAATTATTCCTCTTTCCTTATATTGGTCTCCAATTGGTGGTCTAAACTCAACTCATATATGTTTACACGAAGTTCAATTTGAATATTTGAAAATGAGCGTATTTACATCCTAGAGCCCATGTGCCCTAATTGCAATACTATGCATATCGTCTATCAATTGGGGTTTGAATTTATATACTCCTCTCCGTTGGTACTTTGTGAATGCATACGTCTAAGCTGAGGGTAATGGATTAAATATTATTGAACCATTTGCAATTCGCAGAAGACAGTTTCCGATTAAATTGGCCTGTGCAATGACAATGTACAAGAAGGACAGACTTTATATCAAGTTGGTGGGTATCAATTTAGTCATAAACAACTATATGTTGCTTCCTCAAGAGTTTGAAGTCGAACTTATGTAAAAATTAAAATAGATACCTGGCTCAATCTGGAAGAATTACTAGAAAAATCCGATTAGATTTCTAACAAAAATGTTGTATTCAAAGATATATTTTATATTCAAATATTTTTCCCCCAGATTGTTAATTATGTAAGTATAATACGAGGGCTGCTACTTAAGTTTTGAGACAGAGAAGTAAAAACAAATATTTATCATCAAAAAATGGCTTTATTGTTTTTCAAAATACTCTCCATGAAGATCAATACACTTTTGCATACGTTTGAACCAATTTTCGAAGCACATTTTCCACTCCGAATGAGGTAACTTCAAAGCATGCGTTTTGAACGCATCAACCGCTTCTTCAGGCATCGAAAAACGTTGACCTCGCAACTTATTTTTGATGTTTGGGAATAAAAAGAAGTCATTGGGTGCCAAATCAGGGATGTACGGTGGATGACTCATCAATTCGATGTTTTGAGTGCTCAAAAAGTCACTTGTTTGAGCGATTGTCAAATTATGCGGCATCTAACTCGAACAAATATTTTTAACGGCCAAATGTTCATGCAATATTAAATGTATGCAAGTAGAACTAATGCCCAAATATGCCTCAATCTCACGATAAGTCACATGGCAATCTTGCAATATCAGTTCACGCACAGCATCATGTTTTCTGGCACAACAACCGATTTTGGACGATCTTCACGAAATTCGTCCTGGAGCGAACTACGATCACGGTTGAATTCGGAAAACCAGCGAAACATAGTGGCCTGGGACGGTGCTTCATCAACAAAAGTCGAAGCGAGTTGATCCGCACACTGTTGTTGAGTTAGTCCACGTCGAAAATCATAAAAAATCATCGCACGAAAATGTTCACGATTTAATTCCATTTTTGGCCAAGATGAATTTTTCAAGTCACTGTAAACAACACAAATAGCACTTGTATGACAAAACTTTCTGAGCACGTATACTATTAAAAACGTCAAACTTTATGATGCTGATGTCAAATTTGACGTATCTACACTGGTGTTGCCATATCTCAAAACTTAAGTAGCAACCCTCGTAGTTAACAAGTATTGATTAACAAACGCGGTCTAACGGTTAGCATTCACGATTAACAATGGGGCGCCTCGGGGTTGACTCCTGGCGGATTGGTTTACCCTTAGAACTTTTGGATGTGAATTTATGTTTTTTTCGGTAACTAATATGTTGTACCATGAATTCTTATATAGCTATTAAAAAAATTAAAATGCACTATATAAAACTGTTTAATTAAAGGTTCCAGCAGATTAAACCTGCCGATTGTCGTGGAAATGTAATCTCTTTGTCATCGATACTTTTGATTTAATCTGTCAATACTGAGTTTTTGCGGAAGAGCTTATACGCAATAAACTAATACACACGGGCGTCTTCTTTCCACAAGATGACTTACAATAGTTCTCGACCATAAAGGACAGCATATCGTAATTAACAAATATTTAGTTATTGCGTTCGGAAGTCCTTGGACGAGCTTTCCAGCTAGTTTAGTAAACATAAAAGTAAAATCAAAGATATTTATTTTTTAATCATATATAGTAGTTTGGATCACGATTAAAATTATTACAATTGGAAGAGTATTGAACGACTATTTCACTTCTTGTATACAGTACATGATGGTGAGCATTGATGGGTCCATTGTTATGTGGTGATTTTTTTCACCAACCAGAATTTGATTTAAAGGTATGTTAGTGAAAACAAGTCATGCTCCATTATTATGGGTACCCACGTATGAAAATTGATCATTTTATGCGTTTTCAATATTATAAGTATGTAGAATAAGAAAAACAGCCGATATAGTACTGCTATACAAAATCATTCACTCAGTGATTGATGCACCTCACTTACTCGCAAGCATTTCATTTCGTATTCCCACTAGATCCACAGCTCAATCCCTTTTATACCGAAAATTGCTATACTAATTATAAAATCAACTCCTCTATAATTCGTATGCAAATACTTGGAAACGAGTTTTGCAACAATTTAGATATTTTTAATATATAGTATTCGCCAGAATATCACAACAATATTTAGAAATAGTTACTAACTTTGTGCTCTCCTTTATTAATATAAATAACGTAATATAAACACAACATTAAGGACAATAATTTGCCTCTGGAGTTGAGTAACCCTGCATCAACATGTCTGAAGGTTTTAATTCTGCAAAGCAACTTGCATCTCGTTCTACTAATGAGGCCATGTGTTTTCTATATCTCAATATCTATCCATAAAATTTCCACAAAATTCTCAAAGATTATTAAATCATTTTAAAACGATGACTGTAATTTATTATTAATACTGCTTTTTGTATCTTCATGTTAGTTTAAGATAAAGTTTTGTATTATTTGTCAATAATTTTAAGTACTTGTATAACCTGTCACATGTTCATTTGTATATAAAGACACTGCTGTGTCGTTAAATAAATAAATAAATATAATGAGATTTAGGATGGTTTCATTTAATAATTAAATATGAATTGTAGACGTCTGACATCAAGCCGTTTCTAAAATTGTCCGCGATTATACACACCACAAATCACACACATTTGAGAGGCCCTGTGATTCACTACTTATCTATTGTTGAAATGATTTAAACTCGAAGATTTGTATTATTAAATTATTTTAGCTAACGTATTGGTCAATTATTTTATGATTATTGAACGTTTATATGCATTTACAAGTATTTATTTCTCTGACGCCATTTAGTTACTAAAGATCGCTCCCAAGGGATTCTACCATATGTCTAAAAATCGCTCAATGTTAAAGTAGTTTGTAAATGTTCCAATACATCTATGATAGTAAAAGTACAATATTCCAAAACATTGAAATCTCGGGAGAGAATCGCTAACATTTTTAATGCATAAAAAAAACAAGACGATAGTAAAGAGAGAATTCGAAATTTTCGAAGGCATTTCATTTACGTCAAAAATGCAGTTAATTTCGATAATGTTTTAGAAAACAACGAAATATTCAATAGTTTTTTTATAACTGTGTATTAAGCTAAGCCATACATTAATGCGTATTGTAATAATATTTCGCCAAAAGTGATTGTTAGTTTGACATACAAATGATTTAATGACCCAAGAAAAGGTTGATTTTAATTCAACATTAAGAAACAGGACTGTTGTCAACTGTGAAATATTAAGTCCCAAGTTTACTTCAGCTATCACACGTAAACATT
The DNA here is from genome assembly GCA_949825065.1 of Odontocerum albicorne. Lineage (NCBI taxonomy): Eukaryota > Metazoa > Arthropoda > Insecta > Trichoptera > Odontoceridae > Odontocerum > Odontocerum albicorne. Next base: position 22,481,509 of record OX463849.1, on the reverse strand, counting down.
AGATGTTCCTAATATGTTTATCTTTTTAAATTTTACGTTAACTGTTTAATTTAATACGTTTGGTAAATTGAATTAATTAAAAGGAACATTATTAACATGAAAAAATGTGTAAAGTTACCTTTTGACAGTGTGGGGAGACGACGAGCATAGATAGACAAATAACCCGTTGGATTGACCAACTCAGGCGACAGGATCATCTGTGACGATAGTATTCCGAGAGACCCAAAGTAGGGAAAGGTGAAAAATTGTCATGGTCAGGTTAGACAGATTCATTCCTCAGGATTCTTAGTCATGAGGAATCGAACGAGAAAATATTTTTGACCATACACTATTTTTTTATCAGTTCACAATGATTTGATATACTATTATATTCGCTGTGGATTCACATTCACAAAAACCTTACCCTTAGTAAGTCTTCATTTTGTTGTTTTAAGTACGTTTACGAAGATCTCTATCTCTCTGGTTCGTAAGAAGGGATATTAAAGGAGCAAGAATTTCACTGAGTGCTTATCATAAATAGTAGCAATTTAACCTATGTACATTAGAACTTAACCATTAACATAGCGATACGAAAAAACGTAATAAGATCTGAGTACTCAATTCAGTTAACGTAATTGCACGGTCTGTCTTCAAAATAGTCCAGAAAGAGAAAAGGAATTTCGTGAACTCATTTGTAAGCGCACTCACTACAGCAATGCGGGGTTGGACCATATCTAGAATATATTTCAAATTATTTTCCCGCAGTTGCTTGAAATAAAGGAATGCACGTCCCGATCCCTATATATTCTATTGTCTTTAGTCTTTTGAAATATAATACGATAGAATGCGCTTCTTGTGATTTTTGTTTGACATTTTTTCAGACTGATGTTTGAACGCGACATCTTGTATTCAAACATTTATATTACATTTTGGTTTGACTCGAAAAAAAGTTTAAGACCCTCTGAGTGGAGAAAACAGAACCGCCTATTCAGAATGTTGGATCTCTTCGGCCATAAGGTTATTAATCTCGATTTAAGTATGAAAATTGTTTGTTGCTACATATTCTCCGTATTACTCTATGATGTTGAAGCATGGACGGTTACTCACGACGAGTCCACCACAACGATATTAGAAGTTTTTTTTTATTTGAAGCTACCAAATAATACTGCGAATCCCATGGATTGACGAAATTCGTAATAATGGCAAAATTCGTAATAATGATGATTGAAATAAGATAAAGAACTATTATTCACCGTCGAGTAATTTTTACATATAATGCGAGGTAAAATATGAGATCCTTCAACTACTATTGGACGGAAATTTTCAAAACAAAAGTGTGAGAAAAAGTCGCATATCTTGGTTTAAGAACTTACGCAGATGGTTTCATTGTGATACCCTCATCTTTGTTCAGAGCTTCAAAGGTCAAGATAACCAAGATGATCGTCAACTACTGAATAGGAGAGGAAATTTAAAGAAGAAGTAAACACCATAAAATGCGTACAGTCATCTGTCTTGTGGTCTCATTCAGGAGAGTGGTATGCTAACGGAAATAACCCTGATGGAAATCTGTACGTGTACTACAATCCGGTGGCTAATATACGAGTATACTAACAACACGGTGAGTAGGGGCTAGAGGATCCCTCAGATGATATGCGAGACATTCCACAAATCATTCCTAGAAGGCGCAACTACAACGGAAAAGAGGATTTTATTTGTTAACAATTAATAAAGAGTAAACTTTTTTCGTTTAATCTAGTCCCTTAGACTTGTTGAAATTTATGTTGTCACCCAGATCAATCCGTAGACCACTATGAGGAAAGTAGAATCTCTCAAAATATGAAAGAACTACCTTCAACCTGATTGACTACTCTGCCCTTGTGGCGACCAAGAATAGTTTTACGTATGCTCTCTCCAATTTTCGTAAAAAAAAATGTAACCTCTTAAATCTTTGAAGACCCTCTTCAGTATAAATAAGCCAATTATTTTATTTTGTTTTTCCCATCTATCATCTCTGTCCATGGCTCATCATCTCTGTCCGTGGACATTCTATCGGTGCCATCGCTATATTTTCCCATCTATCATCTCTGTCCGTGGCTCATCATCTCTGTCCGTGGACATTCTATCGGTGCCATCGCTATATTTTCCCATCTATCATCTCTGTCCGTGGCTCATCATCTCTGTCCGTGGACATTCTATCGGTGCCATCGCTATATTTTCCCATCTATCATCTCTGTCCGTGGCTCATCATCTCTGTCCGTGGACATTCTATCGGTGCCATCGCTATATTTTCCCATCTATCATCTCTGTCCGTGGCTCATCATCTCTGTCCGTGGACATTCTATCGGTGCCATCGCTATATTTTCCCATCTATCATCTCTGTCCATGGCTCATCATCTCTGTCCGTGGACATTCTATCGGTGCCATCGCTATATTTTCCCATCTATCATCTCTGTCCGTGGCTCATCATCTCTGTCCGTGGACATTCTATCGGTGCCATCGCTATATTTTCCCATCTATCATCTCTGTCCGTGGCTCATCATCTCTGTCCGTGGACATTCTATCGGTGCCATCGCTATATTTTCCCATCTATCATCTCTGTCCGTGGCTCATCATCTCTGTCCGTGGACATTCTATCGGTGCCATCGCTATATTTTCCCATCTATCATCTCTGTCCGTGGCTCATCATCTCTGTCCGTGGACATTCTATCGGTGCCATCGCTATATTTTCCCATCTATCATCTCTGTCCGTGGCTCATCATCTCTGTCCGTGGACATTCTATCGGTGCCATCGCTATATTTTCCCATCTATCATCTCTGTCCGTGGCTCATCATCTCTGACCGTGGACATTCTATCGGTGCCATCGCTATATTTTCCCATCTATCATCTCTGTCCGTGGCTCATCATCTCTGTCCGTGGACATTCTATCGGTGCCATCGCTATATTTTCCCATCTATCATCTCTGTCCGTGGCTCATCATCTCTGTCCGTGGACATTCTATCGGTGCCATCGCTATATTTTCCCATCTATCATCTCTGTCCGTGGCTCATCATCTCTGTCCGTGGACATTCTATCGGTGCCATCGCTTTATTTTCCCATCTATCATCTCTGTCCGTGGCTCATCATCTCTGTCCGTGGACATTCTATCGGTGCCATCGCTATATTTTCCCATCTATCATCTCTGTCCGTGGCTCATCATCTCTGTCCGTGGACATTCTATCGGTGCCATCGCTATATTTTCCACACTCTGTGTGATGGCCAGCAAAGGAGAGTATTTTTACCTCCCTCCCGGGAAGTTATTTTATCAAAATATGACTATATCTAATTTTTTTACCAATGTACAATCACACTATAAGGGAACCTAATTTGTTCCTAGAAACAGTGTGGGTTGAGGAGAGACGATAGTCACCAAAAAAAATTATAAACAAGTACATAAATAGTTTAAAGTATGGTTTCCAGTTAAATACTATTTAAAATATCCTCTATCTTAAGTAATAAAACCGTAAATATACCATTTCAATTATGAAACCCAAAATATCTCAAAATTTTTAATTAATCGTTGATTGATACGCAATATCTCAATATAGAGTATGATCGTTAGACCCCTCGTTGATGAAAAACTACTGTGCGCGTATTGTTTTATTATGTGCTAGCTGTTGTAGTTAGTGAGGAATCCTAGTTCCAACACGATCGGAAGATTTAATCTGTCGTAACCTATCGTTTAGCAGATAGCATTTTTGTGCTATTTTAAGCCGCGAATAAATTTTATGATACTATGAACTACAAAGAACCATAAAGTCTGATGTTATATAGTCTAAGAGTAAAACCATTCCGGAAATGAATCCATTAGGAATTCAACTTAGAGCGTAATGTTATCCGTTAAACCACGCCCCCAACGATCGATGGTTCACGATATTTTGCACGAAAATGTTTAACCAAAATTTCTTAATTATCAATACAGATTTGGCAACTAATTATGAACCGAGTCAAATTAATGTTGTAGAAATTAGTGCACTGAGCAGAATACATAAGGTGACAATATACACATATGACAGAATTTGGAATGGAGTGATTACAAATCAAAGTGAACTTAAGGCTGATATGATAAGTTAGATGAAGAAGAGCACGCAGATATGGTTTGAGCACGTGAAACGAATGGTTAAAGAAAAACTAATAAAACTAATTACCTTGCAAAAAACAATACACATTTTTTATTGGTTGAAATTAAAATTTATAAACAAGATCTACAAAAGCTTTTTTTATACTGTTGATAAATAAAATAAAACAAATAAAATATGATAAAGTATATTTATCTATACGAAAGAGGTTCTTGGAACACGAAATAAACATTCTTTTCCCAGGACCATTGCCAAGAGTGACGCTACGGATGATCGTGATATTAAAAAAAAACAGAAAAACCAATTTATTTGTCTCATCAAAATATGAAATTCGAATATTTTAAACATCTGTAGTCTTTGGTTTATAATGGGGCAAAAATATACCGTTCAAATGTGAGTGGGAGACGTGGTAGAAGAAGATCAAGGTAAGTTTGATTAAATGAAGTAAATTATATTTTGAAAGAATGAAATCTAAGGAGAGTAATCGTAAGAATTGTATGAGAAGGCGAATATATGCGGAAGAGTTGATATCTTTTCTGCTTTCTCCAACAGGGAAACGGCGTGTTAATTTGTATCTACGAGTATGTGTATCTACATATTCATAAGACTTAAAATTTTATAAATAATTTAAACCTTGATTTTATTTATGTTATGGGTATATTATATTAATTGTCGCAATATGGGATTGTTGGTTGCGGAATTCTTTTAATAATATTTTAAAATTAGTTAAGTTTTCCAAAGACTTGTAAAAGCGCTCCTAAAAAACGACCACTTTTATAACTTTGCTATACATAGTACAAATGGTTTTCAGTGCAGTTTTCGAAAAACTTACGTTCAACAAATTCTCAAATAAATAAACAAAACTATTTTTAATTTATGACACATTGTTATCAATTTAATATTTCTTACTTCAATAAAATAAATAACCTCTTGATATAACAATTGTTTTTTATTTTTTCGACATAATTTTTTGGACTACCTGCGTGGCTTTGTTGATAAGACGATTATCTTATCAATCGAGAGATGCGGATTCGATTCCCGTTGGTAATTAGTTTTTTTTTTAAAGAATTATAGTCATGTTTTCCGGTAATGCCTTTATTTTTCATTCGAAGAGATCGTCACGTGAAATTAATTTGGCCAAGTTGTACTGTATACAACGAAATATAAAACAACACAATATAAATGTAACGTAATGCATATTATTGATATGCTGGGGACAAAGATGCCTACTTTCAGGTGACATTCAACGTTAGGGGGACCTGACATGTCACTGGGAAGAAGAAGAAGATACCAAAACATATAAGTTACAAATGAAGAATTATACAATATAATAAGTCATTAGTTCATTATTATATAATAGATACCAAAACGCAATAAAAGTAAAACCCTCACCACACAAAAGAATGTTATTTATTTGGGAAGTATGTACGAGTATTTTCAATCGACAAATAGCCTTGAAATGTGTTATACTTATTTTCATAAGAAAAATAAAATATTTTTTACTGACAACTATTAAAGGAAGGTCTTGCGGTGTTTAACTGGCAAAACACTTGAACATAATAAAAAATACAGAAATTAAAAAATGTGTGAAACCGAAGGTATTCAGTCAGAGAAATCAAATAAGTTATATGTAAAGGTGTATAAATGTAGAAGAGACGATAGACGGCGTCCTCTCCACTCTACCTACATCGACATGGAAATGGCGTGATAATATAAAGATATGTATGCACAGAAGAGATCGTAAAATCGTTATTAGTAGGATCAAGTTCGAAGAACGAATAAGACCCGGATTTTTCGTTCAGTTCCATAGGATATTGACAGGCAGACATCCAAAGAGATAAAAAGTTAGCAATCCACATTCCAATAATAAAACAGAAAAAAATAGATCAAGAATCTGTTCTGTATAAAAAGGACATAAAAGAACTAATACGGGAAACGGTACTTAAAAATATTAAAAAGTAAAGATAAAGTTTTATTAAACATGTCAAAACAATTGATTTGAAAAAGAGTGCAACGATAAAAGGCACATTATTTACATAAAATAAGAAATTTCGATAAATTACTAATGTAGACACCAAACCAATACATTAATTTTTCAAATAATACACCTTTTTTGAGTGGTTGAAATTGAATTTCATAAACAAGGTGTACTTTGGATAAAGTTGATGAATAAAATTAAACAAATGAAATCTTATTTAATTTGTTTGTCCCATACTGAAGAGTTTCTCAGAACACGAAATAATCTTTCTTTCTCAGGACCGTTGCCGAGAATAACGCTACGAATATACAAAATATTTAAAAAAAGACAAGAAAAACCGATTTTCTAGTCTTAATAACATAGAATATTGAATTTGAATATTATTAACCTCTGTTGCTTCAGTCTTTGGTTTATAAATTAGCAAAAAATAAACAGAAATCTCGAAAGCTTAAATTAATTAAAGAAATAGTTGTTTGGAATATACAAATATTTTTTTTTTGTTTTCCTTCTATAGCGAAGAAGAACTAAAGGAGTCTTTTGGGTAAAGTAACAATTACACATTTTTTTAAATAATCTGGAATTATATCTGTTTCATATATCATGTGAACCAACTTATAGAGAGCTTCCGTAGTGCCTTTACCTGCCGATTTAATTAGCTCAGCTGGTATTTCATCATCTCCTGGTGTTTTTCTGTCTAAGCTTTTTTAATGCGTGGTCAAATTCTTCTCTGATGATTGGGTCGCCCAAGTCATCTACGTCTACATTAGTTTCGTGTTCTATCAAGCTCTCCATGCTGGTATCATCATTTCCATTATACAGCATTTCCAGGTATCTTTCCCCGATTAGAGATTCTTCAAACAATATTTTATCGTCTTCCCCTTCTATAGCGTTGCCTGTCCCAATTTTTATTTCAAAGAACTCTTTTACAGTAGCGTAGGCTGTGTCCACAAATTAAAAATATCAATGAAAAAACCAATTGATTATAAGGATAGAAAGATAGTGGCAGCGGCCGTTAGATTAAGAACTTTCATGCATCTGCATATGTTTAAAAAAACATATTTGGTAAGAAAACCGCAGAAAACTTATCAAAAGAAGACGAATTACAAAGAAATCTTTGTAGATCTTCCGATATGTGATAGTAACGCATTCGGCTTTAGGTGTAGTGCAGTGTATGTATGAAGGGTTTATATAAAATCATAAATTTCAATAAGACCTTCTAAAAAACATTTTCTTCAGGTGCTTACTCAAGCTGCATATTACTAAACAAAAGATTTATAAACTATAGAAATGTTTAAAGGGATGAAAAAAATAATTTAAATAATTAATTAAATTTATCCTCTTCTCCACTTTTACTATAGACTCCATACGACCATAGACAACATTTGTAAATTCTCTTCTTACACTATTCGTAATAAGATCTTAGACAACATTTAGGATAATTAATTAATTGGGCTCATTGCTTTTAGTCAAGGAGACAGTTAGGATAAGTTTGTGGTTACTGAAGGCGTGGAAGGACAGCCCAGAAGAAGAAAAATCTCAATGCAAGTGAGAGACGCAACTGAACTTCCCTTAACAACTGCCCTTCAAGCTGCGGAGTGCAGGGAGGGGTGGAAAGGAGTCGTCAGAGGTAATCATTGGTGTCACGGTACTCAGTCACGAGCTACTCAACAGGATGGATAGGATAAGTAGCATGTAGATTAGTTTAATTAACTCACCTAAAAAAGACAGTGTGTTTTAAAATCCGCATCGTGATATACTAAAAATATAGTGGATGGATTCTTAGAAAGAAACGGCGAGTTACAATAAGAAACAAATGCAATGGGGCTCTATAAGATATTTAGTCAAATCAAGCAATATAGATGGTTGCTAAAATGTTTCAAGAACACATATAATTGTAATCGACATTTTTTCAATTATTGTAACAGAAACGCCTCTACAAAATATGGATATATTAAGTTATTTTATTATCAGAACGAACTTGGTGAAAAATATGTGCATTAAAAATATCTAACAGAATGTCCAATGAAATAACTAGGAATTAATTTGAACCAAGGACTGATGGAATAAGAATGGCGAAAATCTTTTAAATGGTGTAGGCATTGTTACGACTATATTTGTTAAATTGCATACTTCGCGTCCTCGAAATTGTTAATTCGCGACATATCATAATTTATGAAACTTGTGGTGTCGAGACCATGTGCTTGCCTTGAAAACAGGAAGATTAAAATATTATGAAATACTTGAATATTTTAAAATACTAAAGACAATAAAATAAGGGTAACTACCCTTGCGGTCAGGTACATTTTTATTCTATGACAACATTGTCACGGGCGATTTAGGTCGAGATTGGCACCCCTGCTCCTTTGTACTTCCTTGCCAAGGGGAGGCCGGCTAGCTGGCTCGTCCTATTCCGTGCTGACCGTGCTGAGATACAGACGTTGGTCCGACACTGCTTTTCCTCATATATCACAGAACTCCAGGACGCCATCTTGATTACGGGTGAATATTATTTCTCCTATTTTGAATGTGGATTTCATCGCCACGCTAAATACCCACCGAGTAAAAAAAATAATTTCAAATTGTTATTCAAATCTTCCTTGCCAAATACAACACATTTCTTCTTGCCAGTTTTAAACTTTTTTTTTCGACATTCGTCGAGTTTTTTTCATATATTCTTTTTTCTTTTTTTTCTTTTTTTTTTACAATATAATAAACTGTTTCATTACAAATTGTTCTTGTTTAATTGTGTCGCCTGTCCCAGCGAGATTTGAGAGAGACTTATTCAGAGTTAAGAGAACCCAACGAATCCCAGAGATCTAAAGAGTTCCTGTCTCGTTAAGAGGCCGACTGACCTGTGCGGGCCTGTCGCTCCTTGGTAAGATTGATATTTGGTGAATTGATTTAAATAATCAATTGTGTACATATAATTATTGTTTCCTAAATACAGCAGAAAGGCGTGACATAATTGGCCCCCGAACGCGTGGCAGAAAACTCTGTATCTCTTGATATCTCGCTAGACAAGGTTTTTATTTATAATTTGTTTTGTGTGTTTTAAATAATAATTTATTTTCAGAAAAGTGTTTTTATATGTATTTTTTTGTGTACGACCGTTTGTTTTCTCTATTTTGTTCCCACGTGTTTGCATCATTTGTTTTTACTGCCATTGTTTTTTTTTGTTGTTCTCCCGCGTTTGTTTTCGCTGTTCGCGACCACATGGTCTTCCTTGTGCCCACGTGCTACGGGCTCCGAGTTGGAAAGGCCGTTTTTCGAGTCTTTTTGGAATAGATTTCTAGCTAACTTTTTCCAAATATTTTCTTGTTAAGAATCGTGTGTTCCTTATTAAACTCGATTTAAAAGTTAGGGTGTTCAGAAATTTGTACCACGCTTCACAGAGAAGTCTTTGTTTGTTTAACATATCGTTTGAATTAGAAGTGTGTTTTTGTTAGTGGGGTCTGATATCGCGTTTTTTCTTTTCTTCTTTTTGGGCCTTGTTTATTGTTTAAATTTTTTTTTTGTTTGTTGTTGTTGGCAATGGATCCAATTAGGGACGTAATGAAGTCGACCAAGGCTAGATTGATAGGGGAATTACTTGAGCGCGGACTCTCCCCCAGTAATAATTTTTACGAATTGCGTCGTCAGGCCAGTCTATACAATAAAGGTCTCGCTCCATCATCATCGAGGGAGGTGGCCTTACCCCCTAGAACTCGACCATATTTAAACCTTTCTAAAGCTCCGGAGTTATTTGAGAGGGCGGATAATGGGGATACCGCTTCGGGAGCTCTGGCACCGATGCCTTTGACAAATTCATCTCCGTATACTGAGGTTGGGAATTCCCGTTCTCATGTTCCACTTCCGTCGCCACAATGGAATATAAACTTCTCGTGTTGGCCAATTGATCCTTATACCGGAACGGGTTGTGTAAGGGAATTCTTGTCACGAATGGAAGAAGTGGCTTGTGCCAGAGGTGTTCACCTAAACGCGCTTCCGGCGGTCTTACCAGAGTTTTTACGTAAGGGAGCATTAACCTTCTTTAGGAGCAAGGTCAAGATATTTAAAGATTGGAACACAGTAACGAAACTTTTCTTAGAAAAGTATGAGTCGGAAGACTTTATGACTCAGCGCAGGATGGATATTTGGGCCTCCATACAAAAGCCGGGCGAATCATCTACGGATTTTGTTTCGAGAATTCAGAACTTGAATCAGTCTTTGGAACCGCCTCTCACTGACAAGGATTTATTACAAGTATTTAGACGCGGCCTACATCATAGGTACTGTTCAGTCCTTGTCAGCTCGCAACCGTCTTCGGTTGACCAGTTGGAAAAATTGTGCCTGGCCTTCGACCTAATGAACAGGGACGAGGGAAGGTCCCCTCGTTCCGCCCCCCTTTTCTCAAGAATGGGTGCTCGGTTGTCACCGGTATCTTACACCTCAAATGCTGAGGAACCATTACCAAAGAGGTGTTATTCGTGTCGGCTTCCTAATCACATCGCGCGTAATTGCCCCAGCCGGCCACGTTTTAGGAAGGGACCTGTACGGACGGCTACCAACCTTTGGAAGGCCAGAGCCGTACCCTCTCGACAGTTGGCTTTGTTACCGGATATGTCAAGACCGCCTCCGTTTATTAACGCTCCAAAAAACCGGTAGGGCACCAACCCGATTCAGTTACGTCGGATTTCCCGGGTTGGCCGCGTCAGTCAGCTTCAAAAGAATCGTTCCCTTTCGTAAATTTTGTAGAGATTACTAATGCTAGGGACGAGCGACCCTACCTTCACTGTTATATTCAAGAATTGCCATTTAGGGCTTTGCTTGACTCAGGCGCGTCGGTTAACGTAATTGGTGGAGAACTTTTTAAAAAATTTGAAAGTCAGTATTGTCCGTCTCTACTTCGCGAGGGAATCGTGCATACGGCGGGTGGCCAGGAACACCGTGTGCTGGGTTCTGTACAGTTACCTTTATGTTACGATGACCAGACCGTTTGGGCGGATTTCTTAATAGTTCCTTCATTGGAGGAGTGCCTGATTTTGGGTACCCCTTTCTTAAAGCACTCGGGCCTTACCCCGAATCTCTTTCCTTCTTCTAGTATAGAAAAACTATCTTTGAGACCCGTTGTGTCCGAGATAGGAAATAAGTCTTTTAAGCCTTCATGCTTGACATCGGCTGCAGATTTGTCTATTGAACAGAATCTGCAGTTGAACCTTTTGATTGCGGACTTCAATAGTGTCGCATTTGAAAGGGTGGGACTGGGTCGTACCACGTTAGTCAACCACGTTATCGATACAGGCAGTCATTCACCCGTAAAACAGAGAACTTACCCTCTGTCGCATATCCGCCGACGACAGATGATTTCCGAGCTAGACGAAATGCTCGAATTAGGAGTGGTTGAGCCGTCGCGCAGCGCCTGGCTAAATAATGCGTTCATCGTTCCGAAAAAGGACGGTTCAGCTCGATTCGTGTTGGACCCGCGTAAATTGAACTCCATTACGAATTCAGATTCGTACCGTTTGCCAAATATTAATAGAATTTTAGACAATTTACGGGATACCCGATATCTCTCCGCGTTGGATTTAAGTCACGGATTCTGGCAGATGCCGTTGAACCCAGACTCTAAGTGCAAGACCGCGTTTTTCGTAGAAGGCCGGGGTCAGTACCAATTTGTGGTCACCCCATTTGGTCTAAAAAATATTCCTGCCGAAATGCAGAGGCTAATGGATAAACTGTTTGCCGATCAGGGCGATCATGTATTTTGCTACCTAGATGACATCTTAATCTGCAGCGCAGATTTCGATTCACACATCGCCACCTTACGTTTGGTGTTGCGCCGGTTGAAGGAGTCCAATCTTACTATAAAATTGGCCATGTCGGAATTTTGCAAGTCAAGCCTTAGGTACTTGGGACATATAGTGGACCGCGAAGGGTTGAGAACGGACCCTGAAAAGATTAAGGTGATGAAGGAATTCCCTAGGCCACGGAGTGTAAAGGAAGTGAAAAGCTTCCTCGGTTTGTGTTCATATTACCACCGATTTATAAAAGATTTTTCTAAGATCGCTGCGCCCCTCTGTCGCTTGACTAGTATTAAACTTAAGGGCTCTAAGTTCCAGTGGGATTCGACCGCTGAAGAATCATTCGTCCTCCTCAAGCGTGCCATGATTACGTCTCCCGTTCTGAAGCCACCGGATTATACGGTGCCATATATACTCACCTGCGACGCGAGCGGAATAAGCATCGGTAGCTTTCTTTCACAATCCATGCCGGATGGTGTTGAACATGCCATAGCTTATTTTTCACGAAAGCTTTCCCCGGCGGAAAGGCTTTATAGTACCACCGAGCGCGAACTCCTGGCCATCGTGGACTCAGTCCATCATTTCCGTAGTTATCTAGACGGAACCAGGTTTACGATTCAGAGCGATCACGGATGCTTAAAATATCTGGACCATCTGTCTTCACCGAGCGGCCGATTAGCCCGTTGGGCTTGTAGACTCTCACAATATAATTTTGATTTCCTTTATAAAAAGGGTTGCGAGAATCGCTTGGCTGACGCCCTCAGTCGAATCGAGGTATCCGCGATGAGCTTTTCCCCTCCGTTCGAGCACGTAACCGACGAATGGTATTTACGGATCCTAAGAGAGTGTGAGAAGGATCCACGGTCGCGGCCAAACTTTAAAGTAGCAAAGGGACATCTATTGCGGTTGTGTCGTTCCTCTCACGACCCTGTCCGCAACCAGGGAGAACGAGATTGGAGGGTCGTGGTACCCCAGGATGCGTTGGTCCCCTTGATCGATGATATACATTCGAACCTGTGTCACCCGGGTGTTAGGAAGACTATGGAAATTATTACTCGGACGTATTTTGCTAACAAATTATCTGAGGCAGTAACTCATTTTATATCGCGGTGCGAAACGTGCAAGGCCTATAAACATAACACACAGGGCCCATGTGGCCTTATGAGTGAGCCCAAGCAAGCATCCCGGCCCATGCAGTCCTTGAGTATGGACCTCGTAGGCCCCTTGCCTTTGTCTAGGAAACGGAACTCTCATATTTTAACGGTAGTTGATAACTTTAGTAAGTATGTATGGGCTTTTCCCTTGAGAGTGGCCACGTCTAAGGCTATAATTCGGTGTTTGGAGGCGTCAATATTTCTCCCGTGTTCGGTGCCACGTACCATCGTAATGGATAATGGTAGGCAGTTCATATCGAAGGAATTCAGAGGATTCCTGGAATCCTATGGGATACGAGACCTCTTTTACAACGCGTATTATCACCCGCAAAACAATACCAGCGAGAGATATAATTCTTCAATTCTGACGTGTCTAGCCATTTTGGTACAGGACAATCAACGAGATTGGTGCGAATTCTTAGGGAAGATCTGTTCCTGTTTAAACAATACTGTGAGCATAGCCACCGGTAGCACCCCTTTTTATCTGCTTCACGGATTCCATCCGGTTCCCCATGCTTCGTTCCACGACCAACTGGGTTCGAATCAGATTGTCTCTTCCTCGAGATCTCCTAATTATCTCCAAGGGTTAAATAGAATGGAAAAATTGTACGAGACCGTCACTGCTAAACTATTGACTGGGTTTAAGCGTAGCGCAGCTAGGTATAACCTACGCCGTAGAGAGAGACGTCTGTCCGTTGGACAGGTGGTATGGAGGAAGTCCTTTAAACAGTCAAATGCAGGTCGTTACTTCAGCGCCAAGCTGGCACCGAGATTTATAAAGAGTGTAGTTAGCAAGAAAATCTCCAATTCGGTTTACGAGCTGTCGGAGCTTAGTGGAAAAGTGGTAGGGAGATATCACGTGAAGGACATTGCAAAGGTTGACCAATGATAGTCTCGCGATCGGGTGACCGACAGAGGAGTATAGCACTCCACGTCATAAAGTCAGGAGAGAATTAGTCCGGATTCTCGTAGTCAAAGCACATAAAGGGAGCATGGCCAAGTAATAAATAGAGTATAGCCTCTTTGTTGTTACAATAACGGTAGAGTTAATTGTGTATTTTCTCTTTTGAAATTAGAGAACGTGGTCGGGAGACCGGTATCTGAGTAAAAAGCAGTTTCTCGTCGTAATAGAGAGAGCGTAGTTGAGTAGTCTCTCTTTAGAAACTAAAGAGCGTGGTCGAGTGACCAGTAGTCGAGTATAGAACTGTTTCTCGTCGTAATAGGGAGATCGTAGTTGAGTATTCTCTCTTTAGAAACTAAAGAGCGTGGTCAGGTGACCACTACTTGATAATGGAACTCTTTGTCGGCGTAACAAAGAAATCGTTAGTTTTTGTTATCCCTTTTGAAATTAGAGAACGAGGCCAGGTGATGAGAATCGATTTTAGCACTCTTTTGTCTTTGTAAAGAACGAGAGAGTTAGTTTGTTATCTCTTTTGAAATTAGAGAACGTGGTCAGGTGAGAGGAAGTCGCTTATAGCACTCTTTTGTCGTTGTTAATAACGAGAGAGTTATTTGAGTAATCTCTCTTTAGAAACTAGAGAGCGTGGTCGGGTGACCAGTGATTGAGTAGAGAACTCTGTCTTGATGAAGAGAGCGTTAGGGGAGTATTCGCTCCTTAAACTAAAGATCGTGGTCGGATAACCAGTGATTCAGTAGAGAACTCTGTCTTAATGAAGAGAGCGTTAGGGGAGTATTCACTCTCCAAACTAAAGATTGTGGTCGAGTGACCAATAGTTGTGCATAGAACCCTCGATTGTGTTAATAAACGGAGCGTTAGATGACTACTCGCTCCGTAGAACCAAAGAGCGTGGCTAGGTAACCAGAGTGCGAGTATAGCCTCTTTGTCGTTGTAGTAACAGGAGAGTTAATAGTGTATTCTCTCATTGTAGACTGGAAAGCGTGGCCAGGTGATAGCTGGAGATTATAAAATTCTGGTCGTTTTACCAGAAACGGAATTGGGAACACGGTTAGAACGCGGTTGGAACTCGGTTGGAACTAGAAAGCGTGACCTGGAGTCAAATTATTAAATGTATCATTCTTGTCTTGTAAGAAGGAAGGAATACAGGGGTTATTCTCTTGTAAGAATACGGCTGAAGTTTAGTAGCTGCATAAATATTATATAAATTGACTATTGAATACAGTATAGCTTAGAATAGACCTTATGCGGTGAGTCCGTCGTCACACGATAAGGACGCGAACATATGATATGGGTCCGGTCCTGAGCACAGCTTCTGTGCCCGGGTGGATTATAGATAAGCTAATAGTTGACAGTGTAGTGATGGGTTCGTCAGCGCCTAATTGGGAGTCATTCATGGTTAGGAAAATGGTTCTTAAAATAATTAAATTAAATATTTTGTTATAATACCTTGAGGGTATACACTGTCGATTCCTTGGTGAATGTCAGTTTAGTATGTCAAGTGACGTCACCGGTGCGAATTTATTATTGCACAAGGGTGAATGAATAAGTGGGCTGGCCGTGGGCAATCTCGTATGGATTCATTTCCATATGTTTTATGTATGGGCTGGTATTCAACCCGGTGACTTAACCAAAGAATACCTGGCGTTCAATGAACCTAAGCCTGGACCACGAGTGGCGGAATGCTGAGAGCCTAGAATAGGATTGTCTTCCTAATTGTTGTCTTATCTGGTAAGAATTCTTGAGGTATTCCGAACTTCTTAACGGAGGGGTGTACCCTTCCCCCGAGAGTAGCGTTCCAATGACTGTACTGAGGATTCAGTAGAGTATCCATCGTGGATAATTGCTTTGCGCAAATGCTATCGCTGGACAGTGGCCCGCAAGTTTAATAGCAGTAGAATTGTTCAGTAGTGCTATGGAGTAGGTGTTGCTTTCCACCGAGTTAAATTTTGGAAAAGATTGTACAGATGGTACAGTGGAATATCCGTTTCGGATAGCTGCACGCAGTAAATGTTAGTTTTTGGACGGGGTTCCATGATGATAATAGCCGTTGATGTGTTCGGAGTTTTCTTGTTGGGGAAGTGTAGCATTCCACGGTGTTGAAGGGCTATAGTATTGAAGCAAGTCATCTTGTTGACGAATTGACTCCTGTTGAGTGTGGAGTATATACTTTGAAAAAAGAAAATTAATTATTTTTTTTGTTGTTGTTGTGTAAAATGTTATAAAATAATTTGTTCTGTCAAGGCACTCACCGAGTACGGGGTCGCAAGTTAGTCTGTGAGGCAGCGCAATGAAAGGTTTATGGGAAATGTGGAGGTTGTAGTGGTGCTGCTGGGAGGAATAAGGATAAGAGTATGGTGCGTTCTCGAATGAACTTTGACAGAATTTATGTAACTGTTACGGTAATTGCCGTTGTATTTTTGTTCTGTTTAAAACTTGTACTGATTTTATGTAACTGTTACAATGATTACCATTGTATTGTTTGCTCTGTTTTGAGTTTTGGGATAAGAGCTCTGGTTACTGTAGTGTTGGCAGCATGCGTCATGACTGGGGGCTGCGTTTCTTGGATAGTTAAATCTCGAAACGAACCCGTGCCCTTGTGGTCGGACGTATGGTGGGTCTCGCTCGGTAAATTGAATTCCCGGATTTTGTTGTTTATTATTGTCTCCTTACTTTGGCTCGGTGTAAATCACCGAGAGGCCTTGGGCAGCCTTAAGAGTCCGGGTTGGGGGAAGCTAGCCTCCCAACCGATAAAGGTTTTGAAGATGGCCTGAGAATACATCTGGGATGGATTGCTGTGTGTCTCCATCACGGGCCTCATGAACCCATATTAGCAATTGCGAATACAGATATGTTCTGTCATGTACACGTTTCGGGCCAAGGTAGCTTCGGTTCGTGAGGGTCGCGTGTCTGTCGCTCGGATCCTAGATGACCAAAGTTGTGTATGTGGTATCACGTGATTCTTGGCTCTGTTCTGGGGGTCCGTAGACGCGTCCTGCTTTCAACCGGGGCTACTCGCCAATTTTGTATTATGTTTTGTATTTTTCTTTTTAAAGGGAACTAAGGCTCCATTTATACAGTTACCATTCTGTGTGGTGGTGAATTGTTACTGCAACGGTTGTCCAGACCTTGGAGTCTGAGGAAACCCAAGTTATGTGTAAAGTTCTGTGTGAACTTAAGGAGATATAAGTCCTCGAAAATGGTTCGGTGTGAACCATAGGATATTTGTTATTCAATGTATAAAGTTCTGTCTGAACTTAAGGAGATATAAGTCCTCGAAAATGGTTCGGTGTGAACCATAGGATATTTGTTATTCAATGTATAAAGTTCTGTCTGAACTTAAGGAGTTACAAGTCCTCGAAAGTGGCTCTGTGTGAACCATAGGATATTTGTAATTTGACGTATAAGGTTCTGTGTGAACCTCTTGAAATTTTTAAATGATAAATATTGGCAATTGCGAAATTTATTGTTATCATTGTTGTTATCACTACGCCCGGTAGTGGCCGGAAGTTTGGACCGTCTTGTGCTGTGTGCCAGGGGCGGTCATATTGTGGAAAGCGCCCGTGATATGGGGCCGCTTTAAAATTTATCGGTTCCCGACTGTGCAGTATAGGGAAGGCCGAGGAAAGGAATGTGTTGTAAAGTGTTGTCTTTGGTGTATCAAGGGAAGTGGGATTCTAATTTTGTGTTGAGCCATGTGGGTGGTTGGTTGGACGGAATCCACATTGAAAGGGGAGAATTTCAGGAATCACCTTGAAGATAATCCACATTGAAAGGGGAGCATTTCAGGAATCACCTTTGAAGAGCAGCTGGTTCATAGGTTGGCCCGTGACCTACAGTGAACCCACTAAAGTCAGCCTTTGGGAGAAGACTGCAGATTTGTTTTATTATTTTGGTTAAGCTGTGTCCATTTCTCAGAATATTGTAATGAGAGAATGGCTTAACTGATTTGTTTCCCTCTTGGTCAACATTTGATTGTTAGTTGACCTTGCAGTTTAATATTTTATTAATTATATTACCCGATTGTATAGTATTATTTTAATTTCTTTGTTGTGTGATTTGATTTTATTAATATTGTATCGATTTCCTGTAATCTTGTACCATTGTGCATTGTTTTGTTTTGTATCAATTCCTGTAACTTGTACCATTGTGCGTTGTTTTGTTTTGTATCAATTTCTTGTAATCTTGTACCATTGTGTATTTTTTTTGTGTAAGGAGTTGGGAAGGATTGTTTCCCGCTCCTGTGTAACCGGCTATGTGTTGAAGTTAAATTGTTTAGGAGCCTAGTTAAGGAAAGGTTTTACGTGGTTCCCTTCCTCGTGGTCGGTCTTACACCAATTAAGACTACACCTATGGCAAATGCTGACTAGAGATAAATCGGCCACGAAACCGTATCCGGTGAGGGGTACATACACCCCTCGCTCCTTAGAATCATCTCTTGGACTGATGCGTCTGTGATATACGGAGGATATTTTTTTTTTTTTGTTTGTTTTTTTTTGTTCTTTCAATAACTTAGGGTGGGGTGTTACGACTATATTTGTTAAATTGCATACTTCGCGTCCTCGAAATTGTTAATTCGCGACATATCATAATTTATGAAACTTGTGGTGTCGAGACCATGTGCTTGCCTTGAAAACAGGAAGATTAAAATATTATGAAATACTTGAATATTTTAAAATACTAAAGACAATAAAATAAGGGTAACTACCCTTGCGGTCAGGTACATTTTTATTCTATGACAACATTGTCACGGGCGATTTAGGTCGAGATTGGCACCCCTGCTCCTTTGTACTTCCTTGCCAAGGGGAGGCCGGCTAGCTGGCTCGTCCTATTCCGTGCTGACCGTGCTGAGATACAGACGTTGGTCCGACACTGCTTTTCCTCATATATCACAGAACTCCAGGACGCCATCTTGATTACGGGTGAATATTATTTCTCCTATTTTGAATGTGGATTTCATCGCCACGCTAAATACCCACCGAGTAAAAAAAATAATTTCAAATTGTTATTCAAATCTTCCTTGCCAAATACAACACATTTCTTCTTGCCAGTTTTAAACTTTTTTTTTCGACATTCGTCGAGTTTTTTTCATATATTCTTTTTTCTTTTTTTTCTTTTTTTTTTACAATATAATAAACTGTTTCATTACAAATTGTTCTTGTTTAATTGTGTCGCCTGTCCCAGCGAGATTTGAGAGAGACTTATTCAGAGTTAAGAGAACCCAACGAATCCCAGAGATCTAAAGAGTTCCTGTCTCGTTAAGAGGCCGACTGACCTGTGCGGGCCTGTCGCTCCTTGGTAAGATTGATATTTGGTGAATTGATTTAAATAATCAATTGTGTACATATAATTATTGTTTCCTAAATACAGCAGAAAGGCGTGACAGCATGTAAATCGAATAAATGAAGAATCACCTGCTAAAAGTTTTACAGTGTGAACGTGAATGAAATTTTTAAAGAAGAAATCAAAGAAGTTACACGTGAAAAACTATTGATTTGAAGGAGGTCAAATATACGAGTATGTATTGTGTCTATCCTTTTTGGCTACCTCCATACCGAAACTGGGTTCAAGTGTGCATATTTATGTATCTACACGTATATATTTGTTTTAAATGTTAACTGAATAAGTTCAAATATTGAATTTGCTGTGTACACAAGTAACATTTTTTTGGATAACACCTGGTGAAGGTTTTAAAAAACAGAGAAATAATTGATTATGAAAGAAATCTTGACACTTTCATTATTTTTTCACATAGTCACCGTTAACTTCCACCTTTTCTTTGGTATCGTGGAACAAGTTTCTTTATTCCAGTGTCGAAAATTTTCAGCACCAGTGTTTTAGACAAATCATCATTATTTTATTCCCTGTCATTTTTACCAATAATATGTTTATTTCGTAATTAGTGATATTATACAAGTCATTGGTAAGAAGCAACCTAGAGAATGCCTCTGGGATACGAAACCTTTACTAAAAGTTGTATTATATGTTGACTTAATCGAGGCGGGCCAGTGACGATTCTTGAGGTATCTATGTCGTAGGGAGGGGATGCTTAATGTTCTTAGATGGTGTAGTAATATGTCCTTAGATGATGTAGTAATATGTCCTTAGATGGTGTAGTAATATGTCCTTAGATGATGTAGTAATATGTCCTTAGATGGTGTAGTAATATGTCCTTAGATGGTGTAGTAATATGTCCTTAGACGGTGTAGTAATATGTCCTTAGATTATGAAGTAATATGTCCTTATAGTAGATGGTGTAGTAATATGTCCTTAGATGATGTATTGTAGTAATATGTCCTTAGATGATGTAGTAATATGTCGTTAGATGGTGTAGTAATATGTCCTTAGATGGTGTAGTAATATGTCCTTAGATGATGTATTGTAGTAATATGTCCTTAGATGATGTAGTAATATGTCGTTAGATGGTGTAGTAATATGTCCTTAGATGATGTATTGTAGTAATATGTCCTTAGATGATGTAGTAATATGTCGTTAGATGGTGTAGTAATATGTCCTTAGATGGTGTAGTAATATGTCCTTTTCGATCTTCATTTACTACTTATGATCATGTGTTACTTTATAAAGTCTTAAATGGTCTCGTCTACTAGCATCCGACTCTGAAACGAAGTAATTAAAGTGTTCCCTCTCACTCTCTTAAAACACCTGCTTTGTTCAGCGTTACTATTGTATATTCAGGAATAACAGATAAATCAATAGTAAGAATTTATCCAGAATACAATACTGTGATATATTTGGATGTGGGTATTTTTAGTTTAACGATGTCAGGGTTAACCATAAGAGGGTGATGACTGAATTGATGAAAAATTTGTGTTTTTTTTCTCTACATGCATACGTACTATAATATTACGAGCATACATGCATACATACTATTACGCGATTGAGATGGTACGAGTATGGGCACGTTGGACGCAGAGCACCCGATCACATTGTGAACCAGGCAATCTCAATGGATCTTCCTCGAATAACAACCAGAGGAAGACCAAAGAATTCATGGGTGGTGCAAAAGGATAACCTGATGCAGAGGCATGGCTTGGGGGACGTAGTCCGGGACAGAAGAGCATACAACCTGAGAACGAGGAGAGCTGACCCCAACAGTCTTCGCAGACAATGAATTGGGATGGAGTCAGGGAGAAGATACATACTATTACGCCATTTCCATGTCAGTATAGGCAGAGGATAGAGTAACAGACTTTTCATCTCGACACAAATCTTCTACATCAATACATCTTCTTATACGACTCTTACGATTCTACATTTCTTTCTTTCAAAATATCATTCAGTTGATCAAATCATAATTTCCATGATCTTCCTCTTCCGCGCATTCAACTCACATGTGCATTATATGTTTGTTGTGTTACCCTTTCTTCCTACATTTATTTTACATGCACAAATCATCTCCCAGGGTTTTCCTCGTCTTGCTCAATACATCAGATTTAAGTTCACATTCATCCCTAATCACTTCATTATGTATTCTGTCATACAATGTCACCCCATGTATTCCATTCCTTTCATTCTATTTTCCCTCCCATACATCAAACATTTATCTACATATGTACATAATTACAACATTTTCATTCACCTATTAACATGGCTAACCTGTTAGCATGAAATTTACATTGATAATTGGGATTTTAATCATGCTTATAATTTAAAAATTATCTTTATTATGCGTATTCATTGTTTCTTGTAAATATTAAATTTAATTATATTTATTTTATTAAATAAATATTATATTTTGTTAGTAGTTAACAAGTTTAATGAGTCCGTAGTTATCAAAGACTAATTATTCTGTAGAGTCAACTCTTTTTTATCAACATAGTTTTTTTTTTGTTTAAAAGCAACAGTCTACATTCTTCTAATTAACGAATAAAACTATCCGCTCCGGGTGGCCGAATAGTTGGCAGCCCGCGTGTCGCACACAGGGGTACATCAAAATTCCAACAGCTCTTTCGTTCCTCATCACTTTACCCCCTCTCGTGCAAGCAAGCACGCTCGTAATTTTGTTTCTCAAACGTAATATTCTAAGTGAGGCAAACTAATTTGCCGTTCTCAAGTAAAATAAAATAAAAAAACCAGACGTCCTCCTTGAAACTTCAAGAAATACGTATTTATTATCCACACTGAAATCGTAAAAATCTGAAAATGTTCAATCCAATTTCAAACTAATCTAAAATATTGAAAAGGAAAAAAGTTATTTTTTTTTTCAATTTAGAAATTACAACAAAATTTATTATTAACATTCGTTTTCGAAAAAAAAAAATCATATGAATTTATTACTTGAGATTGAATTCAGAGTCTAAGCAATTGAAAAATATAAGGATATGGAAAGAACGGATAAATTTATGATAAAACTCATGAAAATGTGCTTATATCTGTATTTGGTGTTTACACCCACTTGTTACGTGAAGTAGATACTCTTCATTATATCTGAATTGGTAATTCAGGCACATTCTTTACCATTGCCTGGAGACACTATTATATTCGACCCCAGTAATCAAAGATTCGAGTTTAAAATCACTGGAATAGGCACAGAACACGGGGTTCCTGATTGTACATGTTGACAACACTACTACACCTGA
The DNA here is from genome assembly GCA_949825065.1 of Odontocerum albicorne. Lineage (NCBI taxonomy): Eukaryota > Metazoa > Arthropoda > Insecta > Trichoptera > Odontoceridae > Odontocerum > Odontocerum albicorne. The sequence goes on along the minus strand of OX463849.1, from coordinate 22,458,986 downwards.
AGAGGCAACAACACTCGCATACGTACTTGGAGCGTGCAAGTGTTCTTTCCAGACGAACTATTTTACCAGACTGAGACCCTTTTTTTGTTTTATATTTTTGGATACCATCGGGAAAAGAACCCGAAGCCTCCTAATGGAAATCAAGCGTCTTATCAACTATACCACAGAGGTTGTCCCTATTTACGTACCACTGAATTTCGGTGTTACTTAATATGCTATCCGTATCGCAAAAAAAAGAGTAACCATTAAGTATTACCATTACTATATATGTCAAATATCATTATAACGAATTTCTAGGGATCTATTAATCGTTTCGTTACACTGAAACTTTGTTATAACGAAACTGGAAAAAGCATAGTTTTTCCGCATTTTAGTATATTTTATTAATGAATTGTTGTACATAATAACACCATCTTTATCTATGTATATAAAGCAATAGGAGGGAAAAATCCATTATTTTTTATTTGGTCGCATTCAATATTTTTTCCTTCGTGCTTACTTTTCTTTAAATTAACATTTTTTTTATTTCAAGGTCGTCGTCGTTTATTGCTAATTTTATCAATTTTAAGGGTGAAGGAATTTAAAAGTTTAGAAAATCACGAAAGTATGCGTCAAAACCAAACATACCCCCGCAACGATTAATAAAATAATGATGGCTCACTGAAAACGACTTACACTAATCAAGACTCGCACCGGTGGATGTAAAAACAATTTCGACATTTTGATGGAGACCAAATTTTAGGCAACCTAAACCAAAGTAAAGTTGTTATGTTACATGGGATGCTAATCTCTAAATAATTATGAAGATCGTGTTTGGGCTTTATAAATTTCTTTTAAAAAAATTGCATTACTGGAATTTTTATTCCGTTAAAATAAGATTATTTTGACACTGCTGTTGATTAATCTTGTTCGGGACTGCGAAAATAATTCGTTATACTGAAAAACTCGTTGTATCGGTATTCATTATAAAGATATTTAACTGTATTTATTCAGCTGCTTGGGTAAAATGCTACTTTAAATTATAAATGATCTGAAACAGTGTTATTTCTAAGCGTAACTTTAGTAACACGGTTAAATTTCAATTGGAGATAATTCTAATTTGCTTGGGTCCGTAGAATGAATCTAATTGTATTCATTTTTAAATTCGTCCATATTTTTCATTAGGCAGATTTAACAAATTAATCATGGGATTTTTTTCAAAATTTCTAATTCAAAATGATAACACTTTAAATATTATTGAATACTCGTTATTATACAGAGTAACTAATACTTGATGCAATGTATAATATTTACGTGAAAGTAAAGGGGTTTAAATTATCTAAAATAAAAACAATATGAACTTATCATCCTTTATTAGCAAATTTATTTTTAAGTACATCATTACTTTATAATATAATCAATGTTAGAAATAAAACTAAAATGTATAATTGCGTTTATTTATTTGTATACAGTACAACCAGACATATTTGTGTACAATACAACCAGCCATATTTGTATACAGTACAACCAGCCATATTTGTATACAGTACAATCAGCCATATTTGTATACAATACAACCAGCCATATTTGTATACAGTACAACCAGTTACAAAACTGTTAAAGAGTCGTTAAGTGAAAACCAGATTGGAATATTATTTTAAAACAATCTGGTTTTCAACGAGATTCGAATCCGCAACTCCTGTGTTGAAAGACAGACGTCTTACCAAATAAGACATGGGGGTCACTGGTAAAGCTTGAGCTAATGTGTATTGTATTGCTTTTGTACCCATTTTAATTATAGAATCATTCTGATCTAACTTTTTTTTAAAATTAAACAAAGTAAAATATTGTACAAACATTTGTCAAGGCTATACCTACGAGTATATACAAATTTATTACTTAACTAATCTTAATTATATGTTATAATTTATGAACTTACTTAATCTTATTTTCCTACATGTCATTTTATTTTATTTTTTACAATCTTAATATATGATTTCTTAGAAATAATTAACACCTACATACTACGTATAACTAGAAAACCATTCTTACACTAATTATTTAGCAAAAACATGTCCACTCGTTCAGGCTACTTGTATTCCATCACATTCACTCAGACCTTGGTCGTCCCAGCTAATACTGTGGGTGGACTAGTCGTCTAACTTGTTTTCCCAACTTATTTTGTTAGCATTTTAGATGATTTTAATACACATTCATCTTGTTGCGATAGTGTTATTTATAACGTATCAGGTTTCAGCCTCCTTCATTTTAATGATTTAGGTTTTAAAATAAGGGTTCGCCAACTTGATTTATTACCCCTATAGTTTTTAATTTCTTCTTGGTATTCATATATATAATATAACTAGCCAACTTTAGAAGAGACTGCTTAGACATGTGTTAACTAACGTATTGGAGACATGTACACTTACAAAGCGAGATGAAATAGTTTTCGAGCCCTTTAAGAAAAATGTTCTCCGCAGAATGTATGGTCCAAATTTATAACAAGGGCGCATGGAGACAAAGTTATAATTAAAGAGCTATACACCCTGTGTGGTCTAGCAAAAGTTATAAAAAATACTAGGCTGCGCTGTGTTGGACGTTTATATCCCATGCAAGACAGACACCAAGACTGCAAAGGAAACCTTTTTTTTAGCGATCCGATGGGTCATAGGAGAAAAGGGAGACCGAAATTTGGATTGCTGGATGGTGAAATAGAATAATGGCGTACACTGCGTAGAACCAATTAAATAAGGTATCCAAAGAGATATAAGTGGCAGAAAATTATGCAGACAGCCAAGATTTATCCTGGACTAGCGTTAATTATTTAAATATTTAGTTTTACTTAACAAAAATAGGTAAAACAATATTTTATATTTTCTTTATTAAGTAAATAATTATTTGTATTAGATTCCTTCCTTCCTTGACTAAAAACAAATCGATCCATGCATTTACTTTTCATGCGTCACGTTATCAAAGGATGCTATAGGAATACCTAACATATAGTATGTTATATATCCTGCCTTCCGTAAAATTCCAGTTTCAATTGACAAAGAAGTTTAATAATTTACAGTTTTAAAAAATATTGACAGGTTTTCAGTAGCTTTAGAAATTTAAGAATAACAATATCGTACGTACCACAAGAAATTTAAGAATGACAATTGCGTACGTAGTAGTTTAATAAATATATTAGGAGTGGATCTTAGGATTTTAGTAGCAAGTCAAAATATAAATCCAGTTGAAACCACATTAGAAATAAAGATATATTTTAATGTTTTGATTATGGTGTAAAAAGTTGAACACAATGTCCATAGGTGTCGCTAAAAGTTGATTTCACAGTGCATTTTCACTGAGCAAGTGAACGAATTATTCGGTCAAACTAAAGAGCACGTGCGAGTGAATATTGAATACATGCATATTAGGTCAAAATATTGAAATCTTTGTCAAATGTGCCAAACATTTAATACTCTCGCTGATTATTTAAAGTATTACAGTTAATATTAAGCTGAGTATTCGACGAAATATTTTTAAATAACAAACTACATAATATAATTTTCGTACATTTTATGACGTCAAAATCCTCCAAGTGATGATTATTGGGAATTTTAGCACATTCACAAAAACAAATACGAACAAAATATTATTTCCTTTTCAAAAAACACCAAAATTGTCGAGAAACAAGGAAATGAAAATTAAATCAATAAATAACCTTTGTTTATAGCTTTGTTTAACACAAAACAATATTTTTTCAATAATTTATTATTTACTTGGAAAACCAAACATTGTTACTTCAATTTAAGAATTTGTCGCGGTTAACTTCTTAACTAAACAATGAATAACGTTCGAAGAGTTCGTTTACCTCGCAAGTCAACATTGAACGTTGATTAACCACCAAACAGCAATGAATAACACAATACTATAGATTATTTACAGACTTAACCCATTTTTAAATCAACCTTTGTGGTCACATGTGGATATACCAATATTCCGGTCGTTCCTTGATGATGATGACCCAAATGACTACCGCAACAGCTTTTGTCTAAGCATTTAGGAGAGTTATCGAATCATGTCCTCTTCGATACAAAACACTAAACTCCTCGGGTATTGCAGCAAGTGTCACATGGACTGCTCCTCGCCGTAAATAGAGAGAATCGATCTATCCCCAATATTCTCCATCTTGCCTTGTTGTCTTTGGTTCTCCTAATTCCTATTCGGAGACTGTCGAGAGATTTTCAGGGCAGTCGGAGTCAGATAATATTGCCTCTACAAGCAAAATCCACTCGCAGGACCCCGGTGTTCCTCTCCACTCGTTCATCCTAACAATGGTGGTTGTTCCAGAGGCTTAGTGACCCCTTAAACAAATATCTATTTAGTGTCGATCATAGGCGAAATCCACCCGCTGGAACCTGATGTTTCTCTCCACTCGTTCATTCTAGCAACAGCAGATGGTTGTTCCAGAGGCTTGGTGACCTCTTAAACAAATAGCTATTTAGTATCGATCATAAGAAAAATCTACCGACTGGAACATGATGTTCCTCTCCACTCATTCATTCTAGCAACAGCAGGTTGTTGTTCCAGAGACTTGATAACCTGTTAAACAAAGAACTATTTAGTATCGATTATGCTAATTAAGATGTTGCCTTTTCTTGAATCTATCGAGTCGTTGTCAAGGTAGATTTTCAAATATTCGTACCCTAGCATATGTAACAACTCTTCATCGTATTCCGAGATCTTTGTGGTTATAATACCCTTTATTTCTGAATATGAATACTTCAGTACAGTTTTAGTGTCTGTTGTTTTTAGATTGATTTTACCTTATTATTATTAGCTTATCATATTGAAAAACTTTTTTATAACATTGTATCTTAATGGTCAATTGAAAGGAATTTTTTACACTAAGAAGTTCAGTTACTGTATTTTCTAATTTAAATATTTACTACATTCTCTTAATGCACACATACATACAAACCTTCACGCCATTTCTCTGTTGAGGCAGGCAGAGAGGACTGAAAGCCAAACTTTTATATCACGGCACACTACCTTCGCCTTCTCCATATCTATTAATATTCTCCTACATTTGCTTCCATTTTTCTTTCTCCTTAGCTTTCCTTCTTTCAAAATTTTATAGGTTGGTCTATACTTTTCTCGAACATCCTCTACCACAACTCCTACTTATGCTTGCATTATAAATTTCTATAGTCAGTCTTTCATCACCCATCTGTTCAAGATGCCTAAACCAACTTGGTGTGCTCTTTTCCCACTACTTAACAAATTCGTTTTTAGCTCACATTCGTCCTTACGAGTACTAATTGAATTTCTTAGTGTGTCATACATCAACATAACACATATTTTGCAGTACATCTGTTTTTAACCCAATATTCTATGGGCAAGAGTTATGGTCAAACTTTGTCAATTTATTCATACGTTATTTAACAATAGTTATAGTAGACGACCTCCGTGGCCTAGTTGGTATGACGCCTGTCTCCCATCCCGGAGGTTATGGGTTCAAATTCCGCTGGAACCCAGATTTTTTTAAAAGGATTAATTCTGGTTTTCACTTAATGTCACTTTAACATATTTCAGATTGGTCGGAAGATATTTCCACGTGGCAATAAGCCCGCCAGGTTATACTGTATACAACGAAAATGTAATACAATACATTGCCAACATATTACAACCGTCGAAAAATACGACGTCAAACGAACTTTGTTGCATTTGGAATCCTTCATTATCGAATTAAGCGTGATGCCCATTTTTAGGCAGCCAAATAATCATCAGAGACACACAATCATTCCTTCCTCAATCAAGGAAATTCCACCTGTGCCAAGCAACTCGTCATTGTTTTTATTCTGGCAAAGAATTCCGTCACTGCTAGCAAATCAATTATTTCAATTATTTCCTCAATACGTGAGTTACTTTAAAATAATGCGTACCCAATTAGAATATTTAGATAATGTATCACTAGATCCTCGAAGCAACAAAGGACCATACTGAAGCGAGACTGTGCCTCATTGGCATGACGGCTGTCTGGGTCGCCAAGTCCGAGCTCAGTGATCGCTCACCTGTCCTGCATACATAATGGTTTGTCCATCCAGTACTTCAGGTGTTCTCAAACTAATTACGTGAACAATCACAACATTTTCGAATAATATTGCTGAAGTATCGATAGATGTTGCAGAAACAATGTTTAATCATAGTCGATATCACCTAAGAAAAGTATAACTATCATTGTATAAATCTGAATAACAAAAAAGTGTAGAATATTTAAGTTCTAAAATGTATCAAATAATAAAAATATGTGTAGATTACAAATTATGTTTTAATCAATTGTAAGATAGCTTAGAGGAAACATACATTCAGATTTCCGTAGTAAATTATACAGTTTATTGTCCCTCCTGTCACATTTGCACAACGTTACACGACAAACTCCGTGACCTAGTTGTTAAGACGCCAGACTTCCAACACGAGGACTACGGATTCTTTTCCCGTTGGAACCCAGATTTTTTAAATAAGATTCTGTGCTGGTTTTCACTTAAGACCTCTGACATTCTGGTTCATTTGATTAGATTTCTACATATCAGTAAGCCCGGCTAGTTGTATGGTATATACAGAAAGTATAATATATAACAGCACAATACGTTGACAGTTATTTGTTTTTTACCTGAAAGATGTCGATATGAAACGGATATCTGACATCACAGCTTTTCTACATGAATTTTAGATATTTCTGCCAAAAGGGTCAAATTGCTGAATTACGAGTAATAAGGAAATAATTAATGCGTTTTACTATATAAATATTCCCTTTTGAATGAAAGTAACTTTTTTAAATATTTTTCAATATTTAATAAGTATTTTCAGTCCCATCAAACATTTAATATACTCGTATTTCAATTTCTTTCCGATTTAGCGATCGAGGCTACCTATATTATATTTAAATACATAAAAAAACATTTCTGATTTATTCATAATTCGAAGTATTTTTTTCAGGCTAAGTAAAAATACATAGAGTAGGTTAATGTGGTTCAAAAACACTGTAAATTTATTTATTTCTTCTTCTTGAGGTGCTGTCTCCTATCGGAGGTTCACCACTATTATAACAATCCTTATTTTATTTACTACAACTTCGAACAACTCAGTAGAACTGCGCCTAAAATACTCACTTCATGTTTTTAAACCAAGAGATGCGGATTCGTCCTCTACTTCGTTTGTCATTTAATTCCTCCTAGATTACGAGTTATGTATAATCTTGTGCCCTTCATTATGTGACTGGGATAATGTAACCCGCGAACCTTCATAGTTTTAAGCAGTTTTCGGTCTATACTTACGAGCAATCTATTGGAACATTTGTAACAAGATCTGTCCGGAGAATGTTGAGGATACGTCTAGAGATCCTTTTATAGATAATTCGAAGAATATTTTCAACATGTGATTCATCAAACTTATGGTTTGGTATTCATGGCATTCCTTAGCGTATGTCTTTTTGGGAAGGGTGACTCAATCAGTCATCAGAATTATTGGAATAACAAACAAGACGCCGAAAAACACCATTGACAGTGCTCAATATGTAGCAAAAAATTTGTCAATGTTAAGAAGAGGCCTGGATTTAGAAAATCACCATTGACATATCAAATTCAAAGAAACTTTATTTCCATTAAAGTTTTGGTACTAAATTCTAAGGTCATTATCGGTACGCGCACCATAGTTGATGACCCTTGAAATACTATTTGTCCATCGCTTCTCCTTGGAGTACCCTTTGTCTGGTGTGGACGGTGCGTCCCATTACTTGGGCTCAAATCAAATCTGATGTTATTTATGTTTCACTATTGGTATTCCTCAAGTTACTCAGTGACATTAGTTCTTGGAATATTTATTTTAAACAAGATATGTTCTCGTCACACTTCATTTTTATAGAAACTGTCTAATATTATATATTTAATCCGTAGTGCATTAATCCTATTGCCATTAATACGAATTCAAATTGAGTTCAAATTATTGACCTCATCGCATGAATAACGTTAAACTAACAAACTCTTTAACCACGTCAATATCTTTACTACAAAAGAAGTCGTAACTAGGAAGTAAGTCATAACCAGGAGGCGCGACTTGCTCCCTCTCTGATTGGTACTGCAAGTTTAAACTTGATAACCCACCGGTTTTGCTAATTTTGATGACATTAAAATCGCTGCGCCACTGTCGGTTTGACATAAAGACGAGCGTCCTCATTATTTTCATTAACCTTAAAATTTTCCAACAAATCAGTTTTAAGATATTCAAACATACCTCATATAGATATTCGAGCATTCCTAATATAGTTTTTAACTTCCCGGTTTATATATTAGATCGGTTAAAAGTCTTATGAATTCAAAGATTTCCTACAGAAGGAAATTGCAAACCTCGCTCACATTTTTACCAAAACTTATATATTTAGAGAATATAATAAACTTGGTGGTCTGATAAATAAATTTATTTATTTATTTTTACAAAGGAAAGAAAATACGTTTCTCGGATGTTCAACATGTCTCACCTACTCGCAATAATAAACTGTCCAAAACTTCTTAAATATTTAATACTACAGTAATTTTCCACATATGTTTACACTCCCTCACCTTAAAACTGCAATTTGTACAATTTAAAGGGAATGTACTAGTGCTGTTGGCAACCATGGTCTAATGGTTAACATTCACGCTAAGCAAGCGGATGCCTAAGGTTCGGTTCCTGGCGGATTCAATACTGGCCTGGTTTTACTCTTAAAACCTTTTACATCTGAATTTGTGTTTATATGTAGCTTATTTGACGCTTTTCATACATTCTTATATTAAGCAATACAAAAATAGTGCTATTGAAAACTGCCAAACGAAAACTGCAGCAGATTTGACCTGAAAGTTCATCTAGGAAGTTTAGTCTACTTGTCATTGGAAATCTGGGTTAAATATGTCAAGAATATGTACTTGTTGAAGTGCAACAGTTTGCACGTAAGAAATGAATTCACGCACAGACGTCTTCCATCCACAGGATGACTGACAATTATTATACTCGATCACGAGTCTATCGATATCGATTGGTATAAATTATCCTCCTTATGAGATGGAATGCCCAATTGACCTAGAATAATAAGGAAGAAAATATGAGAATAATAAACAGATATAAATGAAATTAATTGTATTCCTTTACTTGAATTTCATCCGATTCTTCTTTTTCTCTCTTCTTATTTTAGACACTGTAGACTTGCAATAAAGGAAACAAGAAATGTGATTTGTTTCGACAAAATATCCTATGATTCGAGATCCACAATTATTTCTCAGTGTGCAATAACAGTTGACCAGAAGTAGTTATATGTCAGCATCATCACCATCACCTCAAGTCTCTGGGGTAGGTAGAGAAAACAGATTTCCACTTCATTCTGTACTGGCACTCATTTTTCGCCGTTTTGACCATGTGATCTGGTTTCACTCCTGTGCCATTCTTTCCATCCATGACAAAATGTGCCATAGTTTGCCTGTTGCCACATTCACACTGTTTCCTCTAGTGACAGATGTTACAGTGTCCATCACTATCGTCTTCAGCGTCCTGGCTTTAATGCTGAGGGAAAAGGCTCACATTGGAATTGCTTTATGTCGTGCATATTCTTTTCCAGCCTTTCCGGCATTCATCTGTTCCCAAAGCTTGTGGCAGAAGCAGGCCCGTAGCATTATTCACCAGTTAGTTATAATGCATAGATAATCTACCTCGGATTCTGCGATCTTTCTAATGACCAGTGACCATGAGTTATTCCATGTCATCTTTGCGTGAAATATGACAACATGTTGATAGCTTATCTAAGATGTTAGGTTCGTCAAGTATAAAGACATTTGTTCGTCGTTCTGTCCATGAATTGCCAAGTATCGTCTCCATCTCAAAAGAGCTTATCCTTGATATTTATATATTGAAATCTCAAAGCTTAGCGCTACTTTGCAGTATATTTAAATGAATATCATTAAGAGGTTGATATATTTTAGAAATATATCGGCCATAGCCTTGACAAAAAATCAAAAGTTAATTTAAACTATTTACAAATTTTTAATGAAAACAGCAATCAAATTAACTTTTAAACACATCATATAACAAAAATGGAAATCGATAAAAATATTGAAAAAAAACACTTAAATTTGAACTCCTAATCAAAATAACATAGAATATCATTTATGTACACCAAAAACGGAAAATGTCCACATCTGGCATGTTCTCCCAAGATGTGCAAAAGCGCAAGAGAAGAGGAAAATAAATTTTGATATGAACCCCCTTCCTGTTAACACGAAACAGTTTGTCCAGATCATTGAGAGTTATCTTTGATATGAGTTTCTCACAGACAATCTGATTGTTCAGAAGATCCTACAGAAATATCGCATCAAACATATTCTGTCTCTCCTGAAGGAACATCTCCCCATAGGAATGTCTCCCCTTAAGAAGGACCAGTTTCAGTGAACATCAAATAGATCCAAAATCATTATTTGGTATTTTAAAGTGAACTTAAAAAAATGTTATGAACATTTTCCACACAGTTTAGTAACTGGCATACTCTATTATAATACGACAATCGTACATTCCGAGATTTGGTCTCTTCAGAGAGTTATGGTTAAGATTAAACCATATAAAAACAAGACATGAATGCATGCAAAGTGACGATAATAATCAGAAACCATCTTTATTTGTGATTCTCCACTTCAAATGTTACAACATATGTGTATATCGATGAGTGATCGTGAATTGAAGGTTTATTTCAGCTACCATTAGATGGTTAACTGACATAGATTTAACCGTTAAAATCTCGTCATTCAAAAAACAATTATGGCGTGAATTATAAACATGCTGATTTTAATATAATTATCAAATATTTTAACATTTCATAATATAAACGTACGAATATGTACAATTTGGCTCGCTTCAACCGCATTCATACCGTCCGGCTTCCTGTTTATTAGTTTGGCGTTTTTACTATTGCCGCAAATTGTGAAATGGCGAGCATAAATTTCCGTATAGCCATTTTAATCTGCCGCCCATAAACTACTATCAATTGACAGTTTTATGTGCCTCATTGTGTTTTTTGTAACGGTTTTTGTACTCATTTTGCGATCCCAATGTTCAATAGATTAAGTTGAACAGAAAATGTATTCCTATCCCACACACAGAATGCATCCAATGGAATGAGCTGAAAGGTCATTTAGAGACAGAAAAAATACCATTTGGTGTTATAAAGAAAATATTGGTCACCATTATAGAAAATAATATTGTTTCTACAGTCACACCAAAAGAGTTATCGGTTTTTTTATATGTACACACTATCACGCCGTTTCCCTGTGGGGGTAGGCAGAAAGGTCAGAGCGCTAAACTTTCCTATCTCGACACATATTTCGCCTCTTCCACATTCATAAGCTTTCACATACAATTACTACGATTTCTCCTACTCTACCAAATAAATGTAATCTGATTACACTAAAAACTTCAATTTCAATAAAAAGCTTTGTAGATTTAAAAAAATATTATTTAGTAAACACAAATCCGCCTTAACAAATCCTATAATTTATTCTGAAATGGCTAATCATTGTCACCATGAAAATCATACATTTTCAATCGATGATGCCAAATTTATATCACCTTTAACGGAAATAAATTAGACAGATTAGGTGCCCTAGAAATATCCAAGCCAGTGCATGGGGTTGAACATCTGGCAAACACATATATTTCCAGGAGATCGCCGCTGCTCGCTGAAGTTGTCTCCTACATCCCTCCACCCATAATCCCCAACTTGTTTTTTACCGTTAGAAGCATATATGTCAGTACCAGTTCGAACATAATTCAGTCTTGTTTGTGCTCCCCTGATGATGAGGTGAAAACCTTGAAACCGGTAGGGTTACATCGTTATATAAAGTGGAATAAACAGTGTTTGGTAAAACAAATTACAAATCAATTATTATTTTAGCTTGGTGTTTAATTAATATAAATTTTAATTTAAATGAACATTTATAAATCAAACAAATGATATAAACAACAAAATAAAGAGTTAAAAACATTAAATTCAGCATGTTTTATTGGCATTTATAAAAATGTGGTTAATTTCCACTGGAAGTGTGGAAGCCAAAATATTAGTTGATCAAATAGCTTGTCTGAAAGTTTTATTTATGGTTTCGTTAACATTTGCCAAACTTTTTTCCTATCATAACATTACTGGGAAATTGATTTGATCTAAATCATGAGAAATTTATTTCGATATTTTTCTAATTATAATAATTATTTATTAACATCTAGGATCTCAAACGATCGGTTATTCTTTCTGCATAGATTATACGTTACTTATTTATATTTTGGGTTGACGACCAGAAACTTTGCCTTAGAACATAATTGAGGGGAACTATTCTTAAATTCATATGTTTAACATATATGTTATGTATAAACTGTGACTTAAAGTAAAAGTATAAGATAGCAAATATTTACCGCCAGTATCCTCTTGTTTTTAATTCACTGGAGATGTTGGTAGAGTTTACGTGTGACCCAAGGTACACAAAACAGTCTACATCTTTAAAATTATATGCACCAATGAGAAGCTGAGGTGTAGGTCTAATTCATACTAAGCATATAATTTACAGGTACACATTTCGTGTTGGCTTCCTTAACTATATAACAGTACCATTTTCCGTGCCGATGCCTGTAATCCCAGAGATGCCTTCGCCAATGCTTTCTCAGATCTTGCAACATTTATTTTATCAGCATATGTCAAAAGTGACTCACTATACTCGAATAAGGTGTTATAATTTATGAATCTGGCTAACTGACTTTTTCTAAAGATGTATTAGTGGTACAGAGAGATGTTAAGTGGTAATACATTGTGAACACAACTGGCCAGTCTAGAGTCATTTTGAAAGTAGTCCCTAGTTCGCTGACATCTTGACCTCTATCTTTGAATCAAATTTGCTGTCAGTCCACGACAGTCGCAAAACTTCGGAAACTGCGTGAATCTGCTGAGTAAACTTGGTGGAAGGGCACAGAGGCTACTTCTGTGTTTTCTTTATCCTCTCTCCATATCCTGTCAACTTCTATCCACATAAGTATATCTCAAAACATTTTTATTACACTCCTGCTCCCACTAAACATCCACAATTGTACATTTTTGGGGCTTTCAACTGCAATTTAAAATACTACACCTCACGACGACACGAGATCACGACGAAGAAGAATGCTTTATTAAAAAGAAAACTCGCTAGGGCATCTTCCTGAATTATTCCGTTGTAAATCTCAAATGAGTTGGATAGGCTTTTAATCAATCTTATTTTTTTCAACCGACATAATCAGAATATCGTATTTTCTTCAGGTTTCCCATACGGAAAGCGTGATATGCTCCTTGTCCGTGAATGATAGACGTCATTATGACGTTTGTGACCTCGATTATTGGAAGTGCCGTGTACATAATAGGAATACTGATTCATCCATTTTCACTCTTTCCTACAAATTACCCACTTCTACGTAAATCACCATATTTATTTTCTATTATTGACTTACAATAATTTTAAGAATTCTTGAAAAAGTGTTGTCGCTATTTTTTTGTAGAACTCCCCTAATGTTAAATTACAGAAAATTTATATGTGAAGAAAAACTTCTACTTTAAAGTTCCTCTCCTCTCCAGAAGTTGGCAATCATTATGGGTATCTTGACCTGTAAGGCAACAACATTGAACAAACATAAGGCACCACAACGAAACCACTTCCGTAAGTTCTTCAACCTAGATTATGCACCTGCTTCCCGCACTTCTTCTGTCCATAATCTTTCACCGCATATTTGTTAAAAGATCCTTTATTTTTCTAATTACATGTTCAAAGTACTATGATTATGAATAGATTTATATTTTGTTTAATTAAAAAGTATTTTACATATCTTTCTCTTGTGTATTGCTTTATACTTTTATATTATACATGCATTACAGTCTGGTTAGAACGTTTTGTTTTTTTCCATCTAACCAAAAGAGTATTCAATACACTGAGTTAATATTTCCCGACCATCTAATCATGCTAAAATTAAGAATGAATAGATTTTCCGTCAAGTGCAATCTACACTCGAATATTTTTTTAATAAAATATTCAAGTAGCTATATTTCTTCTCTTCTAGCGCCTCGCCAAAGTGAGAAGTGGATGACCACGATGAAGCCAGAAAATGAAATGGCCTGGATGAGATAGTTTGACTATGACTAATTGAATTCGAACCCCCCAGGGGAAAACGTACTTCCTTCCACTGCCGGTAATCTTATATGTATCCAATCTTGTTGGCGTTTTGGCGCTGGGCTCAATTCGCTGTTTTTAGATCGATTTTTAGTGATTTATTCTCATATTGAAGATTAGTGTAATATTAACCGCAGATAAGTATCATACATACTCGTACGTTTAAAACTGTAATATAAATCCGAACAAAGCTCTAAGAAATATATTTTAGTTAATAATAGTATTAATTGTTTTCTTTGACCTTGCCAGTACATAACACTAGTGATTTGACCTTGCCAGTACATAACACTATTGATTTGACCTTGCCAGTACATAACACTAGTGGTTTGACCTTTCCAGTACATAACACTAGTGATTTGACCTTGCCAGTACATAACACTAGTGATTTGACCTTGCCAGTACATAACACTAGTGATTTGACCTTGCCAGTACATAACCCTAGTGATTTGACCTTGCCAGTACATAGCACTGGTGATTTTAGAGACATGCAAAGTTGGTGAATTGGAGTGAATCATAAGTTTCTTTATTATTCCAAACATCTTAAAAATTTCATGATTTTTTGTTACAGAATGGTGTACTCACTACTCACTAACTGTCGATTGATAAAAATGTTGATAAGTTTGTAAATTTGCAAATTAAATATACTGTTTCAAACATCTTAAATTACATAATTTAATTCTAAACATTTTGTATTGTATCAAAATTTCCTTATATACAACATTGCTACATGACAATATTTTCTAACCAACCAGAATGACGTAAAACGAGCGTTAAGTGAAAACAGACTGGAACATTTTTTTTTAATATGAATATCAACGGGAATCAAACCAGTTATCCCCAAATGGGAAGACGACCTCCCTGGCTTAGTTGGTTAGACGCCTGTATCCCAGCCTATAGGTTGCGAGGGCGCCTGTCTCCCACCCCGGAGGTTGCGAGGACGCCCGTCTCCCAGTCCGGATGATTCCAGTCTGGTTTTAATTTAAGGCTTCTAACATCTTTGTGATTGATTGGAAGAAATTATACATGGCAATAAGCCTATCAGGTTGTACTGTTTACATACAATACAATACAAGCGTTTTATCAACTAGGTCACGGAGGTCGGCCATATCAGAGATTGGGCTAAGACTACAAAGAAAAATTGAAATGAAATATTATACGAAAGTAATTACGAAATTCTAATCCTTAATTACACAGACTATCGTGGCCACCTCTGACATTGAGCAAGGATTGAAAAACTTTGAGAGACATTTAAAAGGTATACTTTATATATGTTTAACTGTACACAGTTGACTATCACCGTTTACATTTGAATTAAGCAGTATAGACAATGACTTAATGTATTGTAGGTAGAATATAACGGTATTTTGGAAACAATTTTGATAGTCGGTTGGCAAAATGATAAATAAAAGTGATTAAAAAAACTTTATATAACATTCTCGTAGATACTTTCATACTTGAATTAGAACACTTTATAATAGAAACTAAGTTGATAAATTATTCCAGTGTTTATTTTTTGGGGCTTAAAAATACTTAAATATGATCCCGCTATCGAGAATTTTAAATTTACATATATAATACGTGTTGTCTTTGCAAATGGCCCTTTATCAAATACATTTTAAAATCACATTTCATTTATTTATTCATATATTTATCCTTAATATTTATGCGAGAAAGGTATCAAGATTTGACATACGGGTTTGCAAATTATCCCAGTTATAAAATCACAAATGACGCAGACCCATTATTCAGAAAATCGGTAACAAAAATAAAAAAGGATGTTAACTGAATTCCAGAGAATGAAAGACTTTGCACGAAAAAATGTTCTCAGTTTTATAAGAAACCAAGGGTTAAAAATTGTATAATTATTTTTACTTATTTCATCACTCTTTCATTTTTCTATGGTACTTTATGTTTATTTATTGAATCATACATACGTAACATCCCAGTCGAAGCAGATTGAGAGGACAGAGCGTCATCTATCTCATGCACCAGCACATTCTCTACACCCATACTTTTATTTATACAACTTCTACCATTCATCTAATTTTTTTGCATTTCCTTCATTCAGAATTTCATCAATTTGATCCAGCCATACTTGAATTGTATAACTATGATATATGTTGTTTTTATTTATGAAACTATGGAACTTTAGAGAAGATAAGTATAATTTAAAAAATATGTTATTTTGTGTAATAGAGGGCCTATAAAAAAATGCTAAATTTTCTTTTAATTTCTTTCATTTCGGCTTAAGTTCTTCTAAGATACTTTATCAATCAAATAATAAGAATAAATAGTCGAATTTGAACTACACAAATGAGTTCTTCATATTGTTTACAAAAGAGATAATAAAGTTTATAAGCATATTTATCTTAAATTATGTATGGTATTGACTGAATTTTATTTCGATTTCATAGTTCCATTTTTATTTGCAAAAAAAGGCTCTTATCAATCAGTCTTAGGAACAAAACAACTAATATGCCATTTTTTAAATAAAAAACTATTTTTATTTAATTTTTAGTGTACATGTGTTTTTTTTTAATATTTGTGTTAATATGCAGGTTGTGAATACTTGCAATTAAAATATTTTACATTACAATGGTTTTATTTTGGTTTATAGTTACTCAACATTTCCGGAAGTGTTCTTAGTATATAATAAAAATGAAATAAAAGACAAATGAAACAAAATACATATTTAACATAAATGGTATATATTATTAATATAGAGTAGTCTGAATACACATTTCCATGAAAACACAGTATTAACCGTTGTACTACTGGACATTTTTTTCAATACTATAAAACGTCTATATTTAGACTCTCAGCGCTCTAACGGTTAATATTTGGAGTGAATATTTTTCGAACAGTAGACAATTGTTGATCTAGTCCGTTTTTTTCCAACTGACATGGGCCATTATTCCATCCAAAGAAATAATATATTCATTCTTTCTAGCTTGCCCGCCTTCGTAAACTGAAAATAAAATTCAGATTTCCTGTTATAATAATTGCCAATAGTTAGACAAAAAATATTTGTGAACGGTAACTCACCATACAAGTAGGTATTCGACCTTTCGATCATTTGTCTTATGTCCCAGTATTTTTCAAAATGTTTGCAGTCGTCATTTTTGTACTTAATAATATATACAATCCCTTCTATTGCACTGTTTGATAACAATTATCATTTAAACGCATATTTAGTTTAAGTAAAACAATTATATTTAAATGACAGTAAAACAATACAACAATAAATTCAAATGTATAAGTATAAAGCCTAATAATACAAGACACTCAGCCAAATAACCACAACTCATACCGTACACATCTTCTATTTTTACAACCTCCGTGATCTAGCCTAGGTTGCGGGTTCGATTCTCTTTGGACCCAATTTAAATTAAGGCTTCTATTCTGTTTTTTTATTAATTTTTCTTTAACATATTTCTTCTAACTTTAAAAAGATTGCTACACGACAATGAACTCGTTAATTTGAAGTGTATACATCGAAAAAGCAAAACATTACTTTAACAGAATACTTGTCGTCTTTAGCGTAATTTGATAAACGCATTTTCTTGGTCAGAAGACGATTGTGAGATCGTACCTCAGCTGCAAAAAAATCTTGTTATTTCTTCATCTTCCTGGGGCGCTCAGCAAGGTATTTTCTCTGAAGTTTATTTATTATTTTGATTTGATAACATTATATTCATGAATAATGTACATTATTATTTTTTAACAAAGCTGACTGCCCTTTTTAAGACGGCCGATTTGTACTTTGTCCATGTGTTGTATGTGCTTTGCAAAATACTAGTTTTATTTTGCACAGTTTATTCATTTTAAATCATTGTTTAGTTTGTAAAAAGTATATATGAGAAAAACAAACATCTAAAGTATACATAAATTCATATATTATTAGGACTTATGCAATACATTTTAGTGGTCAATAATATTCACAAGTCTCGAAACGATAAATCCAATCCCGAATGATTCGAGCCAGTACTCGTAGATGGTAAGACGTCTAGTTAGTAAGACGACTCTACAATGGATAATCGAACCTGAATCTATAACCCCTGTGTCGGGGTTAAGGATTCGATTCCCGTTGAAACCCATTTTTTTAATGGTAATTTCAATCTAGTTTTCACTTAAGCCTCTTTAACATTTTTCTAGTTGTTTGGAAGAGATTTTTACGTAGCAATTAACTCACCAGATGATACTATACACAGTGAAAGTGTAATATTGAATTAAAAATGATTTTCGCTACATTCTAATTTGAGCTACATAAAAAATATTACTGGTTTGCCGTAAACAAATTATCGGTAGAAAATGTACCACTGAATAAAACTCCCAACAAAAGAGTTTCTAGAGAATAAACGACTCATCACTTCTTGAAAATGAAATGAATGAGAAAATCACCCATAGAGAAATTAATAGAATCAGCAATGCCAAAATAATATTAATCTATAAACGAAAATAAAATCAATAAAAAATTGAAAAAATTTTTATTTATTTACCAAAAATACTAATTTACAAGTTTTCAATTCATCGTTTATCCCCAAGATGAAGAAACACTGCATTATGCAGATATCAGTGAATCAGACATAAACTCTGGAAGAACCTGATTACACCCACGTCCTTTCACCCAAATCCACCGCTTGAACCCAAATAAAATATTTTTCAGCATATCATTTTGTAATAATTTAAAAAACCATGTTCAACAACATTCCAAATATTTTTCTTTGTTCATGTTTTCAATGCAAATAACACAGTTAAAACAAGGGTTTTTCTTTGACCATTAGTGAGTATCATGACCACCATGATTTTGATAACTTCTGACCCCATCCATCTTTACTGATTCCATAGTTTAACAAAGTATTTTTTTGTCATTTTTCCAGAGAAACGCATTATTTTTTCCTACTTAAATATTATATTGTTGATTGAATGTAGCTAATTGTATGTGATTATTTTTTTCATTTTCTATGTTTTACTAAACATTGGTATGTTCTTGCATTATATTTTGAAAGAAATATGTATCCTGAATACTTAAACATTTTGGAAAGTTGATACGTTATCTTTCGTTTTATAATTATAACTGTGATATGTAAAGGACGCTTAAGAATAATTAATTTTGTTAATAAATAAATACAGTAAACCACTCATGACCAAATCTGACATGTTTACATCTCTCATATAATTCTTCAACTCGTTACACATTAGTTAATACAAAAATTGAAAATTTGCGGAGACAGCACACATCTATGCTTCACACATTTTTGTACAAACAATTCAGACACATGTGTACGTCCACTCTCTCTGACATGTATCGCATGTTCGTTATGCCAGAAAACATAAATTCAGTTTTTTTTTATTTGGAACAAGTCCGTAACCCATCGAGAATTATATCCCTGAAGCATTTATATTATGCCACTCAATCTATTATGTTATATAATTTTTAAATTAATTATGACAAAAACACTTCGCGCGATGTAGTCTAAAACCGAATAAAACCTACCAATTGTACCAAGTGTAAATTACTCTTGGTTTTGACTAACGAGAATAATGAAAGCGTTTTGGGAATAAATATACACAATGTATTATCAAGTAAAAAATATCTGTTTCCCTAACAGAACTTAACCAAGAAGTGGCGTGGCCCACTGTCTTTACCCACGTGCACACGTTCAACGAACCAAACATACAATCCACATACACAAGAAAATCATATCAACACATTGACATTCTCCGTGGCCTAGTTGATAAAACGCGTGGCTTTCATTAGATAGTCGATGGATCTCAGATTTCGTTAAAAATGGGTTACAGTCTGGTTTGCACTTAACATCTTTTAACTCGATCCCATGAGATTGGCGCATTTCAATAAGCCTGCCAAATCATACTATTACAACAAAAGTGTAATACAATAAATTACATTTATTGACATGGAAAAATCTGCGATCAGTTAACTTACAAAGATATAGAAAAAAATTGTCTTTAATTCTCAACACTGCGAGAACTTTAGTTTCTCCATAGCACTTGGAATGAAAACAGGACACTAAGGAAAAAATAAAATATATGCAGAATTCATTTGAGATGTGGTTTGGTTACCGAATACTTCTCATCTCTATCTTCGAATTGAACCGTAACTCTCAGACTGGAAGACAAACGTCTTATTAATTCGTTGTTGCTGGGCCTCGTAGTCGAGGATCTTCTCACCATTTCAACATCAATTAAGCCGGAAAGCGAAGCTGTGCCGTTAAGTTTGTTTTAAGTGCACACCAGCAAACTCACCGACCACACCGCGCGCTGTACTGGATCCGATGGCACACCAAAGTGAGACGATTGAAGCACAACATATTTTTTCTTTTTTTTTTTTTAAATAAAAGATATGACAGAAGTCACAGGAATCTTTATATCCCCGAACACTAGGCGGCGAAAAATGTCTGTGTCATTTGAGTGTAGTAAGTAGCATAGCGTGGGTGTCGAACCGATGACCTTCCGCACGGAAGTCAAATACATTACCGAGAGGCCATGCGCCTATTTTTAATTAGGCCATGAAGGTCGTCCAATGTCATAATTGTTCAATTGTATTGTATAAAAAATTATTTACCATTGACCATAGATGTAAAAAGACAAAAATGTATTTGGAAAATGTAATGCGAGTTTTGGTTCATGAATATAAGCCAAAACAATAAAAGTCTCAAAAATATACATAGAACATGTTTTTTTTAAATACTGCTGCTGGTCACGTTAAAAATGGCTACAAATTGGTCTAAGATAGCTATATGGCGCAAGATAACTAAGATAGCTATGAAGCGCAAGATAACTTAGATAGCTATATAGCGCAAGATAACTAAGATAGCTATAAGGCGCAAGATAACTTAGATAGCTATATAGCGCAAGATAACTAATTCAGACAAAAAAAATTAAATGGTACCCATTTGAATTCCAATATGCCGGAAATTGAACCAAGGATAGGTAAACACTATGGTACACTTATTTGAAAAATGAAACGTTCCCACAATCCAGATGATCTCCGTGACCCGGTAAATACTAAACTTCAAGCACAAGGGCTTCAGGTTCAATTCCCGATGGAATCCGAAAAAAGGATTTCAGTCTGGTTATTCACAAAAGATTTAGGGATGCAGCATACAGTTATTAAAGGGCATGTTTAAAATACAGGTCCTTATTTTTGGACTGTCTTATAATGTGAGAAACCCTCGTAATCCTTTATCGAAAAAAATCCATCTTCCTTGACTTAGTAGGTAAAACATCTGTCATCCAACTCGGAGGTTATAGGTTCGATTCCCATTGGTACCCAATTTTATTAAAAAGGGTTCCAGTCTGGTTTCAATTAATGCCTATTTTACATGTTTTTGGTTACTTAGAAGAGATTGACACGTGACAATAAGCCCACCAGGTGTTACTGTGTATAAAAAAATGTTAAAAAAAAAGAGAGAATTAAAGATTATAAAATTTTATTAACAGTTTGATTTTTTAATGTGGTTTTTTGCAGGATATGAAGATATAACGACCTCTGCGACGTGGGTGATAAAACGACTGTCTTTCGACCTGGAAGTTGTGGGGGTCGATTCCTTTTGGCCAATTTATTTTAAAATTGGCTCCAGACTGATTTTGACTTAAGGTTTCTTTCCCTCTTTCTTGTTAGTTGGTTGAAAAAGGTAAACACGTGACAATAAACCCGCCAGGTTGTACTGTGTGTAATGGGATATACTAAACCTGTAATGGGATATACTAAAAACGTGTTTTTTTTTCAAATATTATTTACTCTACTTATCATTATACATATTTCTTATAACCAACCAAAATAATAAAAATCGTCTAAAAGACTAAGATATTTATTTGTTTCGTAAACATCAGGTACCTAATTCTATAAAATTCTGATAGAAATCAGAAGTTCTATTACATATATCGTCGTTATAAAGTGGTAGGCTACAAGCATTTAGTATGTTAACATGTGTCTCGAATGGTGTTTTCCATTATTGATAGTGTTGAATGGTAACTTTGTTACTGACTCTCTGAATTGTGTCTTATTTCTCTACTTAATTAAGTGGCTAATGAATAGATCAATATAACAATTACTCCTGTATTAATTTAAATATCAGTTTCTGCCTGGAAGGGATAGATTTTGTAGAATTAGTAGAAGAACATAGTACGTGATACAGACAGGTCTATTCTTGGGAATAATTTGTTCTGGTGTGAACTAAATACAAGGTAATTATAAAAACATTTGTTTTCAAATGAAACCTCACATTTGAAAGTCAATTAAAATGTTATTATATTCGGAATTCAAAAATTTAATACATTATTTCGAACTAAAATGAAACCTTACATTAAAAAGTCGTAGAAAGACTTATATTCGGAATTCGAAAGTAATAGTATAATAAATGCAATGCAATATTTTGATCTGAAATGAAACCCTACATTCGAATATCATAGAAAATCTTATATTCTAAATTCGATTATGTAATGCAATGCAATAGTTTGACCTCAAATGAAACTTAAAATTTTTAAATCGAAGAAAACCTTATATTCGAAATTCGAAAGCGTAATTAATAAAGTGCAATATTTTGATCTGAAATTAAATCTCACATTTGAGTCATAGAAAATCGTATATTCGGACTTTGAAAGTATAATATAGTACAATGCAATGTTTTGATTTCAAATAAAACCTCACATTTTCAAGTCGTAAAAAACTGTATATTCTGAATTTAAATATTTAATACGACACAATATTCTGATCTGAAATAAAAGTACAGTGTATAAAAAGGTGAAAATATAAAGAAGAATAACCACAATAGTTCATAAAATATAAAGCACAGTTTCTCATCAGTTTGAATGGTATATTTAATGCAACTTGTATTAATGATTATGATAATGAAAAACGATAGCTTGAAATCTCGGGCATTAAAAGAGAGCAAACATTTATAATATGTACACTAATTCTGTGACCCAAAAGGTTCGCTATACCAAATCTCACCGACCCATACT
This sequence comes from Odontocerum albicorne, assembly GCA_949825065.1. Classification (NCBI taxonomy): domain Eukaryota; kingdom Metazoa; phylum Arthropoda; class Insecta; order Trichoptera; family Odontoceridae; genus Odontocerum; species Odontocerum albicorne. The sequence goes on along the minus strand of OX463849.1, from coordinate 22,435,779 downwards.
GGTCGATCTCGAAGATTTAAATTCATTTCAGAATATTTTTTGGACCAAATATGTCCCCCGTATGATTCACTAATTGGTATGAGAGCTGGGCCACTTCGCCAGAACTCCATGTTTATGCAAATATAATGGGTTCAACACGAAAACAAACAAAAAAAACCCGATCGCGTCTCATGGTATCCTCTTTCTTTTTTCAACGGTCAATCGCCTTCTCTCTCACGCATTAAAACATGCTTTATTTTTTAAATAATTTATTTGCAAAGCAGGGTTGTCAACAATTTGTGTGTTTTATGAAACATGTTGACAAACATAATTTATTGACGCCGCCATGGTCCATGTATATAGTGACCAACTTTATTAAGATAATTTTCAACATTCTTACTGCAACCTTTTAAACCTATGTATTTCTTTTTGTAAACGCGATTTGAGTCAAAGAATTGAAATGAAAAATAAGGCTTATTTTCTTTGTTATACTTTGATATATTACTTGTATTGAGAGTTAGTTATGTATAAATTATTCGTTCTTGCATAAAATGTGCAAAAATTATTCGACGTTTTTTTTCAATTTCAAAAGGTAAATCCCTTTCCTTTTAATATTTTGCAATGTGGCTAATCCAACAAAGTTCTCAATCCTTTATTTGTTTATAAAGTTCAGGTGTCACTTTCTGGAAATCCATAATTAATGTTATAAAAATAAAACACTTGACATTGTTTTCTTCTATTGTATTTTTTACCATAACACATGCGCATTTCAACACACATTACATCATATTCAGGGGAGTTAAACTAAATTACATGTAACGTACATTGCCCATGGTCTTATGGGAAATAGTAAGAAGTGAAGACGATAAATTAAATTGAGTATTTGTCATATTTTATTTTCATCTCGTTTTCAATTGTATAATCAATTACATTTATCCTCTTCACTTCTTCTTACTCTATTTCCCATAAGACCAAAGATAATATTTGCATTGTCACTCCTTACTCTATTCCCTATAAAACCATGGGCAGTAACATGTAATTTAGTGTAGCTAAATTACCCAAGGAAAATAATGTTTGTATTTAATACATACACATATACGCATAGATATATTACAAAAAATATAGTGGTAGCAAACAAAGTACAGTGTTGTATTTTTTACTCTCATTCCTATTTCACCAACGAAAACTTAGTCTTACACTTACCCTGGATTAAAACTGGTTCATTTAAAAAAATTGTGCCTCTTGCTTTGCTTGCATTTACCCATCCGTGTAAATTCAGATACTGTAAAATTGAATATATCGTTAAACGAGTCATTTTAGATGGTCCATTTCAAACCTGACGAAGTATGCTCACTCTAGAACGCTTCATTCTTAAAAATGTTAATAACTTGGTCTTCTCTCAATTATTTTTCTAGCCATTTATTTTGTAGATACGCCATTTATTTCAAATTAATTTTAATGAATACTTCTTTAACATAAGAGTTTCATTTGTAAAGGTAAAAAAGGCCGTGGTCTAATATTCGATTTTTGTAAGAGGGCGCGCAGAATTCAATGTACCCGATGTAAAAATGATATAAGCAAACCTCTTTTACAAGAGCACAACTTATTCATGTAAATTTTTGGCGTATATCACAGAAACGGATAAGTGCAAAACTATGTAACATACTTAAAAGAGGTCCGATATTTTATTGTAGCCTTTGAACCCTAAAGGAGTTTAAACAGGGATGCTTGGCACACATCCTTGATTTATTTTGTTTCCAGCCTCTCTTTTCCGCTCAAGTTTCCCGCTAACTCAGCTTACATCAGAACAAACTCCGCTCCCTATTTTCTACTTAAATTAAATATATCTTGATAAACAGGGCTCCTCCGTAATTAGTCAATACAAAATAATTAACTAAAAAAATAGTTGTCGAGAGGGACTGTTGGAGAGAGAAGATGATAGATCGTCAGAATAGAGAAGCTTCACCAAGAAATCTAAAGCTTTAAGAGGAGCCTTAAGTCGTAAAGTCATGATAAATAGGTATAAGAAATATTTGTTTCTTCTCTTCTGCATTTTACCTCAATGTTGAAAAACGTGACCTACTCTAGATTTGCTATAAGTTGTCCACATTCTCTTCCGATCCTTTCATCATTCCTCTATCCGAAAAGTTTGTGGCAAAGGCAGGCTCAAAGCACTCTTCACCTGGTCGCTTCAGCACGTATGTGAACTACCTCTGCACCTGCGACCCTACATTGTCTTTGACCCCATTCTCTCCATGCACAAAATGGGACCGAAGAACTCTCTGAGATGTTAATTTCTTCCAAAATAGAGCCATTTGATCGTTGTTCAGATGGAATGAAATAACCATCAATGGTCTCGAAAGCCACAACTCGAAATAACTATTTCAACTGACCGAAATAAAATAAATAAACAACATTTTGGTTCAACCCTGGCTGATTATATGCATTGTATGTATATTGTATTTGTTTATATATATATAAGGAAAGGGCGCTTAAGACTTCAGTACCATTCCATCCCGCCACTTGGAGAGGACGAAGCGCAATGTAAGTGCTCAAATACATTTCACTTTCATAACACGAAAAAAAAAAAAAGAAAAGCGCTTTTCAATTGTTATTATTTATTATGACAATCGACATTCGATTGTTTCGCAGAATCACGTGTTGTTATTTAGTGAACGTCAAATTGTAATGACGTGTTGCAATGGAATAAATCAGTCGATTTTGTTTTTCCGTGATATTTTGTTTATTTTATTTTATATTCGTCGTGCGTGTTTCATAATTCGGGTATTCTGTGATTTATGATGTATATATTTACAAGAAAACGGATTTTAGGATTTTGATATCAAATCTAGAAAATGTCTTAACGTAGTTTTATTTGACATGAATGTTGATTTTCTAGGGTGATAAATATAATGTGCGTTTTACTTTTTAATTATTCAAATATTAAGGCGATATTTTTACGAGATTTTGAATTTGAGTTCAATAAGCAAAACTGTTGAAAATATTAAGAATTGTGAAAGTTTAATTGATTTTATTACGACTATAGTGGTAATAAAATTATATTTAGGTGTTTACACATTTTCCTAAATATTCGAATACATGATGACGTGATAGTTTATAAATATAATAGAGTGTGAAGATATTGTCAATGTTAGGTAACATAACATTGTTTTATGTTGAATATTATTTAAATTACTACTTTTATAATATTCAACATAAAACTTATGGTTTTGCATTAAAGTTTAAGGTCAATATGGATTTTTAATACTTTTGTATTTAATATGACAATATATAGCGTTATCGACAAATTTACGGTTTACAAGCCAGTATGTAGCATTTTCGACAAATTTGTGATTTTCAAGCCAATATGTCACATTTTTGACACATGTATGCTTAATAAACAATAAGTGTAACATTTTCGACATATTTGTGTTTTTCAGACCAATATGTAGCATTTTCGACAGATTTGTGCTTTTCAAACCAATATGTCGCATTTTTTACCGATTTATACTTAACAAGCCAATAAACAGGACTTTGACTTGCTTGTACTTTACAGGCCGATGTGTAGCATTTTCGACATATTTGTGCTTTACAAGTCAATATGTAGCATTCTCTTAGTAATTAAAATCGATTTTATTCAAAACATTTCATTTTTTTTTGCAAAATCAAAAGTTCAACCTTATTCCAATGAAACGTAACTTTCAGAAACATAAAAAAATAACAATATTTTATATGCAACAGGAACAGAAAAATATAAACAAGCTGAAAATATATGATCATTCACATATTTTTTACTTACAAGTATTTGAAGTATGTACTTCTTTTATTGAGATTATTCTCGTATATTATAAAAAGCATTTCCACTTTTTCTGTGAACAGATTCAAGCTTAAGCCGGATTAAATCTTCAGCACCTTTACAATCGGAATATACCTTAACTATTCCCATAATATACTCGTACTAGTTGAAACAGACCGATGTTGACACATTTTTAACCGGTTAATGCATTTTATAGACACTAGCAACATAATTCCACGAAGTATTTTTTAAAAACTATATTGGATATAAAATTTTCTTCCACCCTCCGTTTGTTTTTGCAATAAAGTGTAAACTTTATTCAAAGCGAATTCAGGAAAATTACATTTGTAAACTACCAAACATTTTTCCTCATTTTTTCTAAAGAAACAATACACTATATGAAAATCATTTTTTATATCCCAAATATGCGTTGACCCTTTGTTCTACCCTCTTTACATGTAGAAAATATACCTTTGTTTCCCTTATTTTATTAATAAAGGCGGCTGCCGTGGTTTAACGGTAAGCATTTACGCTAAGCAAGCGGGCGCCTCAGTTCGATTCCTAATGGATTCGCTTCACGAGTGATTTACTTTTAAACCGTTTTACGTTTGAATATTTATTGTTCTCTGTTTAAGTCTAATAATATCGTTTAACATAAAACTCTGTATGACGAAAGTCTACAGCAAATAAAACCTTCCGATCGTCATGGAGCTTGAAACTCCTTGGCATCGGGACTTTGGTTTTTATTTAATAAGACACTATTTAATTTATTTAACATTACTCTAAAAGTTTTGACTTCTCAAAAGAATATCTATTTTGATAGTCATTAATCATGGTTGTATGATATTTTTAGAAATCTGAATTATCTATCTACAAATAATTAGTGTTTTTTTTTCGTAACGTTTTTTGGCGAAGTTTTATGAAATAATGTATAGCGAATGAATGATAAAACATCATTATCACAAAATATTCAAAGACCGTATTTGAAAAAAATCTTCTTTAAATAAAAAAACTGATAATTAGTTTAAAAAATCCAAACTATCGATATGTGATCTAATCGGAGAACGTTTGATTATTTACCTGATAATCTCTCTAACCACTTTTTTCATTTGAAGCTTTTTAGATTTTCCTATATGGCAATAGTCCCACCATATTATTGTATTATATTTTCATTGTATACTGTACAACCAGGCAGTATATTGCCAAGTGATAATTTCTTCCAAGTTATCAGAAAGATATTTAAGCAAGCGCTAAGTAAAAATAGAATGGAATCCTGTTTTGAAAAAATCTAGCTTTCCAAAGGGAATCTAAACTGCACCCCTCTGGCTGGAAGACAAATATCTTATAATTAGATCATGGGTTTGTTACTTTCTCATTTGTATTGATAGCCAAAATAAGCGTCCATTCTTCGTTCAATTTTGGAGAGTAAATCCCTGGACGTTTAATATCTTGCAATGTAACAAAAATGAGAATCGAACCCGCAACCTATGAGTTGGAAGACAGGTGTCTTACCAACGTAAGCTACGGATATCGTTATATTATATTTTATAAATCAAAAGTTATCACAATGTCATAGATAACATTTGAATATTTCTCAGGTTATGTATTTAGGACACAAAATATTCAAGGTGATCGAATATCTTGAAAGAAATTGAAGTAACTTTATTTATTATCCGATTTCGCGGCGACGCAGTTGTCTCATCATAAAAGTGTTGCCAGTTATTTTTCTTATTTATTGTGTTCTACTTTTGTACCGATTCGGAGAAATACCCAAAATAATAACTTATTTGAATTCGTTTTTATTCTCAATATGAATTTAAATATAATTTGAATAATAATTCTCCAAAGAAAATTACTTTGTTAAAAAGGCGCGAGTTTTTTTTTTCTTCACTTCGATTCAATTTTGTTTGTATTTTTCACCCGAGCCGCGTTCTAAATTCAAATATTTTTGAATATTTCACGCCGTTAATATTGTCGGTGGTTTTCTGAGGTACGTGCTTATTACTAAAATACGATGATTTATACTGTTTCTCTATATTTTATCTGACTTAATATTTGTTAGTCTATGCTTTATTTTATTTTATTATTGTTTATCTATGGCTTATGTTTTTTATGTAATTTTAATACATTTGTATTTTTTGTTTTCATCGAGGTTTTGTATAAGACTCATAAAATAAAATCTCACAATAAAGAAATTAATTAATGATCATCAAAAAAAAAATGCAAAAATATTTATTTTTGTGTGTGTTTATTGTTCCCTAAATGATATAAATATATATACATATTCATAAATTATAATCCCATATCACGAAATTATCGTCACAATTTATTAAAAATTAAGCGAAAATGCGTTTTCTTCCAATTTCATGCAAAATTTAAATTTTCGAGTTATGAAAACCAACAACCTTATCTACTAACCTAAGGTTTTCAGACTCGATTCTTATGTTGTATTACATTTTCACTGTACAGTACATTCTGATGGATTTATAGCCGCGTGGCAATTATTTCCAATCCAGAAGAATTGAGTTAGAGATACCTTAAGTGAATACCAGGGTGGATCTCCACCGAGAATTCAGCCTGTAGCCCTCGTATTGGAAGATAGGTCCTTATCAACTCGTATTTGTAGTATCCAAAATAAAAATGATTCCTAGTTCCCTTTTCAACTTCATACCCTTATAGCATATCTCCGATTGATTAAAAGATATTGCCACATAGTAATAAATCCGTCAGAACTAAAACACAACGCTTTCTCGAAGTGCGTCTATCTATCGGAGGTTGTCCACCATCATGGCAATCGTTATCATGTTCACTGCAGCCTGGAACAACTCAGAAGAACAACATCTAAACCACTCCCGCAAATTATTAAGCCTAGTAATGTGGGGCTTCTGTCTTATTAGCCATTTATTTTTCTCTGGATGATCAGTTGTGTTATAATGTGTAGTGAGCCTCTCATTGTGTGACTGAAATACAACAAATAGAGAACCTTAGTTTTAAGCAATTCTTGGTTCATACGAGCAAGACATACGAACAAGCACTTCTACATTTGTAACACGATCTGTCCAGGGAATCTAAACAATACTTCTAGATTCGAGTAGAGGGAATTTAGACGATACGTCTACAATATCACGCGATAAAAATGCGTTTATGTTTAAATTAATTTATTAAATTAGAATTTCTTTAATTATATGTTCTCTATTGTAATGTTTATTTTTACTGGTATTTTATTCATCACAGTACATTCTACTGCGATGATAATCGAGTCCATTATTTTCGAAAGGAACTCCACTCAGCCTTACATTGGTTCACCTTCGGACCGTAGCTACTCCAATCTAGTGGCATCAAAGTTCTGGCAACTTACTGGGCTAAATTCCAGGAACTAACCCAATTTATATTTACTGCACTCATGAGTCATTTTCCTTCTCTCGTAATGTCGGACCTTAGGTCGTCATTATTATTTTTTTCCAACTCAGGTGTCACCACCGGAGAAACAGTCCCTTTGGGCAGTTTCTTATTCGTCACTACGTAACGTCGTGCTCGTTACAAAAAATTAAAGATTTCGATATTCTATAGTAGATCGCGCTGGACAGGGACTTATTTTGTCCCTTATGACAGCGTGGGTGGAGGTAGGATCGAACTTAACTGAACAGGTATTTTAGTATTATTAAAAAATCAATATACCCGTATTATTGTCAATTTTTTTAATAGAGTAAGCAATGATCAGATTAGGGGTAACTGTTTGTTCGAGTTGGATATTATAAGCACAATCAAGAAATGAATCTTGAGATGATTTGGACATATCCAGATAATAAGTTCTCAAAGACTTACCAAACGAATATGTATGTTATGTAATTAATGGAATACAAGGAATAGGGAGGCCGAGTAAGAATGGAAGAATACAGTTAGAATGGAAGAATGGAAGAATACTGTTGTAAAACAGAAGAGCATGTATGAGTGTGGACGAAGCAAAGGCTATTTGTGTGGATGGTAAATTCTGAATCTGTCCTCTCTAGCTACCCCAAAAAGGATATTGTATTCTTGGAAAGTTTATTAATATGCTTTGTATATTATTTGAATAGGTGATTTTAGTTATATTATTCTCTTCACTTTTTTTTAATGTGAAGGCGAGTACTGAAAAACATTCGTGATGCTCGTTCGAGTTTTTTCTTTTTACACTGGGGTGGGGTGATGGCTGATCGGGGGAGATCTTAAAAGATGAGCGCAGACCTTTTGATTTGCATCTGATTTGAATTGGTTCTTGTAAATTCATGTGAAACCTATATTAACGTATGCTTTTTTCTTGTATTGATTTACGTTTGCTATCAATAAACAAAATAATTATTATATATTTTTTCCTCACATATTTAATATTCTTATTGTTAAATTACAGTGTACTTTAGGATACTTTTATATATTATCGAAAATACTTTGTTCCCTTGGCTTTTTTCACACGTTGACATTGAATCAGCCCTCTAATTTAGAAAGCACGATCTCCCATGAACATCCTTTGTCAATTTAATATTTCGCAATTATCTTTTAACACTCGTATATCAAAATGGCACTTAAACTATGATTTCAACTCCAGATAATGATATCAGAATATTAAAAATGTTTATTACTGTGATAAAATCTAGGTGTGGTCTCGATTTACTATATCTTAATCAAACATGTGATTCACTTACATTATCTTTGCGTGATTTTTATATTTTTTTTATTATCAGTTTTTTGTACCCATACGTGAGTCTCGTTTTAAATGTAATATAACATATTATATTATTGTAGTTCAGTTAAGTTCGATTCTACTACCACCTACTGTGGTTGTGTGAGACAAAACAAGTACCTATCCAGCTCGATTAACAGAAAATCGAGATGCTTATTCATTATGAGGGTGACTTGACTTAATGACGAAGAAGGAACAACCTAAAAGGTTTTCTCCTCCGACTTAATACGCCAACTTAAGTGCCGACGTCATGGGAGAAGGAAAATAACTCACAGCGCAGTAAATATACTTATAAAACGACTTGGCATGTAGTTTAAACAGTCAAGCAAGTAGTTTTGGAGAACATTTCGAATATAGCAAACTATTATTTGACGCCACACGATACGAATAGCCGATCGGACGGAGTTGTACCGATGTAAAGCTGTGAGGTGCGGTAACGCACTAGACTTCCGTGCGGAAGGTCGTCGGTTCGAATCCCGCGGTGTGCTACTCCCCTCGAACAACACGTGCACTTTTTTTGGCCTAGTATTCGAGGGTTTAAGGATACCTATGACTTCGAAAGTATATATTTAAAAAAAAGTTGATTGGAGATCCTTTTGAAAATTGTTGACTCGATTAACATCGCAGTACTACAAAATGTGATCACAAAATCTTCTGCGGATTGATCTAAATGGCCGCGAAAAATACCTAATTTTAAAGGGATAAGATTGAAATAAAAAGTTTGGCACTAAAGCTCGCAGGCCATTGAGAAATTGGGGGGTAGCCCAGGCGCTTGAATACACCCACGGTAGGCCGAGACGCCCCGTGATATAAGTAAAAAAATCTGTATTCATGGGGGATAAAATGTAGTATATTTTGAAAGATAATTTATAACCGCGCGATATTAAATATTTTAATATTTCATAATATAACGTAAATTATTTCATATATCTTCTATCTGCTCACGTTGAAATACTACTGAGGGTATATTAAATTTTAACTTTAAAATCGCTTGACCATAACTTGAGCGTGGTTGGTGTAGTATCTGTCCATACTATATACGCTTTAACTTGTTCAAGTTGGAAACTGGAACTTAGTTATATACGAGTATTAGTTAAAATAAATAAACACGTCAACTATACTTATATTCAAAGATTTTGAAAATATCACACTCAACGCCTCGTCCCAAAAAATATTTTTTCTCAACTTAAAAAAGTATTTTCCTATGCTAAAAAGAATAAATACGAGTATTTAATTGTTTTTTCAAAAGATTTCGATCCAAAACAGATTTTGTTATGTGCCGTGTGAATTAGGTTTTGATCGACACAATTACTAAGCATGATTTCAGTTGACCATATTTGTTATTCAGAAAGTGTGACTCGGTAGTATGTATTATTGCATATCGCACCATTAATTCGTTAGTAGATGTACTAGCGAAGATTTTATAGCATGTCGTATTTTCGACCCATCATTATCGAATTGAGAGATAACTATGTAATTCAATTTTTGGTAGGCATACTGTTGCATATAGAGAAAGGAGCTTCAGGACTTGCAGTTTATCTGTCTTTTTTTCTCCATTAGTTCCTGAAACTAGCATCAACTCGACGCCATTTGGCTTTATTTGGTGCTGTTTATTCCCAGTTGTGCTCAGCATTTATAATTTTGAGCGTATCAAATTAATAATTATTTTGTCCTCGGACTGACTTTCTTCAAAATTATTGTTTGTTCAACTCTATATTCCCTTATTTAAATTACACTAATTGCAGCCCGTGAAATATTCACGGAAGTAAAACAAATTCTACATTTATGAAAATATATATTCATAAATGTAGAATTTGTTTATATACATATCATTTATACATCGTCCCCTTTTACACGGGTTCAAAAATTGTTAGCTAGGTATTTAAAATTCGTTCAGTATCACGGACCCACCGAGATTCAAATTTCGAATTACTTTCGGAGAGAATCCAAATATTCCTCTCTCGCTCTCTTGTGTTCAAAATGCAATTCTCGTATTCTTTCTTTGGCGACAACCATCGTATGGGTTTTGGCCTATTTATACTATGATATTTAAAAGACAAAAACAGAACTAATAATCATTATTTTTTTATTCTGACTCTTAAGATCAGACATATCATTAACGCAACCAAGATTTCTATAAACGTAATATGTAACCAAAGCAGTTATCATTGATAATATAGACAATTCAAATCTGTCATAGAATCCAAAATATATTCAGTTTATAGTACTTAAATAAGTACTATAAACTGAATATATTTTTAGGTTTTGAAAATTCAAAACCCCAAAATTTGCATAAAATGTATTCCTGTTGAAATATTTTACAATTTGAGTAGACATGGAGCTCGTTGTTCGTTATCGTACGTGTTAGAAATATCACACGTCTAGCACGTGTGGTGTTATTTCAAAATAGTGACTGTTCAAAAATATAAAAAATCGTCACTCGGTTAATATTAGTCCTATAGAAAGCTTGGAATGTGATAATTATAAGTAACTTAAGACTAACAAAGTATTTGCTAGTTATTTGGTTATTAATTTATTTATTCCCATATATAATAAAATGTTTACAACCGAATTATACAATTTATTCCCGAGTACCCACAGGGTACCATAAAGCGGGAAATGTCACATAGAGACGAAATCTACCTGATTCTTGCGGCCAGTGCTGGAAGGTATTTTTTTTTTGTTAATCGTGCTGTCTAATCATACATTATGTATATTATTCTTCAAACTTTTTTAACTTGAAATGTGTATGCTTTAGAAAATACTAGCCATAAAAAGACGGCGTCTGCAGTTTAGTGGTGTGCATATTGACTATATATTCTTAGGCCCTGGTTTGAGTCTTGACGGATTTTGAGCTGAGTTTTCTTTCCGATTACATACTTATCTAAATACTTGGCAGCTACCTTATTTACTTATTATAAGTACTACATGGTGATAGTGGCCGATAATAAAAATAGTTTAGCAGTATGAGGCGAGTAAATGCACGCCAAGTGCTTCAAAGGGTTATGAATTAATTAAAAATTAGTCAGAAATAATAGTTGATAATAAAATTATCTTTAAATGGATTGGCCCTATTGATAAAAGGAATTTTGAAAGGTTTACAAAAAATTATATAAATCTCTAAAATGAGTGGGAAGCGTGGAAGAAGTAGACCGGGGAAAAAGTGAAAGAAAATAGTTGAAAAAATTTCAACTGAGGGAAATGTAAGAACATGTATTAGTAAGTAGTAAGGAAATGTAAGAACATGTAAACAGAAGAACATGTATTACAAGAGGTATGTATAAGGATGAAGGAAGATCTGTCTTTTCTGCCTACTCTAAAAGGGAAATGGCTTGATGGTATATCGGCAGGCTAACAGCTTAACGGAATTCAGAAGGATTCTACACTATTTGAGATATGTAACATTGAAACGAAAGAGCGCTATATCGATCATCTTCCTTACATGGAAAGTGTATCTCAGAAGGCTTTGTTTTTTTTTGTTTTCAATGGTTTTTTAGTATTTTACTGTCGAATTTGATATATTAACAAAAAAAGATTTAAACTATCTTTAAATTTAAATATTAGGAAAGTTCCAAAAACACAAAGATGTCTGACAGTAGTTTGCGTTAATTGCTTTTATTCCGGTTATTAAAATAACGATTACTAACTTGTAATCCGTAGATGAGTTATAACATTAAAGGTATAATCCGAAGGCATTATTCTGATGACTTGAACAAATTAGTATGCAAAACAAAACTAGTGTATACAGAGTATAAAACTAGAAATATTGCTTAGAACGTGGAAATTATCACAGCTGAATTACTTAAAGCTTAAAATAGTTACCTTTAAGGAAGGTTGTAAAAAGCTTTTAAATACATATACTATTATGCACTAAGCGAGAGCAAATCTCCAAACATGTTCCTTTCACATCCTCTGAATTCGGACATCTCGTCATTCCCAATCTTCTATTATTTTAGTTTCCCTCTTTTTCATCTGCCATTTTGAATGGACGTGAGAAATTTTTTCCACTACAATGCTAACGCATTGTATTACTTATTTATTTATTTTAATTAATTACATTTGATTTTTTACTTATGTTGTACTATTTTGAAAGATACGTGTTTCCAATTTTTTTTAGGTATTGATACCCGTCTCGTACATTTTGTTTTATAATAATTTATGTTTAAAAGACACCTAAACTTTGTTTATTTTTTCAATAAATTTCTAATTGTATTGTTTTGCACTTCCACTATATTATAACCTGTCGGGTCAATTGGCATGTGAATCTCTTCCAGCCAACCAAAAAAATATTACCGAAACCTTATATGAAAACCAGACTCTCTTTAAAAAAATTGTGTGCCAACAGAAATCGTAACTCCAGGCTGGGTATCAAGCGTTTTACCATCTAGACTACGGATGTTGTTTACCTATACATGTCTAACTATTAATATATCTGAACAAAACTATTGAAATAAAACGGAAAAATACTTAAAATCTTTGATAAAAAAACAAGAAAAATTTTAGACGCATCTGTAATTTTTACGTAAAAAGTGTAGTAAATCTCTATTTTAATGATACCGATAAATGCTCCACTTTTCATAAAAAAAAATTGTAGAACATTCGCTGTAACAAATTCTAAAAGCATTTTATTCCGCCAAGTGATTCAAGTGGGTATTTACATATTACTCGTAGAATAAGAATAGGGAAATTCGATGAATACAATGCAATGCATTCAAGATTTTTGTCATCCAAACAATTATATTCAAAAAGTCCTGAAATTCCACGAACCGAATAAGGATAACCAACAATTAAAATTATTTTTTTTCCTTTACCACATATTTTCCAAAAGCTGCTGTTTGTGGTTTGAATCCTTGGATTTTTAAGGAAAAAAAATTAAAACTTTACTTTTCATAAATTGTTTAACGTGATGATACAAATTAAGATAATATGTTTTAGTACTGCGTTTCTGTTTTATAAATATTTTCATAATTGTTTTTTTTTTGTTAACTTGAGCCTTCGTACAGCATTGGTAACACTCACTTTCTTATCATACATGCATCCAGAGTCTTTTTTATGATATTGCACTTTCATAATATATAATACTCGTACATGCTGACAGGTTTATTGTCAAGTAGTAACCAATTTTGTCTAACCCACCAAAAAGATATTATAACGGTCGTTAAGGAAAACCGGACTGGAACCCTTTTTAAAAAAATCGGGTTTTAACGGCACTCGAACCTGAAACCCCCGAGCTGGAATATAGGCGTCATAGCATATAAGCCTTGGGAGTCGTGAAGGAGGTAAAAACTTTTTCATAATAAAGATTCGGTTTTTGTAAACTGAAACCATATGGCCCAGTGATAACACACTTTCTTAATACGTAGACATCTAGGGTCTATTTTACTAGAAAGATTTTTTTATGTGAATTTATTGTTATTCCTCAAAGCTCTTGGAAGGACTTTTAACGCAACGGAAGGTTTAATAGAAGATAACGCTTTACAAATACCTTTTTTAGGATATTTTAAAATTTAATTAAAATTTTAAAACTTTTAAATTATTAAAAAATATTTCAAAAGAGTGTTTGATTTCATATTTAAATCAATAAATAGCATGTCACCTGAAAAAAATTATCTTGCATCTAGCAGTTAGTTAATTTTAAGTTAAGTTCTTAGTTCAATGGTATTTCTTTGATCACTGAACGCAGTTGTTACTTGATACGAGTAATTAACCATTAAATATTCCCCTTGCGTTTATTTTGTCGAGTATTCTTGAACTTAGTAACGTAAGGATGGAATTTTTGCAACACATGTTGCAAACAATGTGTCATTGACATTGATAGTAAGGAAATCGTTATTCACAAAATTAATCATGTCATTCTAGCTTACTTATTTGAAACTTAATTGTATTGTGTGCATCATAGCGAGTACATTGCCAAGTGCTAATCAATTATAACCAATAATACAATAGTTTAATCACATTTTGAATGGAAGGTTTACATTATTGATGGAGAGAAAAAAAAATAATATTAAAACAACAGAAAATAAAAAAACTTATACAAATTTAACAACGCCATCAATGATCAGGAGAATAAAAGGAATAATACAAAAAAATGTTGAAAAACCATAAAAAAACACGCTATGTCACTGAAAAAAGATGTAGTGTTTTTTTAATTCGCTATCTAAAGCACGTCAACGATGGTGCGAGTTTTATATTAGCCGATAGCTGATTCAAGAGTAGAACACGGACAATAAAAGACGACGTGAAAAATTAAGACAACGTGAAAAATTAAGGTGAATTGGTAAAACCAAAAGGCAATCTCTGCTAGAGCGTAACGTGAGTTCGTAATCAGAAAGTCGTTGAACATTTTCAACGAAATATGAGAAGGCAATTTCTTAGCCAATATTACATTTTTTTTAATTGATTACTCTCATCATCGGAGCTAGCGTGATGTAAGCGTCAAATGTTTTTCTGTGTAATAAAAGTCATACCTTGCCTCATAAGTTTATACAACTTATCTAAATATTTAGTTTCTAGGACGATTTTTCTCTCAGCCGAACGGGTACTTGTTGTCTCCTTCCAATATTCCTTTATTCACAGCATCTAAACTGCACACTAAACTTCTTCCGTATTGTTGTTAAGTCTGATTAGAAATAATTATTCGGATAACGAAGAACTTTAACAATATTTTTAAGATGAAGCGGATCATATTTACAAATAATTAAATGATTTTTTTAAAATCTGTTTGAACATTGTTAATAACAACGCTAATATTTACTCGCATAATTATGTTGCAGTTGTGAATTTGTATTGTATTATACTCGTATACAGTACAACCTGGCGGGCTTATTAACAACATGTTGCGATCTCTTCAAACCAAAAAATATTAAAAAGGCCTTAAGTGAATTCCTGACCGATATCCTTTTTAAAAAAATCGGACTTCCAGCGGAAATCAAACCCGCAATCCCCGGGCTGGGAGATAGATGTCTTACCAATAAGACCACGTCAGTTTTTTATTTATGTGACTTAATAGCTCATTAAGAGCGTGGCCGATAGTTTTTATGACCTCAACATAATCTTAAACGTAAAGATTTGCAACGCTTTGGAAACGTTTGTATAATTAGGTAGGCATGGAAAATGTTCATAGAAGTTAGATAGGCATGGAAATTATAAAAATGTTAAAACGTATATACATATTTGGCTTTCTGTTTGTATTTTGTAACTTATTGTTGACGTATCAATAATTGGCTTTCTTTATTTTGGACAGGCAAAGAGCACAAATCTCTACAATTTTTTTTCCATACACAATGTATTTGCCTCGTGAGATGCATGGCCGCGCAGTAACACACTGGACTTCCGTGCGGAAGGTCGCCGGATCGAACCCCGCGCGCGAACGACGCAGGCATTTTTTTCGCCTAGTATGCGAGGGTATACAGATATCTATAAGTTTGGTCATATTCATTCTTTCAAAAAAAAAATAGCCGGTGTGCTCCGGTTGTCTTGCATCGGTGTGCTATCGGATCCAGTATAACCAGTGAGTTTGCTGGTATACAACGGTCACTTACTTATGATAAATGAAACCAAAAACTCCACGGCACACCATCGCTTTCCAAGTGAATTGACGTTAAAATGGCGAGGTTCAGCAACGACGACGATTGCCTCGTCCAAACCAATACAATGTTTCATACATACTATTATATTTCTCATAATACTTACCTTACCATCAGTTAAAATTCTCAATCCGTTACTTCTTCGGGTCTATATCTTCCTCACTATTTATTCATTTCAAACATGAGTATTGTTTTGTGTAAGTCATTCGCAACTCATTCTCTGGATATGTCCAAACAATCTCAAGAGTCCTTTCCTAATTCAACTTTCAATATCCGGCTATAACAAATATTTATTCCAAATTCTATCACAAATTGTAATACTAAATATTCTTCACAAAACACGCATATTGGTCTTTCTTAATCTAGATGCTCCGCTTTCACAAAAGAAGATCGGGCTCTTAATAAATATTGAAGACTTTAGAATTTATTTATTGGCAAACATGGTGCGAAATGCACCGTTGACCAAATTTCATGCTGCAACGGGCTTTTCAATACGGCTTCGTTTCCGTGTCCGGACCATCAATTCATCAGTAATCAATTACTAATTATGTCACGTGACAATGCAACAGAGATCGCCCTGTCATTCGTATCAATCAGGTCCTGCTCAGAACTAGTCCCTATGTTCACAATAATCACTTCGTTCAAGAAGCCCCATCTCTCCATATTCCCCTTGCATCTAGCCACCCCTTCTCGTAGTATTTTATGTGATCTCTAAGTAGACCACGGCAGTTGATCTCCAGGCGGTATCTTTTTACGAGAGCTATATCCAGTCGCCAAGTGGTTTTTTTTTCAATTTCAGAAAATGCGCTTTATCTGGATGAATCGTCAGATCTTGCGCTCTCTCCATGAAACTATTCCTGGATTTCAATCTCGATATAACTGGCTGGTGACCATATAAGAGATGTCTTGGTCCTTGGCTTGTTTTGTTCTGTCTATATCAGCTGCAACACTTCTATGGATCTCAGTTGGGGCAATATCGATAAATTGGTATATTTTTTCCAATAGTTTTAAGCATCTTGTTATTATCCTCCCGGTTTCATTCATGGTAGCATCAACCTATTCAGCATGGGAAGAATCACCTCAAACTGGAGCTGTAAAATAAGCTGCTGATCTGCAAAGGCAAGAACTGGCACTCGTAGTGTGTGTGGTTGTGCTCTCCATGATGTCTCAATTAGTTTCCGAAGAATGTTATTTGAAGCACTAACGTTATTTAAAATAAGTCACTGCTTTTCAATATTTATATCTACCATCTCAATTTGCAGTAATCGTTCACTGTTTACCCATAACTTACAAGTAAACGAAAAAAGATGCTCATTTTAAATACTACCTCTGATATTCAGATACAGAGAAATATTAGGAATTAACATATACTCGTAGATGAACTAATTGCCAATAAGCTTATTTCCCCTTTGATATTCATCTCAGTCTTACTACTAGACCAAACTAAGTCATCCACTTGACTAATAAACTCCATCGCCTCCATTAAATGCTATAACTTCTGCATATCAACCAACTATAAGTTCTTTTGATGTACTTTCTGGTGTTTGAGAACATTGTGCGCCTACAGAATGCTAATGTAATAGTCTGAACGCGTATTGTAGAGTATTGGCATAGATTTGGCTCCAAACCCGATTCAACTACGTAAGTTCATGAATTAGTAGTTTAAACAGCAACTATTATTGCTATATTAATAGGCGTTGAATTGTTTTGAAGAAGGTTAACACTTGAATTATGATTGGTATTAGAAGCTGGTGTACGACAGGGATATTAACTTTTCCTTTATATATTTTTGACGTCTTGTAATATATTGTATTGCGCTTTTTGCTGTATACAATATAACCATGTGACAATATTTTTTAACC